>CM061918.1:113244089-113418488 GCA_031002005.1 Vandiemenella viatica
AGCAATACATTCCATCACTTTCACGTAGCTGTTCATACCAATACAGTTCACCAACATCCACCACGTAATATTGTAGTTTCCTTCTGTCAGTGAAACGTTTTCCCGACGCGGTAGCCCCTAATTAATAACTCACGGGGACCTAAACACTTCAATACAAATCATTTGTTAATTATTTTCGGCCACGACTTACACCGAACTACTACAAGACCCAGAGGCATGATACCAACACGACGTTCTTTTTTCCAGACTCCACACTCTCTGCTCTACTAATCGATTGTCAGTCTCGCTAGTCACCGATGCTCATAGCATTCGATACTCAGCATAGAATAAATATAATAATTAAAATAAGTTAATTACTGATTTTTTTTTTTTTTTTTTGTAACTGCTTTACATCTCTTTTAACATCGAGGTCTTAGAGACAGGAAAGGATGGGGGGCAAGGATGGGGGCAAGGAATGGGAAGGAATTCGGCCATGGCCTTCTGAAGGAAGCATCCCGGCATTTGCCTGGAGTGATTTGGGGAAACCATGGAAAACCCAAATCTGGATGCCCGGACGGGGATTCGAACCGCCGTCCTCCCGAATGCGAGGCGAGAACGCTAACCGTTACACCGCCCAGCTCGGTTTAATTACTGAAGGGGGCAAGCCTACTATAATGTGACAAGGTACAACGGGACAAGGTTCGAGTCTTGGTCCCTGCGTCCTGGCCATCATGATTCAGGTTTTATGAGGTTTCTCGCAGTCAGGCAAACACTGTTTGACTGTCTTAAGATATATTTTCACTATTGTGTTTTCAGTTTACTCAAGAGATTACCGCGCGTATCCCTTGAAACAACACCACGTACCTGTTGGGGTACGCGTACCACTAAACGTTCCTACCCACGGCACGTCCCTCGGCGCGTGGTTGTTGACGCCTTTCATCTTTGCCGCATATGCTAGCAGGAACGGCGCGCCTCGACCCACTGCCAGGCGGTAAAAGATGAAAGGCGCGTACTGCCTATCACGCGCCGTGGAAATGCGACTTAATTGGGAACCACTGAGCTAGGCGAATTCTGGGACGGTACCCAATCTTCGACTCATAAACTACAGAATTCACAAACAAAAATACACTTATCACACATACACTACAAGATTGGAGACAGATGTCAGTATTCAGGCTCCCCCCATTACTCTAAAGGCACATTCCCAAGGCGCGTGGTAGGCAGTACGCGCCTTTCATCTTTTACCTCCTGGCGGTGGGTCGAGGCGCGCCGTCCCTTCTAGCATATGCCGCAAAGATGAGAGGCGTCCACTTCCACGCTCCTCGGGAACGGACCTTAAGAAGTGACCGAGCGTGTTGGGTGAGTGGTAACGCTCGGTGGTTCGAATCCCCGTCTGGGCATCCAGATTTGTGTTTTCCATGGTTTCCCCAAATCACTCCAGGTTAATGCCCAGATGCTTCCTTCAAAAATGCCATGGCTGAATTCCTTGCTGTTCCTTGCCCTCAGTTCTTTCCCCTTTTTTAATGACCTCGACGTCGATGAGGCGAAAGCTATAAGCAAAATGGGGGGAGGGGATGCTATGAAGTGACAATCCCCTAGTTCTAAGTAGCCAGTGGAAGAAGTGGAAAAATTCTTAATTACAAACCATGATGATAATGAAGGCTGGATTGATTCTAGGAAACCATGGAGAATCGAAATCTAGAAGGTCGGACAGAGAATCGAAGCCACGTCCTCCCAATCGCGGCCAGAGCGTTAACCGCTCACCCAGCGAGCTTGGCAATGTTTATATATAACATCGGATAAAAACTGTGGGTTTGTAGGAACAACGCTGACAGAAATTAAGGTGAGGAGGGTAAGGAGGAGGGGGTTTAGGATTTGAAAATCAAACGTAAACATTATTTTGACATTTCTTTTGAAGTATTATGTAACATGACGTGCTGTCGCCACGTTATCGATCTTCGAGTCCATGCTATGCGAGTCTAGTCTGAGGTTAACTTGGAAAGTTGACTCCTTTCGCCAACTGCTGCTATACGACTTCTGGCTGCCAGCTTGCTGGAGCAAGCTTATCACGGCAACACAGCCGGTAATACGATGACGTGCATTGTCAGACCAGAGATGCCTGTAGCCGCCTTGTGAGATAGTCTCACATACCGTGGGTCCGCTCCAATCACCGCAGACATCAGACGCAGAACTACAATGGTAACTTATTACGACCAAGCCATCTGGTTGTGCATTCCGTGAAACAGAACCCTTAAACGACTTTGAGAGGATAGATCCATGTTCTCACTTTGTAATTGTAAAAACCCCTGAGCTAGCGGCATAATTTGCCAGAACTAGTTATTTTCGAATAATATATTGTTCATTCTGGCGCCCATGATTTTCTTTTTTACTGTAAAGTCACAGTATTATGATACCTTTGTCTGAGGTCGTCATAACTTGTCATTTTCATTGTTTCCAATTGTCATTATTTCTTGCATTTTGATTCTGAGATATATTTAAAAGTAAATATACAATTGTTTGCTTGCTCATGACGGCTAATTGTACCTCTGAGCGTTGCTTTTATGATTTTGCCAATTTGTGTTAATGTTAACGGTAAATTCGCTCAGACCGCTAATCGCCAGTGATAAGAAAATAAATGTCATAATGTGACAATTTTTCCTAAATTCCAACTAACGTCGAGATTCTTGCAAAATTAATAAATTTTCACTCCTTCATAAAAAATTAAAATTAAAAATCCACAATTATTAATCATAAAGGTATGAAAGATAATTGTAACGTAGTTTGCCCACTAAGGCACCCACTACAATACATATGCAAAGTTCCATCGAAATCGGATAAAGCGTACTATTCGCGCAACACGTCATAGGATGTCGGTGACGGGAAGTTGCGAAGTCATAGATTTACCCCGCCCAATCATCGCCTAACGCATATATAGAAGTTACCACTTAACTTAAAAAATAAAAATAAAAAATGTATATCCCAGTTGTCAGTTATGCAACATTCTGATATACCATCTGAGATGTGTATAGATGTGTAAAGTGTATACAGTTGACGTGAACCCGAACTGGAGTATCAGCTTTGAGTGTGTTGATGCTTATATGCCGGCTGGAGACTAGAACTGAAGTGCCAGTACCCATACGTCTGTGTCCCTG
Organism: Vandiemenella viatica; assembly: GCA_031002005.1. Lineage (NCBI taxonomy): Eukaryota > Metazoa > Arthropoda > Insecta > Orthoptera > Morabidae > Vandiemenella > Vandiemenella viatica. Next base: position 113,247,221 of record CM061918.1, read on the forward strand.
ATGCCAAGCGGGGTGACGCAGTGACTGAGAATGGTTTGGCAGCCGACTCCCGCACCATTTGTTGCCTGCTCACAGAGTGTCAACACCGACAGCCAGAAACCTATCGAGAACTGCGCCAACAACAATCACCCGCCAAGCGATCTTCTTGTAGCGACACGTACCGTTACCACTAGCGTGATTGGTAGGGTTCGGATCTTTAGTAAAAGTCATATTTTTCCCTGTCTTCTTCTTGAGCCGTAATGCTGGATTAAACACTGATTGTATTTAGATTAATTTTTATGTAGCATATAAATGCATATTTAGGCTATTTTCCTAGTTTTGGTCATACACTGAAGAGTCAAAGAAACTGGTACACCTGCGTAATATCGTGTAGGGCCCCCGCGAGCACGCAGAAGTGCCGCAACACGACGTGGCATGGACTCGACTAATGTCTGAAGTAGTGCTGGAGGGAATTGACACCATGAATCCTGCAGGGCTGTCCATAAATCCGTAAGAGTACGAGGGGATGGAGATCTCTTCTGAACGGCACGTTGCAAGGCATCCCAGATATGCTCAATAATGTTCATGTCTGGGGAGTTTGTTGGCCAGCGGTGGTGTTTAAAGCCAGAAGAATGTTCCTGGAGTCACTCTGTAGCAATTCTGGACGTATGGAGAGTCGCATTGTCCTGCTGGAACATGAATGGATGCAGGTCATCAGCCAGGATATGTACATATGTGTCACCTGTCAGAGTCGTAGCTAGATGTGTCAGGGGTCCCATGTGACTCCAACTGCACACGCCCCACACCATTACAGAGCCTCCACCAGCTTGAACAGTCCCCTGCTGACATTCAGGGTCCATGAATTCATGCGGTTGTCTCCATACCAGTACACGTCCAACCGCTCCACACAATTGGAAATGAGACTCGTCAGACCAGGCAACACGTTTTCAAATATCATCAGTCCAATGTCGGTGTTGACGGGCCCAGGCGAGGCGTAATGCTTTGTGTCGTGCACTCAGCAAGGGTACACGAGTGCGCCCATATCGATGATGTTTCGTTGAATGGTTCGCACACTGACACTTGTAGATGGCCCAGAATTGAAATCCGCAACAATTTGCGGAAGGGTTGTACTTATGTCACGTTGAACGATTCTCTTCAGTCGTCATTGGTGCCGTTCTTGCAGGATCTTTTTCCGTCCGCAGCGATGTCGGAGATTTGATGTTTTACCGGATTTCCGATATTCACAGTGCACTCGTGAAATGGTCGTAGGGGAAAATCACCACCTCATCGCTACCTCGGAGATGCTGTGTCCCATCTCTCGTGCGCCGACTATAACTTCAAATTCACTTAAATCGTGATAACCTGTAGCAGCAGTAACTGATCTAATGCCTGCGCCAGACACCTGTTGTCTTATATAGGCGTTGCCGACCGCAGCGCCGTTCTCTGAGTGTTTACTTTTCTCTGTGTTTGCATATACATGCCTGTACCAGTTTCTTTGGCTCTTCAGTGTATTACGATAATATTTCATATGGTCATATTTGGAGGAAAATCTCGTAATTTTTTAATAGTACCGGGAATTCACTAGACATAGATGACAAGAAATTAAGATAATTATTCGCAGAATTGTACTCCGATTATACATTTGAGGGAAAAAACAAAACTAATTGTCACTGAACTGGTCAGAATTCACCAGTCAAGAATTAAAGTTATACATTGTTGCCACTCTCTAAACGTTAATCCTCCGCCCGTCTTTTAATCTCGACTATAAAGCAGCAGTATGCCTGTGTCGAGCCGCGTCAATCAATGTCTCACTGTCGTCAATACTTTTGAAAATAATCCTCAGTCATCGTTAAATCTGCAGTGGATCAGTGAGTAGACCTACCGCCATACCGAAAATATAGTTTTCTGAAAGTACGAAGTTACATAAGGGAATTTGGAGAGGAGTATTTTAGTACAGATGAAAGAGTTCTTTTCTGTAAATTATGTAAAATTAAAGTGATCTCAATAAAATGATTTAAAATGGTACACACAGCAAACACGATCCACTATAGATACACAATATCTTCGTGTTTCTGATATACCGAACTGTCTGGTGGCTCAATGGTTAAGGTACTCAGTTCGAATCTCGACTGTTATTTTCAAAGGCCGCTAACCCGACGTTCACTTCTGGCGCAGCTAGCTGTGTAATGTGAAGCATGCAAGAATGCTTCCGTGGTTCGGATTCCGCGTTAAACTGCAGGTCCATGTACCCGGTAGGATTACTGGGTTCGTAAGTTAGCCACAACAAGAAGCGTCCATAGATTCCATAAAACACTCCAGACAAATGCCGAGATGCTTCCTCGAGAAGGCCATGGCCGAATTCCTTCCCGTTCCTTTTCCCCAGTCCTTTCCCGCCTCTAATTACCTCGACGTTGGAAAGGCTTAAAGCCAAAAGCAAAAAGAAAAGGAAAAAAACCTCACTTCCCAATTTGTTACCCTGCAGTAGGTATAAAATGCTTGGTATCAGCAACGACATGTGGCCGTAAAAGTAACTCCAAATTTGACCATGCCAACAGTGAGTAAAAATCATCAAAGGTAGCCAACCCCAAAAGTTGGAAAAAGGTGGTGAAAGACAAGGTGAAAGATGTTACTGGAGGATAAATCCTGATTAACGTACAGCTTTCCCCCGTGTCACATATTTCACGTCTGACACATTAGCACCTTCAGAGTAGAATGTCTTCCGCACAAACTGCGAGAAGAGTGAAGTAAATGCGAAATGTCTCCCAAGCATAGGTAGGACAAACCAATAAACTGCCCCCAGTCCTTTCCCGCCTCTGACCTAGACTTCGACAATGTGTAGCCGTGAAAAAAAAAAAAAGCGTATGGCGCTTTGCGTGGCGAATTAACTCAGTCACCTGGCGACCGTACTGACTGCAAAATAAATTTCCGAACTCACCGAAGAGACTTAAAGATCAAGAGTAAGTGAAATATTAAATTTTCTGAGCTCAGGGAAGGGACTTGGGTCATTAGACAAACTGCAACGACTCTTATCTTTGTTGCAGCTGTGGTATGTCGATACCAAAAGGAGTTTTCACTGCAAGTAGTATCTGTACTTTTCAACATTGAAGAACTAATTTCTGTTAACGCCAAAATATTGATACATGTTACTACCTGTACTGTTTCTATTGCCCAGATTTGAACTGTGGCTCAACAGGTACTTTTTTCCACTGAAAGTTGTGACAAATCACTTCCAAGTATGCTAAGAATCTAGAAGCCACGATATCTAGACAAGACGCCAATATTCGACTCCAGTTACCAGTAAGAAGCAGGGTTTCTTATATTAACTTTGTCTGCCTTCTATATATACCAGCACCGTTAAAACACACCAAGGTAACGGACTTACCACCTGGTCTCAGAATGACCAAATGACTAAATCTGCATTTTCACGAAATGAAGGACAACAAGATGGAAATACTTCCTAGAACCTGACAATGATGTATACCAGAAAGGTACTAAGAGAATAAAATAAATTATAGAGAGGAATTCAGCTGCAGTCAGCTGTTTTGACAGAAGAAGGCACTTCAGGCAGGATGTCGAAGTTGAAAGGTGAACAATGAGACTGTTTGTTACTATCAGTAAATTGTATCTTACTGGTACTGAAAAAAAAATGTAAAAAAAGTTCGTGCCCCACTTTCTTCTTATTCCTATACCAGAGCCGTCTTCTGAGTCTAATTATCCGCTGTCTACGAGCTTTATTGCCCTAATTTATTCGCCTAACAATTAGGTTTCCATTCCAGCCTCAAGTATTTCACGGAATGGAACGTAAGAGCTGCCGTATTTCTAGGTAGCGATCGCCGTTTTCTGAAACTTAGCGCCTGCAACTGTCACAGAGGCAACCACCGCTTCTCCTCCGTACAGTTAGTTGCCAGAATACAGGCGCGGCCTTGCCTCGTGAAGGTGGCGGATATAGTTAGGCATGGCTCCAATTTGTTGATGGGGCGTATCGGAAGCTCCTCTTAGACCAGGTATGATTGCTTGACCCACACAAATATTCAGAAGGCCTGCTTGGAGGTGTCGCTTCATTAAAAAGTCTTTGCATATTAGATTCTATATAAAACTAGCTCTTCCACGCGGAATTTTTGCTCTTAATTCAAATACAAACTTAGAAATGTTCGCTGGGTAAGAAATATCAGAGGTAGCCTTGTTTTATCAATTTAGGTTCTAATAAAACAGATTTGCGGGCGTCATTTGTTTCTCCCACATCTTGTAACTGCAGCCGATTCGGAAGATTTTATGGTTGTTGACAATCCAGGCATATGGCTTCTCAATAAGCAGTATTTGAAGTGATGCTGTCTGGTGTGTTTGTGGATAGATTTCTTTCTTTACATGTATATAAAATATGATCAAAATTCTCTAATTGAACCACAATGTCAATTGTTATACTTTGTATGGTTTTAAAACACCATTACCGCGTATATAGTGCTGATAGTGGCGAACATTTCGAGTACGAGAAGGCTTGCATTAGATAATATTAAATGCACAGATTCCATTACGGAACAATTAAATTAACGAGCGAGTTTTTCATTTTTTTAGCGTATTGATGTCACTTTGAAACATAATGAAAGTTGTCGCTAACGTGACATAAGTTATCACTAACTTTACTTTATTTATAACGTGACATAAGTTATCACTAATGTGCCAGGCTGTCACTAATATGTCGTAAGTTATTAGTGACGTAACATAAGCTTTCACTAACTTGACATAAGTTTTCACTAAGATGGCATGAGTTATCACTAAAGTGACGTAAGCTACCATATAGGTGACATAATAAGCTATCACAACAAACGATACATAAGCTCTCTCTAACTTGGCATAAGCTATCGCTAAGATGACATGAGTAATTACCAAAGTGACATAAGCTATCATGTAGGTGACATAATAAGCTATCACAACAAATGATACATAAGTTATCACTAACTTCACAAATAAGCTATCACTCACTAAGATGGAATGAGTTATCACTAAAGTGACATAAGCTATCATATAGGTGAAATAATAAGCTATCACAACAAACAATACATAAGCTCTCACCAACATGGCATAAGCTATCACTAAGATGACATGTGTATTCACCAAAGTGACATAAGCTATCATGTAGGTGACATAATAAGCTATCACAACAAATGATACATAAGTTATCACTAACTTCACAAATAAGCTATCACTAAGAGTTATCACTAAAGTGACATAAGCTACCATATAGGTGACATAATAAGCTATCACAACAAATGATACATAAGTTATCACTAACTTCACAAATAAGCTATCACTAAGAGTTATCACTGAAGTGACATAAGCTACTATATAGGTCACATAATAAGCTATCACTACAAACCTACAAACGCTACACAAGTTATCACTAACGTCACAGAACTCAGAAGTCATATAAGTTATCACGTAAGTGACATAAGTTTTCACTAAAGTGACACAAGTTATCACGTCAGCTGTCTCTAATATGACATGACTTATCACTAACGCGACATGAGTTATCACTAACTTGACATTAGCTATCGTTAGGTACAGTCTCGTTGAAAAAAAAAATGGTTTTTGTTTTATTTGTGCACAGTGCACAATTGTACAAAAATTTACAAATTTTAGCCTCCGATATTATGGAAAAAATATGATACTAATCGTGATAAAAATGCAATCTGTATAGTAACTGATGACATAAGATATCACTTCCTAAAGTTTTGTTGAAATGTGCTCATAGGTTTTAGCGAGATACTCGAAACGATTGACAAAAACCTTCAAAATTTACCGTTGTGTCCCCTATGTTAGTACTATGGATAAAAAGTATCATACATGTTACCCGATGACATCACTACATGCAGTTTTATTAAAACTGATGCATGATGCTCGGACAGACAGAAAAATTTGAAAATTTGCTATTTTTGAGTCTATCGTGATGAATACTATCTTATATCCTTATCTATGACATGAACTATCACGCCACGTTTCGTTAAAATGGGACTATTGGTTTCCGCGTGATGTGCGAACACACAGGTAAACAAAAATTTCAAATTTTTTGGTTTTGGTATGTCTATCATCAGTAATGTGCATTACAATTATTACTCTTTTTGAAATAAAATTTCATGTACAAACACAACTCTTCTACAATTTTATTATATGGTGCAGATGTTCATCGAAACTCCGTATGATAAATCTCATTTCACCACCTCATCCATCTAAAAACTCGCGCCTACCTTTATTCCAATATCACATGCTTAGGACTTTCCCATAATACACTTGCCGACAAGAAAATTGAAGCACCCAGAACACATGGTTGTATGTCAATGTAAGTTCATACATATACGGCGGGTGTGTACATGTTTAGAACTACAATTCTCTGTAACAAGTAGTACGGCCGCAGAATGCATTAGTGTGGGGTGCGTAGATTTCCGCGGTCGTTGTCGATGTTATCTTTGTTGTCCGGGTTGAACCGCGTCAATTTATCGAAACCTAACGTTTCGGCCATCATTTTTAGGCCTTCTTCAGAGGACTGCGATGGCTGTAACCGGTGCCGCCTATATATATAGCTCCCGAAGAGGGCGCTAACCGTTTGGAGTGACGCCACTCAAGCTACCGCCTCCAGCGTTGCCGGTCCGATGGGGGCCTGCGTCCCGCACTTTCCTGATCACGCATGACCATATTTGGTCAAGTTGTATCCCGTTATCTGGTCTTTTTTTTAATTTCCAACGCTTATCTGATACGCCTGGGCCACCACCTGATTTCCTGAACTAATACACTGGATTCACTATATAAAATATGGTCATGCTTGATCAGGAAAGCGCGGGATGCACGCCCCCATTGGACCGGCCACGCTGGATGCGGTAGCTTGAGTGACGTCACTCCGAACGGTTAGCGCGCTCTTCGGGAGCTGGATATAGGCGGCACCGGTTCCAGCCATCACAGTCCTCTGAAGAAGGTCTCAAAATGATGGCCGAAACTTTAGGTTTCGATAAATTGACGCGGCTCAACCCGGACGACTAAGATAACACTGCATTAGTGTTGGTGTTTAGTGTTGTTTCCATGGATGGTAAGGTATGGAAGGGGCTTGAACTTCGTCACATGTTCAGTGATCACTGTGAAGGACAGGGAGATGCCGCGTACTCTTGTCAGACAGTGTTATCAGCGCCTGACAAAGCTTGAAAGGGGCCTCACTGTGGATCTCCATTTTGCCGGCTGGTCGTACCGTGCAATTTCCAGGTTAGCGTGGCATTCGGATGTGACAAAGACCCATGTTGGCCCGCGTGAGGGGAGGCATACTCGTCGTCAAGGTCCCGGCCGACCATATATGACAACTACAGTGAGGGATCGCACCAAGCACAACGCAACTTTTGCTCCTGCCTTTAGAGAAGTAGTATTGGACTTCATGCAATATTCTGTGTCATTATGCAAAATTGGTCGGAGATTAGCAGCAACTGGACTAGGGAATTACCGTCCCACATTGAGGGTACCGTTAACACCACAACTGACTGAGAAGCATGGACAGCTGAGTGGTGGCGCATTGTGTTTAGTGATAAATTGCACCACCTAGTATGACCATCGTCGGCGTGTATGGCGGTGACCAGGGAAGAGCCCACAGCCTTAAAATGATTTGGAGAGGGAAAGTGGTGTTACTCCTGGCGTCATGGTGTGAGGATCCATGAGGTATGACTTCAGGTCACGGCTGATAGTGACTGAGGGAACTCTGACGGTACAGCAGTAAGTCACGGACATCCTGCGTCCTCATGTGTTAATACCTCTCATGCGACAATATCAACAGAACCATGCTCATTCCACATGGCACATGTCTCTATGAACTGTCTGTGTAATGTTGAGGTACTCCCGTGGCCAGCAAGATCTCCAGATCTGTCCCCGATAGAATATGTGTGTGACCAGTTATGACGCCAACTCCGTCCCAGTGCCAGTATCCAGGATATCAAGGACCAGTTACAACAGTTGTGGCCAGCTTGCTTCAGGAGAGGATACAACGGCTTCATAATACCCTTCCCAACCGAATCGGTCCATGTATCCAGGAGATAGTGGTGCAACATCATACTGATAAATGGGCTCATATTGCCTAGTTCTTTATAAATTTGACTTGATTTTGTAGTCACTGAAATAACACCACGTACCCTCTCATTCTGGGTGCTTCACTTTTTTTGTCATGCAGTGTACATACAATCTAGAAGAATGTATCGAGGTTGGACTGTTTCAGTAATGTGGTTTGACATGCAGTTTTGCTGTAGTTTTGTATGTGCCGTTAATTTCGTCTCTTGTGCTATAGTGTTGCAGGGGCTTCGATATCCTCCGTCACCAGCCACAAGAGCCAACAACAACAGCGGCCGGCGTGAAGGACGTGGCCCGGCTATTCTCAGCCGCTCTCTGTTCCCGTCCGCAATCACCTGCCGATATCTCCTGTCACTCCATCGTATTCAAAATCTCGTAGCGCTTTTTCGCTTACAACAAATTATTTTCACGTTACTAGCAGCTATTATGAACTGAACTACGTGAATATAGAAACATAATCACACGAATAACATACCTTACATATAAAATTTCACACTTTTCGCAGGCTTCATTATTGAAAAATTTCACTTACTTGTCTATTTTTCGGGGTTTGCACAGCGTGGAAATTTTTTTTGCTGATGTCGCCAACGTTTCGGCACCCACCTGGAGCCTTCTTCAGGGCTTCTCTCTATCTAACCGCCAGGTTCTTTTTGATAAACTTGAACACCGTGAGAAATAAACAGTAAATCTAGTGTTCAAGTTTATCAAAAAGGAACCTGGCGGCTAGATAGACAGAAGCCCTGAAGACGGCTCCAGGTGGGTGCCGAAACGTTGGTGATATCAGCAAAAAAAACGCAGCGCAAACCCCGAAAAAGAGACAAGTAAGTGAAATTTTTCAACATAGCTTACACTTTACATAGACAGATAGCAGAACTATCTTCGAGCTTGATCACAGATCAGTCTATCCGTGATCCGTGAAGATGGTTCAAGTGGTCTGCAGGCAGAATATTACAAATTTAGATACGGCATTCGTACCGTATAAAGCTGTAAGATAGTATAAACTATAAGCCCAGCTTTTTAAAAAACACGATTATTTGAATAACAGGGAAAAATCTGGCATTTCAAGGATGAAAATGAGACAACAATAGTCTACTCATTCCCAGTTGGCATCAAAAATAGTGCCGTTCGTCTAAGGGTTAAATAAATGGCCGTTTTCTGAGGGTATTGTACTACGTTTGAAGCACAGCGATACGTGGAAGGGTTGGGAACATAAGAAAGGTGAGGTCTACTGTCTTTTATTTTATTTTTTACATGTAGATCGGTGTATAATGTAGCATACAACCTACAGTAACATTATTATTCTTGTGGTTACCAAATATTAAGAGTCTGGTCAATATTCAATCATATTTTAATAGTTTACTTCCAGTTTCATAACTGTGTTTCCGTAGGGATACAAAACAGGCTTTTAGATTTATTGTTTTATAATGGTACCATAAAGCATGTCCAGATGTTAGACACACACACATAGACAAAAAATAGGCCTGGGACAATTTACTGGTCTCCGGTTAAAAAAGTTGTGAAACGCTGGTCTGTTTCGTACCGGGTACTACTCAGTGAATCAATCTTTCGTGGAGAGCTATGCGGCATTATTTCCATGTTCAGTATTGAATGGCATCCCAGAATTGTGAGTGACTTGAAAAAGGTCCAGTTTGAAAAAGTTAGTACTCAAAGAGTGCAACAAAGGATGGAAAGCGTTCGACAGAGAAGCTTCAGTGAATCGAGAATATTTAGCCAGCATCGCTTCCGATTCCGGCACAATGTGATTGACCATCAAATCGAGCCAAGCCTCGCATTCGGAAGGACTCAGTTCGAATCCCCGACCGGCCGTTTAGATTTAGGTTTTCATGGTTTCCCCAGATCACTCCAGGCGAATCTCGGGATGGTTACTTTTAAAGTCCATGGCCAAATTCCGTCAACAAAGTGTAAACCTGTAAACAAAAACAAAAAAGAAAGAAAGAGGAACACATGCCAAAAGGGTAACGATTATTCGAAAGATAAAAGAATCAAACATTCGGAGATGACTCAAGTTCACATTAGTACATTTTTTCTGTTCTGTTTCTTCAAGTCACCAAAATGTTATTTTAAGAAGAAAGAAATAGTTAAAGCGGAGATTAGAGAATAGAGGAAGAATCTGTAAAATTTGTGACAGCTCAGTCAGGAAAATTGCAGCAATGAGATGGTTGAGTTTCATAACATGATGCTCGTTGGCAAAGAGTCTGGAGGCTGTAGAAAGGTGAACTGTTTAAGATGACAGGTGTCTCTGCTTCCGAATAGAAAATTAAAGTACGAAAAATAATTTCTGTTCCTATCGTGCTGCCACGCATGGAAACAAGGCGAATACTGCTGCTGGTCGACGCAGTTGTTAACGTTCCTAACAGATGGCAGTATAGGTAGACTGAGATGCTGCTGCCACCTGGTAGAGTAGCAGGGTAATATTCCTGGTCGAACCCAGTTGGCAGTGTAGCTAAAAGATGGGAGGAGATTCAAGGGTGTATACAGTTTCTGGGATATGACGTTTTCCTGTCTGGGACGGCTGTGCAATTCGCAATCTCTCTTCGTCTATTTTCGCTTACACTCATTGGCTTATTTTTTTAAGTTTAAGTTTAATTTGTGGTTGTTCAGTAGTTTAAAATACTCGATTTCGTTTAAGCTATTATTTTAGAATGATACTGCTCTAAACCTGTGTCGTTTCATCATTACACCGTTCAGACAATTATTTAAATTTATTTCAGAATAAGTTAACGATGTTTTATAAAATGAATTATAAAAATTAGCATTGTTTACTGCGAGTCACTCTTGCATATTAAGAATTAGGTTCCCACATTTTACATTAAGTTAAATTAACAACTAACTTTTTATTTATTTGATTTTTTTTAATTGTACAGGTTTTTGTAAAGAAAACATTAACAATTTATTTCTTAATGGAGTTCACTATACGTTTTAAAAAATTGTCTTTCAAATGATGTGTAAATTAAACAAGTTGAAAAATATTGCCTGAAAAATTTGAAAATATCCAAAAATGTATTTTAGTGACAAACATATTCGATGTTGTGATTAATTTGATGTAACTGGTTTATCCGCGGAATTTATTACTAGAACTGGATGGATACAGAAAGTGCAAGTAATACCTACCACACTTCATCTGGCAGATTTTTGTTTGTGATTTAAAAATTACGCATTTTTTTTAGGACATCTTATGTTAGCTCTGTTTTGTACACAACATTGTCGATTTTGCTATTCTTTACTAAAATATATAACCTTTGAGGATTGTAAACCGTTGAGCTAGCAATATATAACTGCACGCAGGAAATAGACGGCTCTTCCAAGTGTATCCCTGAAACTTTCTTTGTCTATGAGCTTTATTGATAGTCATCGCATGTAGCGCAAAGTGTATCCCTGAAACTTTCTTTGTCTATGAGCTTTATTGATAGTCATCGCATGTAGCGCAGATCTGTATCCATACCATATAATAAGTTGTGTTTGTACATGAAATTTATTAACCATACACACATGTGATCATAACAAATTGACTGCGAGAGAAGCAAAGACTAAGCGACCGATACAACATTACAGAGACTTACACACGCCATCCGTCTGTCTGTCACAGTTGCGTTAATTATCAAAATTTCATGAGAATATACGTTATTTATTCCGAAAAAAGTATCCTATGTCCTTCGTAATGATACATATTATTCTTTGTCAAATTTCGTCACTAACGGTTTAGCCGTTTAGTCGTGAAAACCTAACAAACAGATATTCGCATTTATAATATTATTTTAGATGAAAAGAAGTGAAATAAAAGTTGTTTTTGGTTTAACTTGTGAAGCTATTGATAAAACAGTAATCAACGAATGTTTGGAAATAAAGGTGTAGAAAACAAAGGAAGGCAGAATAAACATTAAGTCAACTAAGATTAAGAGAAGTAAAATGTTGTCATCCTGGTTATAGACGACATATTAAGAAAAAAGTTAAATAATAACAATTAGTTTAACATACAGTCCTCGAATGAAAACGCTTGGTATTTAAATATAAATGTAACTAGTCCCAAAGCCAATCAAAAATGACTGCTTTAACGTAATGTTACGGTAATTTATTTCTCTGCAGTTGCTTAACTAAATAGAATTGTTATAAAATAAAGCTCATTGTAATTTATCGTCCCTTGCGCTGTAGCAAAAAGCTTGAATTGTTAATTAGGTCCAAGTTGTATTTCAGCCTAACCACAATCTCCACTAATATTGCTGCTAGATGAGCAAAGCTTCAATTACGCGTGAATTAATATATTCCCTGTATCGCAAGTCAGTGTCATCAAGCATCGCGAAATAAACTTGATCCCAAATCTTCACAAGTTCTTACACTTTTCTTTATTAATACCTGTGATGAAGATCGATATTTTAACGGTTGAGACAGCTTACTTCGGCTGAAATAATGACCACAGTTAAAACGAAGGCCGCTAAAAATAAATCTTAACAACTTACGCTATTCCACGTAATATTTAATTGTGGATTAGGCCACATATATCGCGATCAATTTGGAACTTCTTCCATTCAAACCATGTAATGATTTGAGTAAAAAAAAAACATAACTGATAATTAAAATGGCAATTTAAACGAAATACATACTTTTCATTCTGTGTTCTGACAATTCATGTCTTAGAAATTGTTTAACTAAGTAGAAGTTTTATAAAATAAAATTCAGTGTAACTCCTCGTGCCTTGCGTTGTAGCAAAAGGTTTCCGTTTCCATCGGGGTGAAGGTTACATTTCAACCAAAACACGTACTACGATAAACTTGCCGCCAGAAGAACAATACTTCTATCTCACGCATATTAATAAATGAACGGTATTGCGTTTTAGTGGCAATAATGCATAGCGATATAAATTTGATCAAAAATCGTCAAGGTTTTTTTTTTCTTTGTTACCCGAAAATCAGACCGATATTAAAATGTTTGAATGGCTGACACATTTGCTGAAACAATAGGCTCAGTAATATTACACAGTGAAAGCAAAGGAAATTAAAATAAATCTTATAAACTTACATTATGCCACGTAATATTTGTATTAAGTGTAGTGTAAGATGCACAGATCGCAATCAGTGTGCGACTATTTCCGTTGAAACGAATTAATAATTTCAGTCATAGGACACAGTTTAAAATATTAAAAAAAACTAAATTATTCATGGCTTCTGCCGTGACGTCAAATGCCAATTGTAATAACAAACTAACCAAACTTTCTCTACATTGATGCTCGAAATACAAAGCTTTTTTCTTACATGTCTATGGAAAAAGAATTTAAGGAAAACTCCTATATAACAAAAAAATATTATGTAAATATAAGCATCTAGTTATTGATATGTCGATTTTAACGCAATACAAACTTTTATTTCAGTGTTCTCTCAGTTAATTTATTCGCGGATGCTTGTAAATGTTATTAAATAACGCGCATTACCAAGAATAATGGCGTAAAGCGTGACGTTATTGCGCGACGTCAAGACTTACGTCATGCCGTGACAGACGACGTCATAGCTGACACAGTTGCTTATTATAATATTAGATGATTGACGAATTCTTTCTTTCTGGAAGCTCCGATAAACAGTATCCCGTATTTAAGGTCAAAATGTTACGTTGACTCGTAGCTTACTTGGTTCGCAGACAGATGTCCGTAAACTTCACGATAAGGTTGGTAGTAGTGGGGCGGGCGGAGAGTGGCTACAATGTCCGGCATCCGGGTTCGAAGCTCGGACCGGGCATCCAGATTTTGGGTTTCCGTAGTTCCACAATATCACTTCAAGAAAGATCCAACTTAGGATTCGTCATTTGTTTCCGAACCTCTGCAGATTATAACAACTTACGCTTCGTGAAACAGCAATCTACTATATAATTTCGTAAGGTCGTTAACTCATCTCGATAGCTATTGGCTGGAAAATGATGACGTCATGAGCCAGCCTTCGCTCTCAAAACAGCGACCAGAGATACCATTATAAGAAATTCGTGGTTATGTCTACAATTTAATAACCAAACAATTGCTACCAATTAATTGGCATAATACATTCGTAGCTTTTAATAGTTAAAAAATTTTAATAAATTTTGCAACTGAAAAAAAAAAAACGTGGATCTTCTTTTCAGTAACATGTTAATAATTAAAGCAACTTAAAAAAACTTTTTAAAAAAATTACTCATAGTCTCTGCTGTAACCACGAATGCCAATTGTCATTTCGGCTTAGGATAAATTTCAGTTTAATTACAACTTTCACTAATGTTGTTGCTTGACCAAAACTTTTGCATTACGGTTTATTTGCTTTTTAGGCATTTTACTGACCACTTTCGCTATTTTTCTTTATATATTTTCGCTGTACGTGAGTTATTAGGTTATTTTAAGTGGACATCAGACCAAATCTGTCACCGAATCGACTATTCTGGCAACTTATTTCTGCGGAGTTGCTCAACTGTTTCATAATATGGAATGTGTATTAAGTTCTCTGGCCGTCACAGATACTATTACCAATGTTTACATTATGAGCGTTTGCCCAGTCTCAATAATGAACAAATAATATAAAAAACAGGTTTTTTTTTAATTTTTCAGAGTGAACTTTAAGGGTCAAATACAAGTTTAGTTCGTAACTAAGCAAGTTTGAGTGTATGACCTTTGAAACAGTTACACGATAGCGCGATCGTTCCTGTCCGTGTTTAATACCTACCTCTATTAATGCTTCTGAGTTCTTCAAGCTCAAGAGATTTTATTCATGCTAAGGGTGAAACACAGGTCAAGCTTATATTTGGACAGATCAGGTCAACCTGTCATAATCTTTCATCCTAGAAACTGGAACTATTCTAGACGCGTGTCGATACGCAAAAAACAGGTACGGGCCTACACTAGTAAAAAATAATTGAAATGCGCGTGGAATGTGAGTTAAATTTAATTCACAAAAAAGGTAATAACATAAAAAACGATATAACGTTATTTTTAAATATAGTTCAATGGTCACCGAGTACCATCGGTTTTTAGACGGCTTTCCATAATCACCTGTGCGAACACTGGGACGGACCTCAATTTCCCTCTCGTAAAGTACACATGTCACAAACAAATAAACGCGTGTCACAGAGAACACAAGTTACAGGAATTGCAGACAGATGGCAACACTTAAGCTCCCGCCATTGCTCCAGGCACTGACAATCCCTACTTCTAATCACCCAGTGGAAACATTGGGCAAATTCTTACTTAGAAGTCATACTGCGAATGAATAAGCTCCATTTGCTCATCATAATAGTAATAAAATAAAACTATCCTAGTCGACAACCCGAAGGTTGGTTGGATTCTCCCAAAGGAAGCATACTAAGCCATTGACCCAGAAACTTCTGACAACGAGTGCCTTAACCGTTGAACTACCAGACCTGCAACAAAGGCTACAAAATGAATAGTTAAAAAATATATATATAATTACTGAAAGTTAAAAAAAAATAGTTTTTTCACTTCCTATTTATCACCCGAATCATCAAATTTTCTGTCGATTCTTTCATATGTTACATGTGCTACAATTTGTGTGAGGTTTTTATAGTTTGAAACCTTAAGACGTAAGCCAAAAGTCTGATTTGTATAACAGACATTACATTAAATGGTAATAAGTACGAAATTAATGTCTAATGAACATAAGCATCAATGAAATGCATCACTAAACAAATTTCTCTAAATATCGGACATTCGTCCTCTTAGATGACCGTAGTTACGACTTTCTTAGGTGTACAACGAAGTTATCGATTCTCTGAGCGTGGGAATTGCTAAGAACATTCTTCGTGAAACAGACTAGCTTTTTTTGTAAGGGCAGCACCTTCGCTTTTCATTAAACAGATAATCCATGCAAAATTTTGTATTTAATAAAAAGAAATTTAGCTCTTGGCTTTATTCCCATTGATCTAACACTTCTCAAAGTATACGTAACCATCACGTATATATTAATTCGTCGTTCAGTATTTTATCTGATTATTCAGATACAGGGCAACACACACAACACTTACACTAAACACTCTTGCCCTAGGCTGGATTCGAACCGGTGACGTCACGTGGAGCTAGCTCAGTGGTTAAGATTTTTGCCTTGAGATCGGAAGGTCGTCGGTTCGAATCCCTGTTTCAGTGGAGATTTTCAAAGTCCCTTAATCCAACCTTCACCTCCGGCACAGCTTGCTGTGTAATGTGAAGTACACCAGAACGCTTCCGTGGTTCGGATTCCACGTTAAACTGTAGGTCCCCTGTACAGCTGCCAACCCTAGTTGTTACACATCCAAAGCAAATATAAGGCAAAACGATGGTTCAAAGTGGTCCTAGTTTCCCCAGAAGAATATACATATCGGTACACGTACTGAGCAATGCAGATCCCAACAGGTTTAGCCGTGTGTAAGAATTTCTAGAGTGTTCAACCTCAAGAACTGAACGGGTAAGAAAAGCAGTTGGACGTAGTGTTGTGCAAATTGGGAAAAAAAAAAAATCAGCTTTGTGAAATAAAAACATGAAAAAAACCTAGCACCCTTGTTTTTTTTCTAAATTTTTTTTTTTTCTCAGAAAACAATATATGTGACAAACTAGTTTTATTTACGGACCTTACATTTTACATGTGTGTTTTAAATCTTACTGAATCATATAATGTCTTACACAATGATTCATAAATGTATCTAAATAGGTAACATACTTTTATTCATCCTCTATGTCAGTACCACATTCACTAGTATCAGCACTAGTTCGATCTGTGTCGGAATTTCCTGTTTCTTCTTCTGTCTCCTCTAGATCCATAACTTCATAAATAGTTACATTTTCCTTTAGTGGTTGTTCTTGTATTTTACGCAAAAGATTTTGAGATTGCAATTTTAAATTGTGAGAAAAGTACACATTGTACTTAAAGACTGCGCCGATAATTCTGTGTTACGGTCTTTTAAGTTTGAATTTAAATCTATTATCATACAAAATTCTTTTTCAATTGTTGGTTTACGCCAACGGTTGCAAGAAAACGATTCATATTTACTGACAATAATGACTCAGTATCACTATACGCTGAGAGTGTAACAAGTATACGAATATAAGGAAAGCACTATAAGTAATTAAAAAAAGAGGCAAAAAACCGAAGATAAATTTAAAATTCCTAATTTTTTTAAAAGATCCGTAGGTCCACAGATAAATTCGTAGGGCTGGCAGCACTAGTTCAAATAGCGAGTATCAATCCAAACAACGGGGAACGGGGATTCCTTCTCGCGCAACCTAGCCTCTTCGGGAAGTCCCCGTTCGTAAAAGAAAACTTCAATCAATGTTGCCAAAGTTTTCGTAATTTTCTTTTCTTTACCGCCTATTCAAGCTCCCTAGAGACTTATTTTTCAGAAGTTACAGAAATTAATTGCCATACTTTCGTGAAAATTATATCTTATATGGAGAGCGGACTAAAATAGCAATCTGAAAATATAAGGAAGTTACACCGGCGAACTACAGCAAATCAAATAGAGGAGTTGGAGAGGGTGTAAAAAAGGGCTGCTAGATTTGTTTCTGGAAATTATCGCAGAATGCAGTCAGTAACAGATATGATAAAAAAACTGGAATGGGATTCATTGCAAGACAGGAGGAGGATGAAGAGGGTCATGGGAGTGTACAAGGCGTATACTGGTGATGAGGCATGGAAAGATATTGGTTGGTGTAGGCATGAAAAGTAGTGCATGTAAGGGAAAAGATCACCATGACTACAAGCTGGAACTCGATTTCAGGCACAAGGGTGTGGGAAAATTCTCTTTTTTTTTTAGGTAAGTGTGTAAGGGATTGGAATAAGTTACCAAGGGAAATGATGAATAATTTACCAAAAGAAAGGAGGAGGATGAAGAGGGTTTTGGGAGTGTACAAGGCGTATACTGGTAATGAGGCATGGAAAGATATTGGTGTAGGTATGGAAAGTAGTGCATGGAAGGGAAAAGTTGACCATGACCACAAGTTGGCACTAGATTTCAGGCACAAGGGTGTGGGAAGATTCTCTTTTTTAGGTAAGGGTGTCAGGGATTGGAATAAGTTACCAAGGGAAATGCTAAATAATTTACCTAAACTGTTGAAAGAATTTAAAGTTAAAATTTGTAGAGGGCAAATGTAGGTGGGTGCAGGAAAGGGGGAAGATGGGTGTGTTGCGAAATTGTCACCGGAGCGTGTGCTCCATTGCAATTAAATTAAATTAAATTTAGCAGCTTATCACTGTTGTGAAGGTCAGGTTAAGGGTCTATGAAAATCGCCGTCGAGACTGTTTCGAACAGGGGAACGTTCGATTTAGGGTCAATCGCTGTAACACTGGACCACAAGATCGCTCAGGAG
This sequence comes from Vandiemenella viatica, assembly GCA_031002005.1. Taxonomy (NCBI): domain Eukaryota; kingdom Metazoa; phylum Arthropoda; class Insecta; order Orthoptera; family Morabidae; genus Vandiemenella; species Vandiemenella viatica. The sequence continues at coordinate 113,265,612 of CM061918.1, forward strand.
AATGTTATAAAGGCAGATCTCCTTCGCAGCCTTGTGTATGGGTGTCAAGACGATGGTGACGATCAAGTATATTGAAGTATGATGGAATACGGGAAATAAGAGTTGTCCGTGGCAGCTGTGGTGGACCACAGCGTTTAGGGTATCGGATATAAACCTCCCTGAGCGTGTGACAGCTCTTTGTGGTGGAAGTGAATGGCGCGGCACAGCAGGTAGCAGCAGGGCAAATTGTGCGGAAAATTGGGGTTGGGGCGAGCGGGGGTGGCAGGTGTGACTACAGGGCTAATGGGGCGGTAAACTGCCCCCACCACGCCTTCGCCAGGGTGTCCTCCCGTAAAACTCGACCTAATAGGGCTAATTTCTCCTTGTTACTTTAACTTGAAGAATAGCATCGGTTATACGACAGCAACTAAACTTTCTAACTGTTTTGTGGGTTGTTTCTGCCTTGCAACTAAACAAATGCTTTTAATGGCATACGCGTTTCGGAGTTATTCAAGGCATCATCAGTGCCAGTTTTTATATGTGCATTAACACGCGCAAGTTCGTGTTTCCATACCAGCTACTCTTTTCGCACTATCACTACTGTCCCAAGTTTGTTTAGGCTGCATTTTAGGTAATTTCACCGGCCACGAACTGTATATAAAGTTATTTGTTGTTGTTGACATCGAAAAGTCGTAAGCCAAAGTTGCAAGGCAGAAACAACCCACAAAACAGTTATCATAGCAACTAAGGACTTGGGCCGAAAAAATCACCAACATGTTAAATTTTCTAAGTTTAACACACTTCTATTCCACAACCTCTCAGATATTACAAATTACGCAACACAACTTTTAGATACACTTAACTCTTATACGAATAACCTTTTGACTTAAGGTCCAATTATTTCCATAACTTTAGCAGCTTCATTAATAATATATTTACTTTCGGACTGAGCTGCTTGTTTCATAACATCTTTCGCATTCCAAAGGTCTTTTCTCAGCAGGGAACAAGATTTTTTTTATTTTATTTTTTATTTATTTCTTCTTCTCATCGATACCGGTCATCTAAGGATCACGAAAAGTAATACCGTGCATTCATTTCAATCCTTCTTTTCGTGACTTCCAATAGTTCTTCATCCTCTCACTTTGTTGTTTCCTCCTTTCTTCTGTCTGCATTTCCTCTTCTCCTTCTCCTGGAAACCCTTGAAATTTTGGATCAATCTCCTAAAAGTTGCTCTATCTTGTATTAAATCTTCTGTTATTCCGATCTCAACCATATCTTTCTTTACTCCTTGGATCCACTGGTTGCCCTTCATACTCTTGTAAACATGACTGAAAATTCTTTTGTATGCCTAGAGCGTGAAGTTTTACAGACTACTAAGCCGCTGTCATCGAAGGTTGAAATTGATCTGTTCTTCTTAAGTTTCTCCGCCACAGTGCAACCCTTCTCACCGATATAGATACCGCCACGAATGCAGTGGATTTTATAAACACCCGTAAGCTGATGTGGGTGTAAAGTAAACGGTCTTTCACCCAGGTTAATGATCGGCCAATTTTGCAGTGAGCCTTATTCACCGTTCGCACCTTGTAAAGGAAAACATGTGAAATTATATTTTTATCTAATTTAGTATTAATTAAAAGGGAAAATATTATTTAGTTAATAGTGTTTGGTTATTATGAAAAATGTTATGAAGTAGTTTCTGTGGCTAGTCAAATAATAACTATGTGCAGTGATGTGTGGAGTTTTATTTAGACATTATAGAGAAGCTAAGATTGTTCGGAATAAAAAAAAGCAAGAACTGAAGACGGGTAAGTTAAGGGATAACTTGGAATATTTTATTGGTTTATGATTGTGATTGTATGATGTGTAATGGTTGCTATTAAAAAAAATAATGCTTTGAATAGAAGTTTATTTCATAAAGGTAACGAGCAATAAATTAATCATTTAAAGGCTTATAACCTCCGTCCGCTTTAACAATTTTCCAATCCGTTCTGTGATACCTTATACGCATGGAAGAAGGGCGAATTTCCTTGACAAATCAGTATCACGGGGTAGGTTAACGTAATTTTGAAGAAACCAAAATTTAAAAAAATTAATAAAATAAATAAACAACTTCGACGAAGACAACGGTTTAGTACTCTTTGAGTTTTGAAGCTCTTTGCTATGTATCCAAATATAGTATCTCTGACGAAGGCTGCAATATGGCACACGAAAGCTCAAATAAGTAAATAAATTACGTGGCATTGCCCGAAAATAAAGATATTACTAACAAAGATATTCGTGATAGCCTAAAAAATATTATTAGCTTTCTTCTAGCTGCTTCATTTTATCAAGCCGTCTTATTCATGCTTCTCTCTCTCCATTAATAGTCTTGTACATCGTCTTCTCTTTCATTTAATTTAATTGCAATGGAGCACAGGCTCCGGTGGCAATTTCCCTACACACCCATCATTCCACTATCCTGCACCCACCTACATTTGCCCTCTACAAATTTTATGTTTAAATTCTTTCAAAGATTTCGGTAAATTATTCATCATTTCTCTTGGTAACTCATTCCAATCCCTGACACCCTTACCTAAAAAAGAGAATCTTCCCACACCCTTGTGCCTGAAATCGAGTGCCAGCTTGTGGTCATGGTCATCTTTTCCCTTCCATGCACTACTTTTCATACCCATTGCAATATCTTTCCATGCCTCATCGCCCTGTACGCTCCCATAACCCTCCTCATCCTCCTCCTGTCTTGCAATGAATCCCATTTCAGCTCCTTTATCATATCCGTAACTGATTGCATTCTGCGATAATTTCCAGAAACAAATCTAGCAGCCCTTTTTTGCACCCTCTCCAACTCTTGTATTTGATACGTAAAATGAGGGTCCCATACTACACTACCATATTCGAGCAATGGTCTCACCAAAGTTTTGTAACCCAGTTCCTTTACTTCTCCCGTACATCCCCTCATCACTCTCTCCAACAAGTGCAGAACTTTGAAACCTTTTCCTACCACCTGTCCAATGTGTCCAGCCCAGTTAAGCTTGTTATCAAAAGTAATGCCAAGATATTTACATTTCAAGTTTTCAGCAAGCAATTCTTTCCCCACCTTATATTCATAATTAACCTTTTGTTTCTTATTTGTGTATCTAATAAGCTGACTCTTCTTTGCATTTATCTTCATCCCATGTTTACCAACCCAACTAGATATCCTGTCAGATCACCCTGCAACTGTTTACAATCCTCTATCGTTTTGATTCTTTTATACAGCATTATGTCATCTGCAAACAATCTAATTTCAGATAGTAAACAATCAATACAATTATTCATTAGAATAATGAATAGCAATACGCTACCCTGTGGAACACGCATTTTTACTTCTACTTCTTTTGATACTACATTTCCTACCCTAACTTTCTGTTTTCTACCTTTTAAAAATTCTTCTACCCAGCAAATCACTTTCTCATCCACTCCAATGGTTTTTACCTTATTTACTACCATTTTATGGCTTACCCTGTCAAACGCCTTTGACAGATCTAGTGCTACACTATCAATTTGGCCTCCCTTGTCCATTTCATCTGAAACATCTTGCATATATCCCACCAACTGAGATTCGCATGAATATCCTTGCCTGAACCCATGTTGCCTGCTTGAAAACCACTTACATTCCTCACATATATTTCTGATGTGGTTGCATATCAATCTTTTCATTAATTTACCTACCAGTGATGTCAAACTGATTGGCCTGTAATTATCAACTCTATTTCTCACCCCTCCCTTATGTACCGGTACTACTATTACACTTTTCTAGTCCTGTAGTAAGCAGCAAGTGTCCAGACTCAATTTAAATAATATTTCAAGATAAGGTACAATGTCACATCCGGCTATCTTTAAGATATCTGTAGTAATATTACCTTCACCAGCCCCTTTATGTTTTTTCAGCTTTCTTATATCCTTCATGATTTCCTCGTCATTTCTAATTGTGTTGTTAAGCTCGTTCTCCGAATTAGAGCCTCCTGTTTGTGATTCATTATCCCTAATGCTTTCACTTAACCAGTTACTTAAAATCTCTGCCTTTTTCAAATCATCAGTAACTTCTTCTCCATCCTTATCTATAAGTGTCTCTAGATCGTCCCTTCCCCTCAGTTTCCTAATATAGTCACAGAAATTTCTTTGGTCTCGGATATGATGCGCCTTGTTTATTTTTTTGTTGCCAAAGATGTTGTCAGATATATACCGTACCGGGTGTTTAAAAAATAACTGGTATATTTGAAAAATCAATAAAAACTACACGGGCAGCGATAGAAATACACCGTTTGTTGCAATATGCTTGGGACAACAGTAAATTTTCAGGCAGACAAAATTTCGAAATTAGTTACAATTTTCAACAGATGCCGCTGTGTTCTAGGCGGTGGAATTCCAACACCAGAAAAATCCTCTATTCTAAGGAATAAACCATTTTTTCACAGCAATCTGTGAACAGCGCACGCTTACAGCAGAAAGAGGACTTACAGAATGGCGAACTCACAGACTGCGTTTACTTCTATATCTTTCAAATCGCCTGCAGCGCCATCTGTTGTTGAAAATTGTAACTAATCTAGAAAGTTTGTCTGCCTGAAAATTTACTGTTGTCCCAAGCATATTGCAACAAACGGTATATTTCTATCGCTGCCCGTTTAGTTTTTATTGATTTTTCAAATATACCGGTCATTTTTGACACACCCGTTATGTGTGTGTGTGTGTGTGTGTGTGTGTGTGTTTGTGTTTGTGTGGTATTAACAAAATGATTATACTTAATCAAACATATTTTTATACAGTTCTAGACTGGCGTGTAACCGCTTCAAGAGCATCAATGCGTTTCTTAGTCAGTTCCCGGAGACAAGCTAAAATGACAAGTGTAGAACCGAGGTTGACTGCTGTTGGTAGTTTTTTGACGGATTTCGTTTCGCTGGTGCTCTTGTTGTTTTAAGGCAATGTTCTGCGTTTACGCGAGCGGCCGTTTCCCGGTAGGAAATTCGTCTGTTCAGCATACGACTGCCCCGTTTTATTACCTCAGAGACGGCCCAGGAAGGAAACGGGACGACCTCTCAGAGAAAACGATCGCGTATTCTCTCCGGCAACAAAAAGGGAACGCGATAAATAAATTCAGAGATTGCGGGGGAGCTTTCAGACTACTGGCACGTGTTCCCTGCTCGATTGCTATAGTGGGTGTTTACAACATGTCTGTCCTAGTGAGAGAAACTTCCATTCTGCCTAATACTATAAAATAGATCTCCCAGAACTCTCTTCAACCCTCCCCCCCCCCTTTTTCCTATCTTCCAATGAATACCAGTCCAACTCCTTTGTGATATCAGTTACTGATTTTGCTGTGCTATAATTTCCACAAACAAGTTTTAACTGCCTGCCCCGCTTTGCACCATACTGAACTTTTATATTTTGTAGGGGATGCAAAGGGGACATCCATAAATTACGTGAGGTGAAATAGGGGGGGGGGGGAGTCCGGCAAAATCTCACCAGATCTCACCAGGGGGGAGGGGGGGTCTATGGAAATCTCACGTGATATTTTGCGAAAAATTTGGGGACAGTAGAGCCAAAAAAAGGTCTACAATTTGCACCAAAGTCGATTTTAGGAGGGTATTTCGTCAAAAAGTTAGGGTGTGACCTAAAAAAAAAGGTCTACAAAAGTTTCCAGGGAGATTTGTAGGGGGGGTTCTCACGGACCAGATCTGACCAGAGGGGGGGGGGGGGGGGGTCCGGCCAGATCTCACGAAATCTCACCAGGGGGGAGAGGGGGTCCAGAAATCCGGAAAAACACCTCACGTAATTTGTGGATGCCCCCAAAGGAGCGTTGCTGTGAATATTATCGTAGGATCCAGTCAGTAATTGACTTGATAAAGGAGTTGGATTGGGAGTCAATGGAAGATAGGAGGAAGGTTGAGACAGTGTTGGGAGTGTACAAGGCGTATGTTGGTGATGGGGCTTGACGGGATATTGGTCGAAGAATTAGGAATAATGCATGGAAAGGAAAAGATGACCCTTGGCACAAACTGGCACTCGATTTCTGTTATAAGGGGGTGGGAAAATTTTCTTTTGGTTGTGAGTGAGTAATTGATTGGAATGAATTACCAAGGGAAGTCATGAATAATTTACTAAAAAAGCTGAAATAATTTGAGTGAAAAAATGCAATAAAAAATCTATACTAATAAATGGCTAAGCTTGGTCATCGCGTACCCATGTCCGTAATGCTGACGTAACACGCTCGGTCTTCGTCACCGGACTAACTGGGGACAGAGATATTACTAAAAATCGAAGTTGTGGGAATTATTTCACAACAGTTTCATTTTGTTAGGTAATCACAAAGAAATTGACTGGTGGAAAACTGAAAAAAATGTATTGCTAAAAAAATAATTATTTGTTGTTTTTTGTTCATTTATATTCAGTCAATGTATATTTTTTCTTATACTCTCTGTCTCGAGCTGTTACAGTAAACTAAGAAATGTGTATCACATTACATCGTTTTTAAGGTAATGGGCGTTATTTAAGAACAATTGTATTTATTTAAGCAACTGTGAGGAAATGAACTGCCAGAGCGCTAAGTTCAACTCCTAATTTTTTACGGTCTTAAAATCCAGTTAAGAATAAATAAATAAAAAAGCACCCAAGGGAAATAGGTGTGTTACCACATTGCCATCAGGGCTTGCGTTACATTGCGATTAAATTAAATTAAATTAAATTAAACCTGACATTCTTTAGTTGTAATGGCGGTGGTTGCAGGCACCTTAATTACGTTCACATCAGTTGTAGGAAAATCAGACATCAGAACTCTGTTACCTAGGCGGTAAGGGGGCGTTCAAGTATTACGTTACGCAATTTTTGAAGATTTTATACCCTCCCTTCCCCCCATGTAACGCACCGTTACGTTTTTCAGTACCCCCCCCCCCCCTCTCCTCCCTAAACGTTAAGTAACATCCAAGTGACCATTTTGACGTAAAAGTCACAATCATGTTGCGCAAAGTACCGGAAAGGCGCTAAAATACCTTTGTTATTGTTTTAATCGCGTTTGCAGTAATAAGAAATAAAAAAGGAGATTTTTAAGTAATATGTAATTTATTTAGCCATAAGTCAAATATATAGGTATGTAAAAAAAAATCAATTGGAATTACTGCTCCTCTGTACATGGGTTTGCCAGCCACTCAGACTCTTTCATTACTGGCATCCGGAGAGCAGACGAAGAGGGCAACGGCTAGCGTTCTGGCCTCGCATTCGGGAGGACGGCGGTTCGAATCCCCGTCCGGGCAAGATTTGGGTTTTTCATGGTTTCCCAAATCACTCCAGGCCAATGCCGGGATGCTTCCTTCAAAAGGCCATGGCCTAATTCCTTCCCATTCCTTGCCCCCCATCCTTTCCCGTCTCTAAAGACCTCGCTGTTAGAGAGACGTAAAGCAGATTAAAAAAAAAACGAAGAGGGTTGTGTTTCTGTGTAAACACTAATGAATACTGACAACGAAAACAAGATAAAAATGACGTATAATACAGTCGAGGGATTCCCCGTAATTCATAAACGAAAAGGGTTGCCAACTTGGGAGATTTGAATTCCCTAGTTTTTTATTAAAATAAAAAAATGTTAAGTAACGCGTTGTTCCAATACCCCCTCCCGCCTCTGTAACGCACCGTAACGTTTTACAAGACCCCCCTCCCCCCCCCAAATTGCGTTACGTAATACTTGAACGCCCCCTAACGTGTCAGTGCTTGACGTAAATCAGAAGAAACGCTCTGGTCTCGCATTCCGGAGGATGCGGGTTCGAATCTCCGTACGACCATGCAGATTTGGTTTTTTTTTATTATTATTTCCGCAAATCAGTCGAGGCGAATGTCGGGATGGCTCCTTTAAAAATATCATGGCTGAATTCCTTCCTGTTCCATCCCCACTGCTTTCCAGCCTCTAATGATCTCGTCTTCAAAAAGGTGTAAATCCAGGAAAAGTGATTTTTTCCGTAAAACTGGACCCCCTCCCCTTTGATGAGATCTGGTGGGACCCCCATCCCCCGAACGTGGGATCGATTTCGTAATTTTGGAGACCTTATTTTTTGTTAGCTCTACTACTTTTTGAAGGGTGGCAATCTGAAATAAAAAGTTGAAGTTAGATTTCTGTCATCCCCCTCCTACACCCCCCCCCCCGCTTGGTGTAATTTCGTCGCACCTCCCCTCCCCCATTTGAGCTCACGTAATTAATGGACTCCCCCTTACCACTGTATTCTTGGCGGCCCAACTCTCGAAATTAACAGTAGTCAATCCGTATAGTCGGGCTACTAAACAGAATATGACTCCAAGAAAAACTTGCAGCCGAGGTCATGAAAGTCGCAGACCCGAAAGAAGTCGATCTCAGAAAGTAGTTTTGGGCTCATGTTACGGTCTGATCGTGGAAGCAGGAAGGAAGCTGGCAGGGGCTGTTGTTGTGTGTTTGTTGTGTCCAGCGGCACAAAGCCTGTGGTCAGGTCTCCCGCTGGGTCTCAAGACCACAGCTGTGGGTGGCCACAGCCTCGTCAGTCTGCAGGGCTACCACAACAAACACAGTGTTACACATCGCCCTCAGTAATATATTCACAACACTGACTACTTTATCATATATGTTATTTCTATGAGGTTTTTTTTTTCCAGAAGCCATTATGTCCCTTCAATCCTAACCGAAATCGATAAATGAGGTACCATTTTAAAGATTAAGTATCCGCTGTGGTCACAAGATATTTTAAGAAATAATTTTTTCGGAATTTTATCCTTAAAGGGCAAAAGTATCATTATTTCCATAACTTTTTTTTTAACGAGCTATTTATGACTTTTGATATCTACCCGAAATTGAGAAATAATGTATTGTTTTAGAGATTAAGGTCTCCACATTGGTCACATCATATTTTAAGAAAGGAATTTTTGGGATTTTACCCTTAAAGGACTAAAACATCTATATTTCGACAGCGCGTTTTTGCATCACGAGCCATTTATCTTCTCCCTTCATTTCTAACCGATATAGATAAATGAGGTATCATTTTAAAGATTAGTATCTCTGGTTTGGCAACATCCTATCTTAAGAAAGTAATTTTTCGGAATTTGACCCTAAAGCGCTAAAATATCATTATTTTCACAACGGTTTTTTTTTTTTTGGGTCAGAAGCCATTATCTCCCTTTAAATCTAACCGAAATCGATAAATGAGGTAGCATTTTAAACATTAAATATCCGCTGTGGTCACAAGATATTTTAAGAATCTATTTTTCGGAATTTTATCCTTAAAGGGTCAAAAGTATCATTATTTCCATAACTTTTTTTTTTTAACGAGCTATTTATGTGTTTTGATATCTACCCGAAATTGAGAAATAATGTATTTTTTTAGAGATTAAGGTCTCTGCATTGGTCACATAATATTTTAAGAAAGGAATTTTTGGGAATTTGACCCTTAAAGGACTAAAATATCAATATTTCTACAGCGCGTTTTTGCATCACGAGCCATTTATCTCCCTTCATTTCTAACCGATATAGATAAATGAGGTATCATTTTAAAGATTAGTATCTCTGGTTTGGCAACATCCTATCTTAAGAAAGTAATTTTCCGGAATTTGACCCTAAAGCGCTAAAATATCATTATTTTCACAACGGTTTTTTTTTTTTTTGGGTCAGAAGCCATTATCTCCCTGTAAATCTAACCGAAATCGATAAATGAGGTAGCATTTTAAAGATTAAATATCCGCTGTGGTCACAAGATATTTTAAGAATCTATTTTTCGGAATTTTATCCTTAAAGGGTCAAAAGTATCATTATTTCCATAACTTTTTTTTTTAACGAGCTATTTATGTGTTTTGATATCTACCCGAAATTGAGAAATAATGTATTTTTTTTAGAGATTAAGGTCTCTGCATTGGTCACATAATATTTTAAGAAAGGAATTTTTGGGAATTTGACCCTTAAAGGACTAAAATATCAATATTTCTACAGCGCGTTTTTGCATCACGAGCCATTTATCTCCCTTCATTTCTAACCGATATAGATAAATGAGGTATCATTTTAAAGATTAGTATCTCTGGTTTGGCAACATCCTATCTTAAGAAAGTAATTTTTCGGAATTTGACCCTAAAGCGCTAAAATATCATTATTTTCACAACGGTTTTTTTTTTTTTTTTTTTGGGTCAGAAGCCATTATCTCCCTTTAAATCTAACCGAAATCGATAAATGAGGTAGCATTTTAAAGATTAAATATCCGCTGTGGTCACAAGATATTTTAAGAATCTATTTTTCGGAATTTTATCCTTAAAGGGTCAAAAGTATCATTATTTCCATAACTTTTTTTTTTTAACGAGCTATTTATGTGTTTTGATATCTACCCGAAATTGAGAAATAATGTATTTTTTTTAGAGATTAAGGTCTCTGCATTGGTCACATAATATTTTAAGAAAGGAATTTTTGGGAATTTGACCCTTAAAGGACTAAAATATCAATATTTCTACAGCGCGTTTTTGCATCACGAGCCATTTATCTCCCTTCATTTCTAACCGATATAGATAAATGAGGTATCATTTTAAAGATTAGTATCTCTGGTTTGGCAACATCCTATCTTAAGAAAGTAATTTTTCGGAATTTGACCCTAAAGCGCTAAAATATCATTATTTTCACAACGGTTTTTTTTTTTTTTTTTTTTTGGGTCAGAAGCCATTATCTCCCTTTAAATCTAACCGAAATCGATAAATGAGGTAGCATTTTAAAGATTAAATATCCGCTGTGGTCACAAGATATTTTAAGAATCTATTTTTCGGAATTTTATCCTTAAAGGGTCAAAAGTATCATTATTTCCATAACTTTTTTTTTTTAACGAGCTATTTATGTGTTTTGATATCTACCCGAAATTGAGAAATAATGTATTTTTTTTAGAGATTAAGGTCTCTGCATTGGTCACATAATATTTTAAGAAAGGAATTTTGGGAATTTGACCCTTAAAGGACTAAAATATCAATATTTCTACAGCGCGTTTTTGTATCACGAGTCATTTATCTTCTCCCTTCATATCTAACCGATATAGATAAATGAGGTATCATTTTAAAGATTAGTATCTCTGCTTTGGCAACATCCTATCTTAAGAAAGTAATTTTTCGGAATTTGACCATAAAGGGCCAAAGTATTATTTCCACAACGGCTTTTTTTTTTTACCAACTTTTTATCTCCCTTGATGCGTAACCGAAATAGATAAATGAGGTATCAGGCAACATTATAAATTAAGAACGAAATTTTTCGGACTTTGACCCTTGAAGGACAAAAGTAATATTGCTGTGAATGTCGCGCGTATGAGATAGTTCAGTGCCTAGCCGCTAGATAGCAGCAGCACTTATCACGGAGATATTAATAAACTGTTTCACTTACAACCCACGACCTCAATTATCTGCTTCATATATTCTAACCTCTGTCTTCCTATACAGCTTTTACTTCGACTATCGACTCCACAATCCCGCATGTACTAAAATGTAAGACTATTACACAAACTTCTTTCCTCGCCCTTCATTTCGAACTTTCGTTAATTATTTGTCTACTTGTTTATTTTTTATTTATTTTATTTCTTTATCAATCTTGTTCCATGGAACCCTGCTGAGGAAGGACATCTGAGATGTGAAACATGTCATGGTTAATACACATACATACAATATGAGTCATAATCACAGTGAAAACAATTATATATTACAAAGGCAAAAAAAGAGGATAAAAATAAATATTAATTTTTACAACTGAGTTTTGAAAAAGGTCATAATTAATACATTTAATTATTCTTGAATGCAGTAGAAGGAGTTGCCAATAAGATATTATCTCAGTTTTCCTTTAAATATATCTTGCACTGAGGCTAATATTAGAAAAGAGAATAGAGAAAGCAAAAAAACGTATTTAGGTTTCATAGACATTGAAAAAGCATTTGATAATGTTAAATCGGGGAAGATGTTTGAGATCCTCAGAAAAATAGGTATACAATACAGAGATAGGCGGCTAATATGGAATCTTTACAAAAATGAAACGGCTGTAATAAAAATTGAAAATAAACAAGAGGAAGCAGCAGTACGTAAACGAGTCAGACAAGGCGGTGCCCTGTCTCCCGTAATTTTCAATGCCTATATTCAAGACTTACTAGATAAGATCAGAGACGAAATTGATGTTGGGATAAAGATACAGGGAAAACTAATAAATATGATTCGATTTTCAGATGACATTGTGATAGTAACAGAAAGTGAAGAGGATGTTAAGAAAATTTTGGAAAGAATGGAGGAAACAATGGGGAAGGAGTACAATATGAATATCAATAAAGCGAAGACGAAAGTCATGGTATGTGGGAAAGATAAAAACTCGAAAATTAAATTTAATAGAGAAGCATTGGAGGATGTGCTATAATTATGCTACCTAGGAAGCAAAATCACAAGTGATGGAAGAAGCAAGAATGATATAAAATGCAGGATAGCTCAAGCAAAACAGAAAAAAATGAATTTTTACAGCAAATAATATCAGCTGGACAACGAGGAAAAGACTATTAAAGGCTTATGTGTGGAGCACTGCCCTGTATGGATGTGAAACCTGGACAGTTGGTACAGAAGAGAAAAGAAGATTAATTTCGTTTTGAGCAATGGTGCTACAGACGAATGTTAAAAATTAGCTAGAGGGACAAGATTACTAATGAGGAAATTTTTGAGAAAGCGGGAGACAACATTAATTGGACATGTCTTAAGACATAACAGCTTATTAAAAACAATACTGGAGGGAATGGTAGAAGGAAAGAGATATCGAGGAAGACCACGTTTAAAATACATCCAGCAGATAATGGAAGATGTTGGCTACAGGAGATAATTATGTAGATATGAACAGGAGGGCAGAGAATAGAGCTGAATGGAAGACTGCCGCAAACCAATGCCAGGATTGACTACCGCAGAAGAAGAAGATATCTTTATTATCTGAAAACTGTTTTATACTTTAAGAAATTTACTAAACAGATTTGTCCTAGAATAATTAACTCCTTGTTGTACTAATGACAGTGATGTTTGTGTCTTGAGCAAGTTATTTCTGTTTCTTGTATTGAAATTGTGTACCTTTCAATTAGATGTAAACAGGTTAAATTGTTCTATGACAAAGCACATGAGAGAATGTATATATGTATATGGGCCTACTGAGAAATCATTGTTAATTTTCAGCACGCTTTATAGCACCACTGGTTTGAAGCTGTTTCTGATCCTCGTGTTGGATACAAGCACTCTTTATTTTGGTGGACACTGGGCATTTGGGACCCCCGTGTCCAGTGGACCGTCTGCTGTGATTGTTCCGCTTGGGCAGTATTATCCCTTCCGGTGGGCTTTGTGCGTCCACCCACAATGCACCGGGCCCCACACGAGGCGTCAAATGCTCCCTGGCCAGCCGGCTGATCCAACACGGCAGCACGAAATACCGTCTAATTTACTCTCCACGTAGCAACCACTGGTCTTTGCAGGCATTAGCTCCGTGCTGTCTTCCTAACCCCTCCACCCAGTCAGTTTCAACCACGAATATATTCATTTACTAGTTGGCGTTGATTTACCCATACACAATTTTTATTCAGGCAATGAGAAACGAGTAGCAAGTTTCATACAATTCGCTCCATCTATTTCCGGAACTAAAGCAAACCTAGATTCACCCGCTACTTACCAATAAAGGAGTGGGTTGAAGTTGATTTACCCATACACTATTGTTATTCGTCCATACAGATTACCAAGCATCACTGATTTCGTGACGGCTTTTTCCGGTACTAAATAGATAGATATGTTCACTTTGATCCCACGTGAGAATAATCTCGGGGATGTGGAACAGTACATACACTTATTTTTAATGTCAATATTACTATATAATTGATAATTTTATTATATATTGACAAGTTAGCTACAACCCATTAGTATCACCAATATCTCCTGTAATCTACACATACAATCCCGAGTTAATTAATACTTATTATGTGGAACAGTGTATACACTTGTTACCAGCATCTAATAACCAGTTATTTTCTTACCAACCAGTTACCATGGTAAGTTTCACTGTAATTTGCGACTACATATTCTATCAAGTTAGTTGCTATTTATGTGAAACAGTACACACACCTATTAGCAATATCAATTATAGTACCAACAACTCATAAGCTGTCAATTACTTAAAAACCTGTTAGTATGATAATTTTTCACAGCAGTTTTTGAGTGCATGCTATCCCATGTTAGTTACTATATATGTGTGAAATTTTGTAAACAGTGTAATTACTTCATTTGTCAAAAGTTTCAACAGAAAGAAAAAAAAAACCATATATCATTTAGTAATTGTGGACAACTTTTTCACCTCACCCTTCCATACGCCATATATACTATTTTATCAGTCATTCTTAGTTACCAAATTCCAAGAAGAAAATTTTTTCACAGAGTAAAATGGGTTCTGAAGCAGAAACTCTTTCAGTTTGGACTTAAAGTAGTTGGGTTTTTTGTACATAACATTTAATTTTTGTTGGTAAGACATTGAATAAGGAAGCTCTTAAACAGTGATTTAGCAGAACAGTTTTAAGAATGGGGTGGTTTGGATGCTTTCATACAGAATGTCAGTTTTCTTTTTAGTCCAGGTTACCTTTCAATCTAATTACATCTGCTAATGATGCTGCTAGAAAATTGAAAGATGGACCGTACGCGCATTAAAACATACCACATACATAAAAAATGTATTTGGAAAGTGTCTGTTCATTCCGGAATCGCACATAAAATACTGATTTTGTATGAATTTTCAGAATTTTAAAGCTTAATCTTAACGTATGTCGTCAGACGTTACGACATATTTACTTTACAAATAATCTTGCATTACTTGAAAACTGCTGAATCGATTTTGACCGAGATTTCACAGTATCAAACATTAGACATGTCTCATTATGCTGATTCATCTGCCGCCGGAGCTAAACTTAAATTTCTTTACGCTACCTCATCTGATACTGGAGCTAAAAATTAAAATATATTCTGTACTGTATAGTTGAATATAGGTATCAGAATTGTATACTAAGTATTCACGTCTAAGCTATATATATATATATATATAAATATTCGTTACTTTCGATTTGTTTCAAGAAGTTACAAATTGCGGTGCCATTTAATTGTGACTGAACACTAAAGACGATAGCCAGAGACATTGTAGTTGTGCTGACATAGATTGAGATCAAAGAAAATCTCTGATTGTTTTTTCGTTATTAGTTTCTCGCATTCAATACGGCCATCTATGGCGTTTAAAGATCGAATATCCCGAATTAAAGGAAAGAATTTTTCAAATTTTGTTAACTGTAAACTGATTTTATTGCTTTCATTAAACGCTATGGTCAGAGACATTGTAGTTATGTGTTTAGTGCGGAGTATGCAACATCTTTGAGCGTTCTGGTAGCTCAGTGGCTAAGGCGCTAGCTTTCAAAACATTAACTGCTCCGGTGCAGGAATTTTGACAGTTTTATTTGATCATATGAGCTATTCCAGGACGCTCCGTGGTTCAGATTCTACGTTAAACTGTTGGTCACAGAGGAAAGGAACTGGCCGTCCTACCCCTGACACAATGGCTTAGTAAGCCTGCTTCGGGAGGATCCAACCAACCTTCGGGTTGTGGACTAAGTTAAGTAAGTATGCAACATCTAGTCGTTCCATCATTGTTATTTGTCACCATATGTTCAGAATTTCATTTAATGCACCAGCGTTATGTATGATGAAGCATCCGTGCTCTATCTATGAGGCAGAGCATTATCGTCCATAAACACGAAGTCTAGGCCCACAGCACCTCGCAACAACCACACATGAGGTCCCAAGATCTCGTCACCATACCTGACAACAGCTAAGCCTTGCCGATTCACCTGTACAATTTCACGAAGAGCTGTTCGAGTGGTCAACATAATCCCTGCTCACAACATTAGGGATCATCCTCGATATCGGTCGCTTTTCACAATGTTTGGGTCCCGAAATCTTGTTCCACGTTCCCTCCAGATGCGAATCCGCCAGAATCACTCTGCAAACCAAATCGGGAATCATCTGTGAATAGAACATTGGCCCACTGTTCGACCGTCCAGTTGGCATGTTGACGACTCCACTCTAGACGGTACCTTCTGTGTAGACGCGTCAGGGGTAAACATACAGCAGATCGCCGGCTATAAAGGCCACTCCCACGTGCCGAAGGCCGCCGGTTCGAATCCGGCCGCGGGCATGGATGTTAAGTGTTGTGTGTCTGTGTGAATATCTTGTCCGTCCTGTGGCGTCCATACATTGGAAAAAATACACATTGAGCTGGCTGTATGGCCTCCGTTGCCGAATGCCATTAAAAAAATAAAAATAAAGGCCACTCTGCCAAAGCCTTCTCTACACTGTTTGCCTTGATACAACTGTTCCAGTGAATGCTGCGAGGTCAGATCCCAGTTGCCGTGCAGTACTAAGGCGGTACCGTCGTGCCCTTACAGCCAATAAAGGTCTTCTGTTTCTGATGTCACACGTGTTGGTCCTGCCCTGGTCTTCGGGATACAGTTTCGGTCTCTATAGACTGTCACCATATCCGAGAATCAACAGAACGTTTCACATTAATCCATCGGGCCACTTCAGTTTGCTTCCATTTTTCCTATGGCCCTCCACCGCCGAGAGTCTGGTAGGCGTCTTCTCTGTGCCATACTACACCGTCTGTGAATGTCGACACAGCGACTGTAGATGTGGGACTCCGCAGCAAACTTTGCCCCGTTTGATAGGTTCCCCGACGTCATCGCTGGCATGGTTGTACGATGACGGGAATACCATCTTCCTTGCAGAACACGATTTTATGAACATCTGTTTACAGTTTTGGTTAATGTAAAATAAGAACGAGGTAGGAAGGACTTGTGCTATTCGCTTGAAATTTGTGACACATGTTCCTGTGGTTATACTTTTTGAGAAAAAGTGTACATTAAAGCGAAATGAAACTCACCTTAGACGTGGTGCCTCACAAAACGAATCGATGCATTTCAATAGTAAAAAAACTGCCATTTGCAGTAAAATTGTTCTTTCCAAAGATAGTATCTGCAATCTACAGCAACGAATCTAAAGCTAATTCCTAACATGTAATACTGTTTTAACAAAGTACGTATTTTTTTCCCACTGTGCTCTAAGCTGCATTACAACCTAACCACCATGCTATTGCCAAAAATATCATGCTGGCTTAATTTATAAATGAAACTAAATTCTTTGCTGTAACAGTTTAGGTATTTCTTCAATCTGCTCCAGCTGGTCTATGACAGCGATTTACATTCATTAGAATAGAGTGTAGTTATATCTTTGGCGTGAATGGAAACGGAGGTCTCTACTGTTTAAGTGCATCGTTTCGTAACTTTGGTGTGACACTACGTCTATGGTGCGTTTAATTTCGCTTTCATGTACACTTTTTCTCAAAAGGTATGACCCGAGGAACGTGTGTGACAAATTTTAAACGAATGGTACAATTCATTCTTACCTCGTTCTATTTTACTACTGCCACATTTTTTATGATTATATCGTGAACTAGCTCGTACCCGCGACTTCGTACGCGTGGATTAAGAATTTTTTTGCCAGAATTAAATATAGAAAGTTGTTGGTAACGAAGGATTGGTCCCAAACAATATCGAGTCGGAATAATATGACAGAAAAGCTATCACTATATCATTGTACCGTCGAACCTGTCTCTTGAAGAGAATCAATTTCCAACATATTTCTGTCACCATTCGATAAGGTCTCAAAATTTCGTGACTACAACTGTTAATCATACTGGAAAAAATATCCTGTGCCCTTCATACCGATTTCCTTATAAAATTCCATCACAACGATATAGCCATTTAGTCGTCAAAACGTAACAAAAAGACAGAGACTTACTGCCGTATTTATAAATAATATTACTGTGGTTCACACTCACACACTGACTGCGAACAACACCTGAGGGATCATTATAACGTAAAAAAGTGTACACCTACAACATTGCAAGACTACCTACGATTTACCTCGCATTGCACCCCTAACTTTATAATATCTACAGTTTAACATTCAATTGGAATAATCTACGGCCCAGGCCTGACTCTTACGATGAAAAACAATTTTTAAAATCTTAGCCTCCACGGAGATTTGAACCGGAGACCACGTCGTTCGTAAGCAAGCGCTTTAACCACTGAACCGAGAGGGGCGGTGTAACGGTTAGCGTTCTCACCTCGCATTCGGGAGGACGGGTGTTCGAATCCCCGTCCGGGCATCCAGATTTGGTTTTTCCATGGTTTCCCAAATCACTCCAGGCAAATGCCGGAATGCTTCCTTCAAAAGGCCATGACCGAATTCCTTCCCATTCCTTGCCCCCATCCTTTCCCGTCTCTAAAGACCTCGATGTTAAAAAGAGTCGTAAAGCAGTTAAAAAAAAATTAACCACTGAGCTGCCAGTCCACTACACGGAAACACGGTACGGAGACGTCCATATCCAACGTGTCTGTCTATCGCCGTATTTCGAAGTTATGAGACAACAGTTGTTATTTATACAGATAATTTTTCAACCAAATGTAGACAGTATTTTCTCCTTGTTTCAAAGGATAAGTGTGCAAAGTTTCATCGAGATCGGATGAAAACTGTGTATGAAGAACAAACAAACAAACATACATTCATCTTTATATATAAAGATTAGACACAGGACGGAGAAATAGCGGCTTGTTGCTTTAGTTTTGGATACCAGCGTGTATATGATAATTCGGCCATTAAAGTGGTGTTAGTGTTTAAACTAGGAACAAAGCGTAACCCCTTTTTGTGAGGCGCCTTGTTAGAGTGAGCAAGCGATGAGTAGAGAAGTCCGGAGAGAGGAGGAGGCTGCACTGCGGTGTGTTGGCTCCCCTTGACGGCCACAATCCCCGCGACAGCTTTATTAAGGGAATGCCGCGCGGCGGTAAGCCCGCCCCGGCTTATTAAGCGCCGGCGGGGTTCATTTCGGGCCCGCAACGCCGCTATATAAACACGGAGAGGGCGACATGATTGTTACAACACGCACACGCGCAATACGTGATCAGCCGCTGACTTCTCTGCCTCCACACCACGGGGCAGTTCACGGCTAAATCATAATACAGCGACTAATGAAAAGAAACAAGCCCACCGGTTGGTAACACTTCCTGACCAGTAGCAGCAAGTGCAAATATCTCTCAGTCGTGCGTGAGAGCTATCAGTCGGTGCCAGATATAGGGGGGTCAAACCGGGGCGCTTTCCCCGGGCGGCAAGTTCAGGGGGGCGACAAAATCATATTTGAAAGGACGATAAATTGGCAAATTCGTGCGGTGGCAACCTTTTTTTTAAGCTATGCTGTCCCGAGTGGCAACATCAGAAGGGCGGCAAATCAGAGAATAGCTCTGTACTGCTCCGGGCAGCAATTTCATTTTTGAAGAGGAGGGGGGGGGGGCAATCTCAAGTTTTTGCCCCAGGTCAGGAAAACTCGTAGATCCACCACTGCTATCAGTGAAGCAGAAATGACTCCAAGGGTAGAGTATGTCAATATTGTCCAACTGTTTACAAAAAGGAAGGAGATTATCAGGAATTTAGATATTGGCTAGTGTGAAAATTTCGCGAATGATATGCGATATGTAGCGAAGTTGGTGGTTTGTAGTACGATAAAAGAAGAACCGACTATGATAGGTGCGTAGCAAAACATTTACAATGTCTTAAGTATCAATTAGAAATGATGAAATGTTTCCCTAACAGAAACAAAAATACATGAAAATCTCCTCGCTCTAGATAACACGTAAATTTTATCAATTTCTCTGTGATATGCCGTTTTACTATCCGGCGGTATTGCGAAACCTAGCAAATTGGCTCTGAACTATAACATTTTGTAGTAACAGTTGTTCATTTATCAACTGAAATATCTACCGGTAATGCGATCACTCATAATCGACCACAGCAAAGTCTAGTAGCTTTAGTTGAATTACGAAAACATTCGTGGCTTAATTATTAACGTTATCAAAGCCAAGAACGTATTCTTTAAAATGATACCTCATTTATCGGTTTTGATTAAGTATGAAGGTAGAAAGATGGTTTAAAAAAAAAAAAAACTTTCAGAAATAATGTGTACATGAATAAAAATTTATTTTGGTAAGACAGAAAGATGTATAAATGAAACTTGTATCTTTGAGAAATGATCGAGAGAAGTGTCTGCAATGAATTGCAATTTTTTTTAATAATAATTATTATTTTTTACTTATTGCTTTACGCCTCGTCGAAGGCTAAGGTCATTAGAGGGGGAATGGGACTGCGGACAAGGAACGGGAAGGAATTCGGCCATGGCCGTTTTGAAGGAAGCATCCCGGCATTCGCCTGGAGTGATTTGGGGAAACCATGGAAAACCCAAATCTGGGTGCACAGACGGGGATTCGAACCCGCGTCCTCCCAAATGCGAGGCCAGAACGTTAACCGTTCACCCACAACGCTCGGTAAATTGCAATTAAAACATAGACAGAATATGTGCGCTACCACTAAAATGGTGGAACTGAATTGAAAAATACGGGAAACGCATTAAAAAAATAAAGTATTTTAAGTTACTTGTTCTATGCTGCTGTTTGGATTAATCTGCACTATCCACACTCTATTATAAATACGAAAGTAACTCTGTCTCTTTTACAAATCTTGGCCTCCACGGAGATTGGAACCGGAACCACTAAGCTACTAGACCAAAACAGATATACCGTTAATATCAGCATGTCGGTAACGCGAAGTCAGATGATTTTACCCATCCAAAAATCACCGAACGCGCCTAAAGAGGTTTTCACTTCAAAAACTATAAATCTAACTTTGTCCACAACACGAAGTTTGGGCGAATTTCCCCGAAGAAGATGTACCAAACTATTGTGTTAGAGGCCCTTATTTTAACGTGGAATCAGAACGAAAGAACTTCCCTACGTAGCTAATATAATCAAATACAGCTCCTAAAAATACCTGCTGACCACGGGATTTTAACCCGCGCCCGGAGAGAGAAACTTTCGGAAATAAGTGCCTGAACCGCCGAGCTACCAGACCGCCTTGTTTTGCAGTATACGTGTGCTAAGCACAATCAAAATCGGATAAACAACGTTGGCAGAAATTTAAGTGAGGGGGGAAAGGAAGAGAGGGTTAGGTTTCTGCAAATCAAACGTAAACAGTGTTTTTCTAATTGTTTTAAAGTATACGCATGTTAAGTTCCATCAAAATCGGATAAAAACTATCTGGTTGTATGAAGAACATTTCATTTTTATATACCAGATACAAGTACAGGGTGTTTCAAAAAGGACTTTACAACTTAGAAAATTCATATAAATTTTATGAAACAAGGTACAGAGCTGGTTTTGGTGTCGTTTTAAAGGAAAACACTTCAAGTTTTGACTCGCGTAGTCCTCTAGTGCCTAATCGTGCCGCACAAGCGCTAGCGGCAGTTACGTTAAAGATGGCTGCGTTCACTGGACCCGAGCGTGCTAGCTGTGAGTTTTGGTTTGAAGAATCGAAGTCTGCGACAACAGTTCAGCATAATTTTCGTACCAAGTACGCTAAAGATCCTCCTAATAGGCCTACAATTTATGAGTGGCATAGATGTTTTGTAGAAACAGGGTGCTCAGTAAAACATAAAGAATCCTCAGGTCGTCCAAGCACATCTGACGAGGTCGTTGAGCAAGTGAGAAAAAGTTTTGTCAACAGCCCTACGAAATCGACCCGGCGTGCATCTCGTGAGCTGCAAGTCCCACATACGACGGTTTGGCGTGTGTTGAGAAAACGTTTGCATTTGAAACCATACCGATATTCGCTTTTACAAGCAATTCAACACACTGATAAGATTGCACGTAGGAACTTCTGTGTGGATATGTTAAATCGAGAGGATGATGATGAACATTTCTTGGACAACATAATCTTTTCTGACGAGTCAACTTTTCTCTTAAGTGGCAAGGTTAACACACATAACTGTAGGATTTGGGGCAGTAAAAATCCACATGAAACATTGCAACATGTTCGTGATAGCCCTAAAGTGAACGTTTTTTGTGCGTTGAGCAAGAGGAAAATGTATAGCCCCTTTTTTTCCAAGAGAGAACCTTCAACGGGATAGTGTACCTTGATATGTTGCAACAATTTTTGATACCACAGATCGATGAGGATGACCGAGAACGAAATGTTTTCTTTATGCAAGATGGCGCACCACCACACTATATGACTGACGTCCGGGATTTTCTCAGTGACCGCTTTCCAGGTCAATGGATTGGCCGTGATGCGCCAATTGCATGGCCCCCCCGTTCCCCAGACCTGACACCGCTAGATTTTTTCTTCTGGGGTTTCATAAAAGATATGGTGTACGTACCTCCTTTGCCGGCCACTCTACCTGAACTTAGAGCAAGAATTTACGCTGCTGCTGAGCAAGTTACACCTGAAATGCTAGTGCGAGTCTGGGAAGAAATCGACTAACGATGGGATGTCTGCAGAATAACCAACGGAAGCCACTTAGAACATCTTTAGTTTAAGGTAAAAAAACTTGAAGTGTTTTCCTTTAAAACAACACCAAAACAAGCTCTGTACCTTGTTTCATAAAATTTATATGAATTTTCAAAGTTGTAAAGTCCTTTTTGAAACACCCTGTATAATCTATACGTCCACTGCTCTCCAAACATAACATGTCATACTTATAGCTACAGATATACTGTTAACATTAGCATGTTGGTGACGCGAACTGATAAGATTGTACCAATACAAAAAGCATCCAACTCGCAACACGTCATAGCGTGACGGTGACGGCACGTCATTGCATGTCGGTGACGGAACATGTCGGAAGTCGCCAACTCACAGATTTACCCCCGTCCAAACTTCGCCTAGCCCGCCTATAATAGAGTGTCCTGCTTTAACATAGGTAGATGTTGATCATTGCAGGAGTAAAGCGGTTCTATAGTGGTATTGTTCACCTATTACTGTTGCTGATAGAACTGAAGACAGTGAAGAAACACAGTGGCCTGTGCATCGCAAGCAGCAGAGCAAGGCGGTGCGTGCAGACGACTCCATCAGCTCGCGGCGGTCACGCGACGTCCCGGGTCAATATCTCGAGGGAGTCGACCCATAACTCGATTATGTGCTGACGACGAGCAGATAGCATCGGATCCGGCCACCCGAGAGGCCCACATCCTGACGCCGGGCAACCGGCCGTGACGAGTAGCAGGGGAGAAGCGACCTCACAACTTATACTGAAATGTCACCCACTATATCTCTCCTTACATGCCTCTCGTACTTAATTTCTCGGTTAACTTTTAGTATCCCTCCATAGCACCACATTTACTTCTTGCTGGTGTTACCGAAGTCCCAGCTTCATTTCCGCAATAGCTGGGCTTCTTATATATTATATATACTATACATTTTTGTATTGTTCTTCGTGAATCCTGAATAGGTCTTTGAAACTAGAATTATTTCTCTTTGAAAACCAATTTCTTTTTGTTACCCTCTTATGTTATTTTTCTTTCTTCGGCTGTGCGTAGTAATTTTATTTGGCAGTATCAGATCCTATTAATTCTGCCATTATATCTCACCCTGTTTTTTTTTATCTGTTATAAGTCGTTTTTTATATATTTATTTATTCGTTGAGGCTAACTAGAACCACGTTAAGCCTTTGTGCATGTGGCAGCGAGTTTTATCCTCTTTTGGGCCCAGAACTCCTTCATTCGTTTTGAATGCGCCTGTTTGCGCTCCTCTGTCCAGAGTGTACCGCGTCTTCTGTTGGAGTGTTCGTCTCGGCTTGTCCCACTTGTCATTAACTTCTTCCGAAATATATCTCTGTTGAAAGCATCTTCTGGTTCTAGCCCCATCAAATGAATATCTTCTTTAATATTTACGAACCAGGGCATTACAGTTTTGGGTCTGGAATCAAATAAGTTAAAGATTTTTTTGTTAGTCTGTTCTCCTCCATCCGTTTGAGCCCGTCTTTTGCGGATTGTTTCAGTGATTTTCTCTATTTTGCTGTAGACTTCTTTGTTGGATTTCTTTTGATGGAGGCCATTCTTAAAGTTGGAACCCAGAATTCCTCTAATAATTTTTCTCTCTTTTCTCTCCAGTTCTCCCAGAAGTCATTTATCGGCATTCAGGAACAAGGTTTCAGCTGCATACAATTATTATTATTATTATTTCTGTCATCAGTCTTTCGACTGGTTTGATGCAATCCTCCATCCCTTCCTATCCTGCGCTAACCTCTTCATTTCTACATATCCCTTACAACCCACGTTCTCAATTATCTGCTTCATATATTCTAATCTCTGTCTTCCTCTACAGTTCTTACTTTCGACTGTTCCCTCCACTAACAAATTAACCAATCCAGAATGTCTCAAAAAATATGACCTACCAGCCTGTCTCTTCTTTTTGTAAGCTTCTCCCACAAACGTCTTTCCTCACCCATAATTTACAAAACTCGTTCATTTCGTACTTTGTCTGTCCACTTAATTTTCAGCGTTCTTCTGTAGCACCACATTTGGTGTGCTTCAATTTTATTTCTGTCTGATATTCCTAAAGTCCATGTTTCACTACCATAAAGTACTGTGCTCCACACATAGAGTTTTGAAAAGTTCTTTGTAATTCCTTGATCAATGTTTGAAACTAAAAGATTTCTCTTTTTCATGAAGGCTCTTTTTGCTAGTGCTATTCTGCTTTTAACATCTTTCTTGCTTCGATCATCGGTTGTAATTTCGCTTCCAAGTATTATTACTTGTTAAAAAGCCGTCAAGAATGACGGAACTACTGGATATTTCAAAGTAAATATAATTTCAAAACCAAACAACCATTAATTATTTTTTACATGCTACAAAAATAACAATTGTCACTACTTATTAATATATTTCATAATAATCAACGTTGCGTGTAAACTCTCGTACATTTCTCTGGTTATTTAATAAACATCCCTGTTTCTCATCTTCTGTCAAAAATTATCTTTAATATCTTTTGTGATGTCATTCTAGTACCTGCACAGAGATTAGATTGTTAAAAAAAAAAGCCTCCCTGCTGCTCAAAATTATCCTCCTCGATCATTTTCTGTTGACCATAAAGAGATAACCGTTGAAAGGGTTCTTTAAAAACGATTTTCAATTTTCGATTTTGGGCAGGTAAGCATGACGCATTCAGAGTTCGAATCCCCGTCCGGGAATCCAAATTTCGGTTCTGCATTGTTTCAGGAAATCACGGCGGGCGAATATTTCCTTCAAAGGCCATGGTCGAGTTCCTTTCCCTCTTCTTATTATTTCGATGAGGCATAGAGTCATATGAAGAAAAAAAAAAGATATAGTTATGACCTCAACGTAGGTGCGTGATGGGCAGACTTTTCATATCAGGTCGAAACAAAAAGTAAGTTACACTTCCAAGTTACGGCCATTTATGAAACCATCTACACACAGACAACATACGATGTAAGTCACTTTTCTACACAGTCCCCAGGAGACTTTAAATATTTCTCAGAACGCTCAACACGCTTTTTGATTCCGGATGCGTAGAAATGACCTCCAATGCTATGTAACCGCCTGGAGACAGCTGCTTTCACCTCCTCATCGTTTCTGAATCGTCGTCCACCGAGATCCTTTCTCTGCTTACCGAACACATGATAATCGCATGCCGCTTAGTCTGGACTGTACGGAGGATCTTGTCATACCTCCCACTGGAATCGCTGTAGCAATTCGGACACTTGGCGGGCCGAGTGATGTGTTGCGTTATCGTGCGATTATCATGATTTCGATAAGCTGAAAAAGGATCTCGGTGGACGATGATTCCTAAACGACGAGGAGGTGAAAGCAGCTGTCTCCAGGTGGTTATATAGCGCTGGAGGTGATTTCTACGCATCTAGAATCGAAAAGTTGGTTGGCCTTTCCGAGAAATGTTCACAGTCTCTTGGGGACTATGTGGAAAAGTGAACTTACATTGTATGTTGTGATAGCCATGTTGCCTATATCTAGGTGGTCTGATAACTTGAAAGTGTAACTTACTTTCTGATTTTTCCATCGTAGAATATAGCTGATGTTTTATTTTATTTTCATAAGGGGTAGGTACAGTTTATCAGGTTTCAAAAAAATGATATTTTTCTTTCGATTCACAAAAATAGTTTTTACTTTTGACTTCATGTTGGTGAAAAAATTATTATCTTTAACCTTAAATATTTTAACACAGCAATGCATTAATTGATTTTAAAGATAACTTTTTCCCACATCCATAGATCTTTTCCAAATTTGCAGGACATGTTCTGCATACTAGTTACTACAGTCCCTACCATCACTGTTTATCCAGCTTTTCACAAATGAAAAATATGTTTATATTTTTAAACAAATAGATTTTTTTTGTAACTGCTTTACGTCTCTTTTTAACATCGAGGTCTTTAGAGACGGGAAAGGATGGGGGGCAAGGATGGGGGCAAGGAATGGGAAGGAATTCGGCCATGGCCTTTTGAAGGAAGCATCCCGGCATTTGCCTGGAGTGATTTGGGGAAACCATGGAAAACCCAAATCTGGATGCCCGGACGAGGATTCGAACCTCCGTCCTCCCGAATGCGAGGCGAGATAAACAAATAGAAGCAAAAAAGAAGCAAAAAATTTAATTTCTTGAAATTGATTTTTATTAACAACAAATATAAAGTTAAATGTGTTATATTATTGGTATAACTAATTGCCTGGATATTAGTTTACAAGATTAAAAATAGATTTCTGCAAAATTTCAAATATTATGCTTTCCATCATTAAAGACCTTCATGACGACATATTTTTAAGTTTGGATGGTAGATTAACATATTGTTAAATAATATTTTTATTTATAACTATGACAGTTCTATGGAGCTACAAAATTTGAACCTTCAAATTTAAATAGATTTGGAGAAAATGAAATTTCAATTTCTATAAATATTTGTATGTGTTAGCTGTACCTACCCCCTTGAAGAAAACAAAGGGATAATGCGTAAAGTGAAAGTGTAGGGAAAGAGGTCTCCAGGATGACCAGGAGAAAGGTGGATAAGGGAAGTAGGGCAAAGAGCGCCGATTGAAGGAGCGAATTTGACAATAATGACAGGGCAGAAGAATTTGGAAAGTCATATCGAAACCTTCAACGATGATGATGTATAGCCATATTGTGGATTGCACGGTGGTGACAGCGTCTTGGTGCAACATGTGTCGGTATGTTAGACACACGATGTGGATGGTGTTTCTTTGAGTGAAGGCGTGATTCTGAGCCGGAAGTGCTGACTCTGACAATACGCGTCTCCAGCATTGTGAGGGGAACAGGTCCCCCGAAACTCGCTTTGTCCGCGTACTTGTGCCGGGCCCGATACAAACTCCGTCCAGGAAGTGGCGAACTGCTATAACCAGCGTCTCCTATCGCTGGACGCAATACTACACACATCTGTACACCCGGACAAGCGCTCAGTACCCGATATGGCAATACAAAATTTAATTTACAGAACCTCTCTAGCCTAATGCCGGTATGGTTCTTTAATACAGAGAGTGGTGGATGAGCGGTATCGCTCCGGCCTCGCATTCGGGGACGTGGGTTCGAATCCCCGTTCGGCAATACAGATTACGATCTTCCTTAGTTTCCGGAAATCTCTCCAGCCGAATGTCGGGGTAGTTCCTTCCAGTTTCTTGCGCCCAGACCTTTCCCGCCTCTAATAACTCGACATGAACGAGGCAAAAGCCGTAACAAAAAAAAAAAAAAAAATCCTTCAAGATTTTTTTTTTATTGTGGGCCATGGAATTGGAAGGAATTCGGCAATGGCCTTTTGAAGGAAACATCCCGGCATTTGCCTGGAGTGATTTGGGAAACCATGGAAAACCAAAATCTGGAAAATGATTAGCGATTTACTTCCTGTTCCATGACCCCAATCCTATCCCAGATTTAATGACTTCCTTATCGACGAACCATACTGCGTTCATTTCCGAATAACTTTTTTCTCGTTTTTCACCTTATCGACTTCGTTAGAGGCGGGAAGAGAGTGGTTGGGGGGGCGAGGAATGGGAATGAATTCGAGCATGACCTTTTGAACAAACGATCCTGGTATTGGCCTGGAGTGGTTTGGAGGATCCACGGAACACAAATCTGGATGGCCGGACGGGGATTCGATACCGCGTTCTCCCGAATGCGAGTAGGTTCAAGAACGTTACCGTTCACTCACCACACTTGGTCCTAAGTTACTATTTATTATACACAGTGTCCAGGAATGAAAGGACAATCCTGCAACCTCAGGTCACATCATGTCCTACCATATAACAAAATTTTATTTTAGTAAACGTCTCACCATTTTCAAGGATTTTTTTTTTAATCTGCTTAACGTCTCTTTAAAGGGGCATTCCCACGATCCCTTGTAGGCGAGGTGAGACGGGACGAGACCTCAGTAGCCGAAGTGTAGGGACGACCGCGGGCCGCAGGTTAGTCCTAGCTTACCTCGCCTCCACCTCCGCACCACGTTGCCTAGTGTCGTTTGGCACAGAGCACTCTACAGCAACAGAAGGGGTGTGCACCGCTGCTGCAAACCGATGGCAACAGCGCACCGCTACACACGCCTGTGCTCTTTACCGACTCAGAGTGGGTAGCTGCGTCTCGTCTCCGCTAGCAGAGGCGGCCCTGTTCCCATGGCGTCCCGTCCCGTCTCGCCTCCGTTTACAAGGGATCGTGGGAATGCGCCTTTAGAGAGACGTTAAGCAGATTAAAAAAAAAATCCTTGAAAATGGTGAGACGTTTACTTTTGGTCCCCTCCGAATCCAAAGTAATCTTATTCGTTTTAGTAACAATTTTTCCAATAGTTCAGCCATAGAACTCTGAAGGCTGATAGGACAGAGCGTGGTGGTCTCGCATTAGCGAAGACGCGGGTTCGAATCCTCGTCCGGGCATTCATATTAGGGTTTTCCATCACCGGGAAATGGAAATAAATATCATTAAAATTATCAAAAATCTTTGAATATTCGCAAAGGCATGTTAGTTTTTTTATATATTAACTGCATAAACCCTGATCTACAAGGAGAAATAATTGAACAAGTGGGGTCCTTCAAATATCTCTGGCGTATTGTTAGTAGTGATATGAGTTGCAAGACGGAGGTGAAAACTAGAATCGCAATGGCAAAGGAAGGTTTCAACAGAAAGAAAAATTTATCACGCGGAAGGCTGAATTAAAACCTGAGGAAAAAAACCAGCTAAATGTTTTATGGAGCGTAGACCTGTATGAAGCAGAAACATGGACGCTACGCAAAGAAGATCTAAAGAGGTTGGAAGCTTTTAAAATGTCGGTATGGAGGAGAATGGAGAAAATAAGTTGGAAACATAAAGTAAGGAATGATGAAGTACTGGAACGAATAGGAGAGCAAAGGTCCCTTACAGAAACAATAAGGAACAGAAAAACGAACTGGATTTGTCGTGTGTTGAGGAATGAATGCCTGCTTATAACCGCCCTATAGGAGATTGTAAATGGAGGGAAAAGAAGAGGTCGGCGAAGAAAGAAAATGCTTAATGACATTGTCATAAATGGGAAATATAGAGAGACTGGCGGAACAAAGGGAGGCATGGAAGACTGAATAGCAGAAAACCCTTGATGATTATATAAACCCTTCACTTCACTGAGTTTTTACTAAACCAGAACTGATTTTTATGCAATACCTTTTAAATTTCTCTTCCTTTCCTTTATAACTGGGTTGCAGAGTTTCTAAAGGGCAGAACACAATGTGTAGTTCTCAACGGTGAGCGTTCATCACTTACCGAGGTGAGGTCTGGGGTACCCCAGGGAAGCGTGATAGGGCCTCTGTTATTTCTCATATACATTAATGATTTGTGCGACATAATAAGGGGGATGGAAAGATTATTTGCTGATGATGCTATTATTTATCGTGAAATCGAAACCCAGGACGACTGCGCTTTGTTACAAGACGACATTATGAAAATAATTGCGTGATGTAAAGATTGCCAGTTGGAGTTAAACGCCAAAAAGTGCCAAGTCATGCGTGTAAGTAAAAAGGTGACACCATTTAGCCCTGAGTACACAATTAATGGTACTGTCCTTAGAACGCTAAATTCCGCTAAATACCTAGGGGTAACAATTCGTAATAATTTGTCGTGGAATGAGCATATCGAGAACGTAATTGGGAAAGCAAATCGAATGCTCCGATTTCTAGGTCGTAATTTAAATCAATGCACTCCGGAAGTTAAATCGATTGTATACAAGTCACTAGTGCGTCCTCAATTAGAATATTGTTGTTCTGTATGGGGCCCCAATCAAAAGGGATTAATGGAGGCATTAGAGAGGGTCCAAAGAAGAGCCGCCCGATTCGTGACAGGTATATATAGTTTGAGGGAAAGCGTAAGTGCGATGTTGAAGGAGTTAGGTTGGGAAGACCTGGAACACCGAAGGCGTTTTTGTCGACAGAAGTTAATTGAAAAATTCATGACTGACGTATTTCGGAATGACAGTAAACAAATATTGCTACCAGCAACATTCATATTTCGGAATGACCGCGAAAATAAGATAAGAGAAATCAGGGCCAGAACCGATTCTTTTCCGTATTCATTTTTCTCACTAGCGATTAGGGAATGGTATAAAAAGGATTTACCGGGCGAGTAAACTTAAAATCCTACAGGAGTAGCTTTCGATAAAGGTCTCCGGCCATCCTGATCTGGGTTTTCCATGGTTTTCCCATATCACTCCACGCGAATGCTGGGATGGTTCCTCACATTAGCCGATGGGCGCCTCCTGCCATATCCTGAATACAGTGGCGTAGTTAGGTCAACAAGGGTCCCGGTGCAAAAAATTCATTTTGTGCCCTCAGGACAGATGGGCGACCATTTTTTTGCTTTGTGTTGCTGGTAGGGGCCCCCTGAGCTTAGGATGGGGGCCCTTGAGTTCTGTTTAGGGTTCCCCTGAGCAGTGGTTGGGGGCCTCCTAAGCAGTGAGAGCCCTTAGTTAGGGGCTTCCTGTGTCTCGTGAAGGCTCGTAGGTCCTCTGAACTGCGCTTGGGGGCCCCCAGAAGTATGCTTGGGGGCCCCCTGAGCGTAAGGGCCCTGGTGCTCTGCACCGCCTAGTCCCATAGTAGCTATGCCCCTGCCTGTATATCCCTTCCAAACTATTACCCTTTCGGATAGGTGTAATGCACCCTCCGCCACACACTTTTAGTGAATCGCGGAATAATAATAATAATAACATCACAATGAACCATGTGGTATCAGAGTTAAGGTACATTTGCAAATTTGGCGTTTCTGTGGGAGTGTAACTATGGTGTTTTAATATTAATTCCTGAGTTCGGTACGAGATGGTAAGACGCTCTAATTCCTCGTCCTGGCTTGTCGTAAGCAGGCTGAGGCTTGTGTAGGGTTGTCCACCCCCGCAGTCTGGTCGGGCGGCGTTTCTTTTTTCCGGCTCTACAATTGAGTCGCAACTGCTTCCGACAGATAAATCAGTCGGCCGCACGCCGCCAGTCGGCAGCACCAGTTTCCTTTTCCGGGCGGAGGGGAGCGCTGCTCTTCGTCGGACTTTTAATTCTTCATCGACTGCGCCCGGCTCAGAAACATAACCGACCGCTCCGGCAGCGCGCACCGGAGCGTAAACCAGACTGAGATCATACACACACCGGAACTAGCTCACTGTTCAGCTAGGTGTAAATCCGTGACGCAGGCGTATGTATAGTGTAATGTTTCAGCCCGTGAAACGGACGATTTAATGCAACAATCACTAATTTTCCCGCTAGCACCAATAAGGGGGAGTCCATTAATTACGTGAGGTGTTTTTCTGGAATTCTGCAACCCCCCTTTTCTAGTGAGATTTGGTGAAATTTTGACTGAACCTCTCCCCCTACCGTCTGCTGATCGATCTCGTAGTTTTTTTTTTTTACCTTTTTTTAGCTCTCCTGCTTCCGAGGGCGGTTATACCCCCTCCCCATAAACCCCCCCCCCTCCTCACTCCGTCTATACTCGACATTCGTGTCGTTTGTGGGCCTTTTTTTTAGCACTAGTCTACTGTCCTTGAAGAATTTCAAAAGTTCACGTGAGATTTCCGTCAACACCCGCTCCCCCCCCCCTCCCCCCCTTGGCGAGATTATGTGAGATTTCGCCGTACCCCCCTCCCCTCACTATTTCACCTCACGTAATTTTTGGACGCCCCCTAAGGATGGACCAGAAATGTACAAAGTTAACATTTATACTCGTGATATAGAGGGGTTCTTATAGTTAGTCCAATAATTGCAGAAAACTACACTTTGTAACATTTAATTCTACACAAAGAACCCCGATAATTACAAGAGCATCATGGTCGCCGTAATTAGTACAGTTCTTATAAAATCAAACAATAAAACGCATGGCAGTTCTATCCTTACAGTGGCGCCAAAATCTAATGATGAATTCTTGTAGAACTCGACGAAACAAATCGAAAATAAAGAATAAATTTTTTTGATCTCTCGCTTGGTTTTCGAGATATAGCATGTTAAAAATCAGTCATAGGTATAGTTCCTTCTGCTTTTGGTGCTTTTTCTTCTGGTCCAGGCCGTATTTCCACCTAGCAACAATCACTAGGAAGAAAATAAAACTCCTATAGTGCATTCCCACTGTGTAGATATGGTGGTTTTGGTGAAAAAAATTTCTGGTCCAGGTCGGATCTCACCCTAACCTCCTCACTTTTGAGTTACAATATCTCGAGAACTAAGCAAGATATAAAAAAAAATTCTTTATTTTCCGTTTGTCTCGTCCAGTTACATAAGAATTCATCATGAAATTTGGCTGTAGCGAAATGTTTCTTCTGGTCCAGGCCGTATTTCAACCTTATTACGTCAATTTTGAGATACGATATCTCGAGAACTAAGCGAGATATAAAAAAACGTTATTCTTTACTTTCAATTTGTTTCGTCAAGTTCTATAAGAATCAATCATCAGATTGTGACGCCACGGTAATGATAGAATCCCCAAACGCACTAATATCACCGGTGCAAAAAGTGTCGGGCAGTTATTTCATTAACGTTATTGTTCTCAGTCAATGATTTGCCACGACTAGCTAACACGAACTGTCAGCGAGAGCGTGAGATGTCTTGCAATACGGCACCGCAAGGAACAGAATATTGCGGAGGCCGTCTGTAATTTGCCGGTATTAAAAGGCTCAGGGCGTTTTCTGGATGGGTGCGCATGAATCACCGTGATATCGTTATTACAGACTCTACATTACCAGGACGAGGCGCCAGCGTCTTGGATCGACCGAGTACATTAGGTCGCCTAGGGTGCGATTGGCGAAGCACCTTGAGGCGGCAGTGGCTGGTGGGCCCACGTCGTCACCCAGCGACGGTCGGCCGACAATTCATGTCTCGTGGTCCTGGCAGCGGAGACGGAAGTTACCCGTTATCGCTCATATGGGTCCCGCCAAGGAACATCCATAGCACATGCGTTAGTGGCATGCGTCGTGAGACTATCAACTATTGGATCCACATTCAAATAGACAGGCGCGCGAAGCCTTTGGCGCTCACAATAAGTGGCAAGAAATGTTGCGGGTGCGTCTAGCCACGCTTAGAAAAATTAGAAAAATATCAGCCCAGTTTTTCATCTTGCTATAGCAACGATTATTCGATTTTTTAATTCTCCTAGCATGCAAACGGTTGCAGAGTATTCTTTTTTAAAATTAATTTTTGTAGGAGTATATTCCAAACGCTTCATTAATTTTTTTATGGTTTTCGCAAAGTAATACCACCGTTTCCATGGAAGGCTATGTTCCCCATCTACTACTAGAAATTTCTTTCCGAAGAGTACATTACTATCTTGTGTCAGAAGGGTTATACCTATAAGCAATATCTTCTGCCAACATTTTTTTATTTCTATTTTTTCTTCCTATTCAATATTTTATTGATCTTCACCCAGAAAACGCCGACGTTGTCTCACCGGCTCTGGCAAACTTGCTGGGTGACTGGTTAACGTTCGGAACACCTATCCGCTAGTACGCTGGTTCGAATCCCGGTCCTGCCATCCATATTTAAGTTTTCCCGCAATCACTGTAGGTGAATGCAGGAATGACTCCCTGGAAAGTCAATCGCTTTATTCCTTCCTATTGCTTGTCAGCACTGATTTATGATCACGCCGTCTAAGATCAGTAAAACCCTATGTTTTAAAAAAAAAGGGAGCACGTTCTTGACGCTCAAAAGGGACACCTTTGACCTAGAAAGCTCGGATCTGCACAAAAACATGCTTAGAAAACAGGCGAGCATAAAAAAGAGTGGTGTGTGTCATTTCCATGCAGAACGTTGCATTCTACCTTAAGTAACGTTTTAATAGATAGATAAAAAGTAACTAGATATCAATACCATATGAAGGAAATTATGTGTAATTCAATGACGTCAGTGTATCATTATATTTTAAATTAACAGTGCCAAAAACTCCCTGCTTAAAGTACTTAATGTAGCGCAAAACACGCATATACAGCGGTACCACACACCTGATAGTGCTTATATTAGTTCTCAGAATGCAGTTGCGGGATTTCGATGAAGTGGTTAAAATATAGTAGAACAGAACAATGTGCACACCTCACTAAGCCACGTTATCAAATTCCAAATCACTTTCGCATTCACGCAGTCCAATATCAAAAGCCACACTAATTACATTTTCAAATGATGATGTTGGTATGTCAATGTCATAACAAGGTATTCGCCTAGCATTATAGGCTTATATACCGAGCGTGGTGGGTGAGCGGCTAACGCTCTTGCCTCGCATTTGGGAGGACGCCGGTTCGAATCCCCGTCCGGGCATCCAGATTTGGGTTTTCCATGGTTTGCCCAAATCACTCCAGGCGATTGCCGGGATGCTCCCTTCAAAAGGCCATGGCCGAATTCCTTCCCGTTCCTTGCCACCAGTCTCATTCCGCCTCTAATGACGAGGCATAAACCCATAAGCAAAAAAAAAAAAAAAATATATATATATAAAAAAAATTACGCTTATACGTAGATCACAGAATTAATTCATGGTGAAATAACGATCATGTATATTCACTTGTGGTTTGGCACATTATAGTCTTACAAAATCAGTATGTTACTTAAGGTAAAATGCAACATTTTGCATGGAAATGACACACACCACTGTTTTGTTTATGATCGCTTGTTATTCTAAGTGCGTTTTCGTGCGGTTGCGAATCTTCGAGATCAAAGGTGTCCCTTTTCAGTGCAAACGCTGTTATTTGTCCTGTATCTACTTACTTGTTGCCTGTTTTGAGTTTTTCATTTCTTCCCATGTTACCTCGCATGACGTTTCAGACTGATTTCATAAGACATTCGGATCGTTTCGTCGTCGATTCTCCGATGTCGTGTTTTGATAGTACTCGCGCTGCGGTTCGCCGTATGGGCGTGTCCCGTGGCGACCAATAGCGTCGCGACGCGGGCGCCGTTTCCTTGACGACCTGTGCGTCGGCGATCCATATTGCGAGAAGCAGGTGGCGCCCAACAACCTGCGCCACCGCCTCAAACAACCTGTCCGCACTTCACAACTCGCTTATCACGAACGTGGTACAGTACATTTTTAAAAAATGTTCCTTATACACGGTGTGAGCTTTCCTGGTTAGAGTGGTTAATTACCTGACTTAAGTAACGAGGTCAGCGCACGAGTAATCGACTTATTTAAAAATAAATTACAGCGTGTTGTGAATGACAACGACCATGTTATCTCGATCACTTTTTAGCAGCCGCTCACTTAATTTCGTATATAGAACACTGTTAAGGGAGCGTGCATAAACTACGTGGCTCGCTCCAGGGGGGGGGGGGAGGAGTTGGCTGGAAGGATACGCTGGGCTACGTGGGGGGAAGGGGGGGTTTCCGAGCCAGGCCACGTAGCTTTCCTTTCATAACATTATTTACAGTTAAAATGAGGAATAAAACTCACAATAGCATGTGAATACTTATTTCCCTCGGTTAATTATATCCGTATGTAATTTACAATAGTCTGACAAGAGAAAACAGAACAAAATGTATTCTGAAATCAAAAGGGAAAAAAGCTACGTGCTACGTGGGAGGGGGGGGGGGTAGAGGCAAAAGCCACGTAGGTCTACATGGGGGGGAGGGGGGGTTCACAACAGGCCAAAATGGAGCTACGTGGTTTATGCACGCTCCCTAATTACTGTGCATACTACAAAAGAAAGGAAGTATTGTTCCGAAACACTCTATTTACACAGTTTCAGCCTACACTTGCTCTCAGGGGCGCATCCAGGGGGGGGGGGGGGGCTAGGGGGCTCAAGCCCCCCCAGATGTATCTTGGGCCACCCCCGACATTGTAATTTTGGAGACTTTTTTTTTTAGCTCTACAGATTCGAGGCCCGAGGAGGCTATAAAGACTACCCCATGGCCAGCTCAAGCCCCCCCCCCCCCAAAACTAAAATCCACTGAAGACAAGCCCTCCCAACCAAAATCCATTCAAGCCAAGCCCTCCCCCAAAACCAAAGTCCACTCAAGCCCCCCCCCCCCCCCCGCCAAACCAAAATTCTGGATCCGCCCCTGCGTGTTCTTACACTCGAAACAACCTAAGATATTAATACTACTTACCGCTTCTAACTTATGCTATCTCCAAAGATTACATACACTACAGACTCTGGAATCCTACGATACACCAAATTTATTTACATACATCAGTACAGTCATTTATAAATATATACAATCAATTAAAGAAAATTAAAATGATTGGTTGCGTTGGATATTTTCACGATGGGAAAGATTATCGATGGCCTGCATGGCTTCGACACTCTAAGACACAAAATTATTACACGATGTAATTATCGGATAATAATGATGATTATACTAAACCATCTCTTTCTTGCAGAACTTCACCCTTTAATTTAATTGTAATGGAGCACACGCTCCGGTGACAAATTTTAACTTTGGGGGCATCCATAAATTACGTGAGGTGTTATTCCGGTTTTACGAACCCCCCCCCCCCCCCATAGAAATCGCCTTCGAATTTTTTTTTTAGCTCTACACTCAAGAAAAATTTTACCAAAACCTCACGTGAGACATCCGGAGACACTCCCGATTGGTGAGATTTCACCGGACCCCCCCCCCCCCCCTATTTCACCTCAAGTAATTTATGGATGCCCCCTTTAAATTCTTTCAACGTTTTTTGTAAATTATTCATCATTTCCTATGGTAACTTATTCCAATCCCTGACACTCTTACCTAAAAAAGAGAATCTTCCCACACACTTGTGCCTGAAATCGAGTGTCATATATGGTCAGGGTCATCTTTTCCTTTCCATGCACTACTTTTCATACCTACACCAATATCTTTCCATGCCTCGTCACCAGTATCCGCCTTGTAACTGTGTTTCTAACTCCACTAATTATTATTTCAGCCACATGAAACTGCTGTTCTACACGCTGCATTATACTCTGCTGAAAGGCAATCCGCATCTTCAGTTCCTCTTTGTGGTCTCATCTAAAAGAAACGAGCCTCTTTGGAAACTCTTAGTGGTTTAGATGTGAGGATACATAGCAGCGTCTTATCTTTGAACCCTTGTCGTACCATTAGTCAACAACCTATAAGTTCCATCGAGCTCAGTAACTCTGTTGATGATGATTTTCCTTGTATCTCCCTTCCCTGTGTACTTAAATGCTTAGCTTTATAGAAAGAGACCTAAATACCGACTGAAATGTTTCCTTCTGATATACCCCAGCTCATGTGACTGCCCTAAATTTATATCTTAAATATATTTAATATGCTGTTACTAGTACCGACCTAATTGTAGTTTTCACTCTACTGTTGTTTTCATTTCTTCTGAAACTCAGCACTTTTACCTGATTTTGTTTATAATTGGTCCAGGTCATTAATAGATGATTTTGGGGAAGTGGTTTGGTGGCTTCTTGATATCATTCAGTAGCTCCGAGAAATACGTTGGCATAAAATAGCGATATGATGATTTTAAGTCTTTAGTCCACATTAAAATTTTTCACGCTTTGTTTCCTCTAAATACACCTCGTTGAGAAACTAAAGAATTGTATTTTTTCGTTTTCGATTGCCATTTGTGTCTCAGAATTGTCTGTTTTATTGAACCTATCTGACTCGTACAAATTAGTTCTCTCGCTTATTCTGTTTTATTTTCTTTCCCTCTCTGTCTAATTTTTTTTGTGAAAACGGCTTCGCCTCGCAACTCCCATGCACTTTGTGATTTTTCGATGATTGTAGTGGGGAAATAAAGCCGTAATTTTAAATTAAATGCATGCATGTCTTAAATAGCTTATTAAAGTGAAATTTTAAGTGACCACTGGATCTGATTTTTCATCCGCAATGATCCTATATGATTACAAGAGACGGATAGACATCGTGAAATATCAAGAAAAATAAATGTTCGTTCAGGATAAAATTGTAAAAATTATCAATGGACCGATACGTGATATTATGGGCAGATGTGGCAGAAATGACCGCTGCAAGTCTTACAAACTTGAGGAAACATCAAGCATTCTAAGACTTTAATGGCAGCGATAGTTGGATAACACATAACATAAACCGTATATCTGTTCAAATAAATATTCAAGCAAAGAACATAATCGAATTCACATCTCTGCTGAATGTGACATACGTGGGTAAAAATATGTACAGATATCTTAAAAAGAAGTAGCAGGTGGCCCACAAAAGGAAAGAAGAGGTAAATTTGAAAGAAGTGGAGACACTTATTTGATGTGTGTTTGGAGAATTTCCCAGCGTACTGATGCAATGGAAACCACTCGGGTATCCAGCCGGATGGTGTTTTATAAACACAACGTTTCGACAGCTAACTCTGCTGTCTTCATCAGGTTTCAGATCTCTTCTGACTGTCGCAAGCTGAGGCGGTGACAGTCAGTTGTTCAAACGTCGTGATTATACAACAACAGCCGCCTGCACACCCGAGAGGTTACCATTACAAATTATTTGGTTAGCACAGGGATACAGTTGCTGAAGTGTGGAGATAGTTTCTGGATTTAGTATTATCGGTGAAGTGAATGGCTGTTGGTTGTCGACGCCACTAACTTAGTGACTCTAGAGACGCCATTTTTTTTTTTTTTTTTTTTTTTTTAAATTTTCATTCCCCTGACTGAGGGTCAGGGGCGGGCCGTTGGAGAGCAGTTAGCTCTTTTCAGCCACATAGGTAACATTTCTAGAGACGCCACTTCGACGGCGATCTTTTGTTTATTGAGAAGTGAGGTGTCTGGGCGTTGCGTGCCTGGGAGCGAGCCATCAGGCTCGCGTGAGTAGGCAACCCGCTCTCCACGGCCCGTCATCGGCACGGAACACAACCCAGGGGAAACCAATATTCCTCGCCACCAACCCAGCACAGGAAGGAAGATTCAGATGCTACGACCGAAAGCATCGTGACTAAATGCCACGCATTTAGCTTACTAGTGGGTGGTTATGGATGTTAGCAAATGAATTACTAAAGCCGATGAAGTCTCGTTTGCAAAAATACAGATGAATCAAAACAAAATATTCACATCATTTTTATGTTTAAGCTAAGCTCCTTGTCGAAGAAAAGTTGTTTACTAATACGAATGTTTACGTTAAGTAAAAAGAAATTGTATGTGATAATTTGAAAATCTTATGTAAGAAAATCAGGATAGTGGCTTTTACGTGAAACAATAACACATTCCCAAAGTAAAGTAGTGATAAATTAACAAACCAGTCACTTAAAGTCTCGTACTTGGGAAGTGTCATATCAAATTTATACTATTACAAAACTGTAAGCAAGATGCGTTTGTCTGAGGGGTTTGAATCGGTATCAAGCAAATACTATAGCATCAATTTGGATAGTATTTCAGATTTTTAGAGCTACAAGTCCGGATTAAAACGGCTAATGACTTATATGTACCGAAGGACGAAGAGAGCAATTAAAAATCAGAAAATTATTGGCCACAGATCACACGGCATTCGAGATGTTCACTCTGTACACGAAAAACTGACAATAAGATTACACAAATTTTCTTAGGAATATGTTTCGTTTCTTGACTTCGGCTATTTATTTAATCAGTTCTCCAAAATTTAAAATATTAAAATGTAGGGAATAGGTGAATCAAACGTAATAAGCGTAAGTAATATATAATTTACTGTAAGCACGATCACCGAGATTATTAACATCTTTGACAAATGTAGAATTTATGTCTCGTACTACTATCGTCGTTGAATGCTGTATTATGTTCTTTGGTTTGTGATATTTGTCTCCTACATATCATATGGATGCGAAATAGATTTTTTTTCGTGCAGAAAGATGCCTGAGAAACTATTCCTACAATAAATATCAATAAACATTAGCAGGTAACAATACATATTTCTTGCCTAATAACTTCAGCAAAACTGCCCATATTTCAAACGATTTCATTTCATTATTATATATTTGATCGCTATAATGTGGAAATATTTTCGAATAATATCACTCAAGGAACGTTTGTACAAATTTTTGATGCTGTTCAAAACACGGACAGTAGAATAAACTGTTGTTTTTATTATTAAATGATGCTCATAAACTGAATTTTAATGTTTGTTTACGGTTGCAGCTTTTATCGCCATAAAGTTAGAAATTCTTACGTGCTATTGAGTTAATGGCGACAGCATCATGGAACGAATGAAATTAAAAAGTAGCTAGGAATCCTAAAACCTAATACTGTGCCGCGTAAATTTTAAAACTAAATACACCTTCCCTTATATTTTAACAAAAGGTGTCAGTTGTTGTTCTGGTCCAGGCTGCATTTAAAGCTAACCTCAAACTTCGCTAATGTTTCCGTTCGGAAATCATAGCTTCTTTCATATGCACATTAATACGTTCACTGTTTCGCGATTGAAACATGGACCGCTGGAATTACTTATATGCTATTGAAATAATGAAATCAGTAATACAGCGTTACTGAAGCAAAGGAAATTAAAAATAATTCAAAACCTAATGTTATACCGCTTAAACTGTGAAACTAAATCAGTCGTGCCTAATGCTTCAACAACGCAAATTAGTTATTATTTTTTTCCGTTTCAATCTAACCACAACCTCCTGTAATATTGCCGTTCGGAAATCATAACTTTCACATTATCACGATCGAATCCTGACATGTTGGAACTACTTACATCCCGCTGAAATAACGAAATTAGTAATATGGTGTCATTGAAAGCAAAAGAAATTAAAATAATTCTAGGCTGCTTTTCAAACTAAGCACAAACTTTGCTAATTTTTCAGTTCGAAAATCAATCTTTTGTCACATGCGCATTAAAACAATCGAAACTTGGTCCGCTGGAATTACCTGTATGTGACTGGAATAATGACTTTCCTGTCTCTCCAAGTTAATATTTGGTAATAGAATAAAATCGATAAAGAATTTCTACACATTCCAAATCATACGCGCGCGAAGCAGCGGGCAAATGCTAACGAGTATAATAAACACATTGAGTTTGAACCAGGTGGGTGGACAGTAACATTCGGGATAACACGAGTCCAGATTCCCGTCCGGTCATCCTAATTTTGGTTTCCCGAAATGACTCCAGACGGATGCCGGGATGGTTCCTAATCTTTTTCCTATTCTAATGGAAGCAGTATTCTTATATATACAGGGTGTTACAAAAAGGTACGGCCAAACTTTCAGGAAACATTCCTCACACACAAACAAAGAAAATATGTTATGTGGACATGTGTCCGGAAACGCTTACTTTCCATGTTAGAGCTCATTTTATTACTTCTCTTGAAATCACATTAAACATGGAATGGAAACACACAGCAACAGAACGTACCAGCGTGACTTCAAACACTTTGTTACAGGAAATGTTCAAAATGTCCTCCGTTAGCGAGGATACATGCATCCACCCTCCGTCGCATGAAATCCCTGATGCGCTGATGCAGCCCTGGAGAATGGCGTATTGTATCACAGCCGTCCACAATATGAGCTCTAACATGGAAAGTAAGCGTTTCCGGACACATGTCCACATAACATATTTTCTTTGTTTGTGTGTGAGGAACGTTTCCTGAAAGTTTGGCCGTACCTTTTTGTAACACCCTGTATATAGACGTGTGTTTTCCTATATTTCACTTTTCAGCCACCACTACCTAACACAGATCACTGGTGTTTATGTGTGGAAGTACCATGGAGTTTCCTGTCGTGCACAAAGTTGACCGAATGCCGATAGCTGTGGGGATGTGGGAGACACGATGGTTACAAGTGGTCGATGCAGGGCATTTTCGTATTTTGACCAAAGACATGTGTCTCCGTATATGTCACTCTGCTGCCACAACTACATAGGATAGACCATTGGTGTTTGTTTGTGGTAGTAGCACCGAATCTTCCATCGTGTACTATGGTGGTTATATGTCGGTAGCTACGGAGATGTGGGCGATATGGTGGTTGAAAGTGGTCGACCTACGAAACTTTCATTTTTCTACCAAAGACGTATGTGTCGCGGTGTATCACTTTTCAGCCAAAACTATCTATCGCAGATCACTGGTGTTTGTGTTTGCTAGTAGCACAGAGTTACCCTTCCATCACAACGTTGGCCGAATTTCGATGACTGTGGGAGTGTGGGAGATATGGTGGTTGATAGAATCCGATCAAGGATATTTTCGTATTTCGACCAAAGACATGTGTCTCCGTATATGTCAATTTGCTGCCACAACTCCATGGCATATATTTATCTTTGCAGCCAGGTCACTGGTGTTTGTGTGTGGTAGTAGCATCGAGTCTCCCATTGTGCACTATGGTGGTTACATGTCGGTAGCAGTCAATCATAATTCTTTACAATCACGAACAAAGTCGCGGGCATCAGCTAGTAATAATAATAAAGGCATAGAAACGCGAGGTAACGTACCAATTGTTGACAAAATAGTATCTCAAGGAAAACAAGTTAAACTGCACGTTCATTTCCATAAATAAGTAACGGAATGAACGCCAAAAAAATCCCTTTTTTTTTAACTGCTTTACGTCTCTTTTTAACATCGAGGTCTTTAGAGACGGGAAAGGATGGGGGGCAAGGATGGGGGCAAGGAATGGGAAGGAATTCGGCCATGGCCTTTTGAAGGAAGCATCCCGGCATTTACCTGGAGTGATTTGGGGAAACCATGGAAAACCCAAATCTGGATGCCCGGACGGGGATTCGAACCGCCGTCCTCCCGAATGCGAGGCGAGAACGCTAACCGTCAAAAAATCCCACCTCTCTTTCCCGTCCTCCACATGGAAAACAACATGATCTCTCTCGGAGCAATAATTTCTTTGAACCATTCGCTATATTGTATATTTGAAAGTAGAAAATAGTTTCGGAATTTCAGTACCAAAACAAATCTCTCTATTTCGCCCTCACTGGATTCTAACCAAGGTGTAAGCAATTTCGACAAATTTTTTATGTCAAGAGTTTAAATGTAAGAAGTATCTCATTGACCAAGTCAGTTGACCGAGGTAACTACGTTCGTATATAGTCAGAATTTTACAATATTTTAAATGTGAGTTCTCATATAGCAGAGATCTGGCGGGAACGGCTATCATCAATTTCTTGACAAGTACCTCCAGTATGTGACAGTATTCAGTCTACGATCGCATCTAACTTTGATTTCTCGCACTTTTGATCTGTGACAGTATTGCGACTATTACCTCTTCTGACACTTACTTATCGCATCAGTCTGTGACACTGTTGGGTTTACACTCTCTTCTGACATTGACTTCTCGCAAAGTACGTTCCATCTGTGACAGTATTGAGTCAATGGTATCATCTAACTTTGATTCCTCGCAAAGTATTTTCGGTCAGTGACCGTATTGAGCCCATGAACTCTTCTGAAATTGATTTCTCGCTTTTTCGATATGTGACATATAGATTCTGCTATCTTTTTTGACACTGATTTCTTTCGATATGTGACAGTATTGAATTTACGATCTCCTCTGGCAATGGTTTCTCGCAAAGTACTTTCAATCTGTGACAGAATCGAGTCAACGATCTCGTCTGACATTGATTTCTCGCAAAGTTTCTTCGATCTCGGAAAGTATTAACTCTACGATCCTATGTGACATTGATTTAACAATATATTTTCAGCTGACATCCATTTCCCGAAAAGCACTTTCGATCTGTGCAGAATTGGATTTAGGATCCCTTCTGACATCGACATCTACATCTACTCTGAAATTCACAATTACTGTGGGTGGCAGAGGGTGCTAAGCACCAATCCTACTTCAGTGCATTCAATCCCGAACAGAA
Source organism: Vandiemenella viatica (assembly GCA_031002005.1). Taxonomy (NCBI): domain Eukaryota; kingdom Metazoa; phylum Arthropoda; class Insecta; order Orthoptera; family Morabidae; genus Vandiemenella; species Vandiemenella viatica. The sequence goes on from CM061918.1 coordinate 113,309,735, forward strand.
CGAGGAAAGAAAGAATACATAAATGTATCAGTACGGCATCTTATTTCTCGAATCTTATACCTCTTGTCATTGCGACCTAAATAGGTACCGTAATAACAATATTAGTAATAATATAGTATTTAGATTAAATCATATTTATCAATGAACAAATAAATGGAGATATAATATTACAAAACTTATCAGATATAAAAATATCAGAATCAATTATATAAGATCAATATTTATAACAATAATAATATATTTATTAATTACAATAATTGCAGTAGTAAAAATTACTAATATTTCTTCAGGCCCAATTCGAAAAATATATGAATAAACCCCTACGAATCAATAATCCTGTGATTAAAATTATCAATAATTCACTTATTGACTTACCAGCACCAACAAATATTTCATTTATATGAAAATGACGTTGATTTCTCGCAAATTGCTTTCAATCTGTGACAGAATTGAGTCAACGATCTGGTCTGACCTTGATTTCTGACAAGTTCTTTCAATCTATGTCAATATTGAGTTTACGATCTCGCCTGACATTAATTTTTTACTTTGCATCGGTGGTAGTAATGATTGTAGAATTTCAGCTGACATCGATCTCTCGTAAAGTACTTTCAATCTGTGGCAGGATCTCTTCTGACATTGAACTTCTCACATATCAGATCACTGGCAGTATCGAGTCTACGATTTGTTCCGACACCGATTTCTGGAAAAGTACTTTCGATGTTTGACAGTATTTAGCCTACGGTTTCGTCTAACAGTTGGTTTGGTTGTTTGCAGTCTCTGGTGTTCTGATCGTCGAGTGAGGACGCTCCCCCGTCGACGCACCTGGCTTCTGATCGATACTCGAGCTGATTAGCTGCCGACTAAACACCTGGACGCGCATTACCAACCTCACTATCAGCTAACAAAACACTGGGGGCCCCGCCACCAACACCAATCTCTCCTCTGTGTATCCCAAGTACCACGGCGATACGGTGGTTCAAAACAACGCTGACAACGCGGGCAAACTGATCATGTTTCACAACGGCACCAAGTCCGGAAAAGAATGGTTTAGGCGCTGTATCCTACCCACAGAGTTTTTTTTTAAATCGACGCTTTTGATTCCACTTGAGCAAGAGAATAGCACATCAGCAGCTCAAAGTGAACTTCTGCCACAAGAGGGTGAAACATAATTTCTATCCTAAGTATCTCGGCATCACCTTAGATCGTTCCTTAACATTCAAAAAACACCTCGAAAACACAAGTCAGAAACTGAAAACACGAAACATCATGAAGAAGCTAGCTGGTACTTCGTGGGGAGCTGATGCGAACACACTACGAACAACCGCTCTCACCATGGTTTACCCTGTAGCTGAGTACTGTGCTCCAGTGTGGCAACGTAGTACTCATACTAGAAAAATCGACGTCCACCTGAATGAGTGTATGAGAGTAATAACTGGCACCCTAAAATCCACCCCAGTCCCCTGGTTACACATCATCAGCAAAATACCACCTCCAAGAAGCAACGGCACATGAGTGGATAAAACTACACCATCCTGATCATCCACAGGATCTTCCAATCCACCGAGGTCCTAAATGACTTACCCCCACTCGTCTTAAATCCAGAAATCCGGTATGGCAAGATGTATATGACTTTGATGTCACGGGAAAATGGCGACAAAGCTTCAACTCGGCATCTGTAAAACATCCAGATATTATAGATCCCACAACTGGATTTCCAGGATTACATCTAAATAGAGACCAGTGGGTCAAACTAAATCACCGAAGAACAGGCCATGCGAAATGCAACGGTATGTTGTATAAATGGGGTCTTCAGGATTCTCCTGCATGTGACTGCGGTTTTATATATATATATATAATATATCTCTTAACAGCGAGGTCTTTAGAGACGGGAAAGGATGGGGGGGAAAGGAATGGGAAGGAATTCGGCCATGGCCTTTTGAAGGAAGCATCCCGGCATTTACCTGGAGTGATTTGGAAAACCATGGAAAACCCAAATCTTGATGCCCGGATTCGAACCGCCGTCCTCCCGAATGCGATGCCAGAACGCTAGCCGTTACACCACCACGCTCGGTCCCTTCCCAGGGTGTGGAGCATATTATCATGGAATGCCCTCTAAGGAAGTATGATGGACCATATGAAGATGTTTTTGGAGCTACAAGTTCCTTCATAGAGTGGCTGCAAGAACTGGATATCAACTTGTGAACGCTACCAACGTTCTTGTCATTGTATATATTTATATGTATTGTATTAGTTGTTTAGCCATACGACAAATAAATAAATAAATTATGCTGTAAAAAATATGGTACAGTAAATGGTTACCAATTGTTGACGGGGAGGCTCCAAGATACAGCTCAGACGGAGTTTCAATTTGCAGCATAGTCCGCCTCTGTCGTGACTGGGCGTACTGTTTAAGGTAGAATCCGAACTACGGAGCGTTCTGGCGTATGTGACATCGGCAAAGAAAAACTCTTAAAAATTCGTAACTGACCGAGGTTTGAACGCCGAACCCTGAATTTTCAACAGAAGTGCATTAACCACTGAGCTAAAACACCAGTCTAAAAATACGGCGGTGTTGACTCGTCCAGTGCGGTTGGGGGCACAGTAGTCGAGGCGTCTGACTGGAGATAGAAAGGTTCCCAGTTCGATCCCCGGCCTCGGACGGGGTTTCGAGAGGTCCTTAACCCGGCCTTCATCTCTGGCACAACGTGCTGTGTAATGTGAAGTACGACAGAACGCTTCCTCCACGTTTAACTGTGTGTCCCGGCAGGATTACCAGGTTACATTAGATAAGGAGGAAAGGAACTGGCCGTCATAGGTCCGATACCGGGCTTAGCACGTCTCCTTAGGAGGGTGCAAACAACCTCTGAGTCGAAGACCACAATTAACTTATTTTTTAACTTCATCCTAATCTTTACAATTTCGTGAATCATCACAGCGTTTACAATTGACGATTCTGTATTTTCTTGTCGATCTACCTTGAGCTATTTCTCCTTCTACTTCACCACATACTACCAAGATTAGTGGCTGCCTATCTTTGGCGAGTTTTATTCATTGCTGGCATGGCCAAATTTGTAGATTCGATTTTATGGCGGCATGTCTTTACTGACCTATTGCCAGGTACTACGTACTAATGGGAGAAGTGAAATGTTGCCAACTGTTTGCGAAATGTATAGAAATGTTGTGAGTGTAATAAGTTTTTTTTTTGTTTGTTTTTTGTTTGTTTGTTTTTTTTTTGTTTGTTTTTTGTTTGTTTGTTTGTTTTTAGTTTTTTTTTTAAGAAGAAATTTATGTTTTATAAGACGGAGAGTGGGGACCACCCCGACATTCGCCTTGATGGTTGCGGAAAATCGCCTAAAAATCGCAGTCAGAGTGGCCGGTATGCGGGGTCCTGGGTTCATGCCCTTTCCCGTTGTACCTCCCAGATCCAGTGCGTGTCCCTTGGGTTATTTGCAGTACACAAAATGATATGGAAGTAGGGTGACCAGTTCCTTTCCCCCATGTGTCTACTGTTGGGGGTGTCAGTGTTAGTATAGTGCATTGTACATGGGAGATGTCAGAACGCAGGGTAGTGGAATGCTGCGTCTGTACTATTATCGAAAGATGCCAGGCCGACCGCCACGCTAAACGTTCCCATCCGACATTGTGAACAGCATGGTATACCGGGATCTATACGCACCGCAGAGAGGTTTGGGATTTCATCCAGGACTTTAGTAGAGAATCTGGCGATCATGAATCGTGCATCGCCATATCTCCTATCCTGGTGAACATTTAATCACAACCGGAGTTGCTCTGGTGTGACACAGTGCCTTAACCAGTACGAGAGACCACGGGTGAATCTGCCTGAAATCTCCTGGATCCAATCAAAGTAACAGACATTAGCTATAGTGCTATTGTTACGTAAACTAACTAACGAACACCTGTAATATCATCTACACGACTATCAGGCCAGCACTAAAATCTGAATTACTGTCACAGTTACATGACAGAACTATGCCAGGTCGAGTTGAATATGAGTTGATATTAGGAACCGGTCATCGAACATTGTGGATGACAGGTAATGCTCTGGCCTCGCATTCGGGAGGACGCGGGTTCGAATCCGCGCCCTGCCATCCAGATATGTGTTTTCCATGGTCTCGTCATATCACATCATATGAATGCGAAGATGGTTTCTTCAAAAGGTCATGGTCGAATTCCTTCCCGTTCCTTGCACCAATCCTTTTCAGCCTCTAATCACCTCGACGTGTACAAGGAATAAGAAAGTGGAAGCAGGTAAGAATAGAGTTGATTGGAGCGTCGTCGAAGCTCCTAGTGAGGGACGGACAGCTGTTTGTGGATTAACACTCGGGCCACACCCGGCCGCCCTGACGTGTTCCGGACATGACGTCACAGGAAGGAAGGAAGAGCCGCGGGCACCCCACAGACATGCCACTCACATGCCAGGGAGAGGCGCACGACGCGTGCGTAAGTCTTCGCTCAGCTGGAAAACAACTGTGGAAACTGAAAACGTTATAAAACAAAGTGAAAAAATTGCTTACCTCAGGGGTCGATACTGGGTCCTGTACTATTGATCAAACAGATACATGCCTACTGAGGAAGGACCTTTGGGATGTGGAACCTGTACTGGTTAGTATATATACATGGGCGATCTACACTAATATTATAAATGTCTTTTTGTCGGTTTCTTACGTTTTGATTACTATAAGTCTCGACCGATTTTGATTAAAATCGAGAAGGAAATACTACTTATCATTAGGAAGGATATAGGATACTTTTTCGGAATAAATAACATATTTTGTCATGAAATTTTGTAAACTAACCAAAAGGTGACAGACAGACGGATAATGTGTGTATGCCTCTGTAATATTATATCGGTCACTCAAGCATTGTTTCTAATTCACTACTAACAGTTAGTGAATAATAATCATAGTGAAAGACTATTTTTGCTATGGGTTTTTCGTCGTAAAAATTTACAATTTTTATTATTTTTATTTTTTATTTTTTTAGCAGACGCGTTTCATCTTTACATAAATATCATTAGTGCTGTAGGTATTACACTAAGGCGAAATAAATCTGACATTAAAAAAACAAGACGGAAGGCTCATAGGAAAAAAAGGTATCACAGCAACTAAGGAACATAGGATAAAAACATCAACACAGCTAATTACTGTTATATGTTACAGCAAAAATATTAAACATAAAAATTTACAACTGATTTCTGTAAGAGTCATAACAGATAAAGTTAATTGTTTTGTTTCGTTTTATTCGATGGAGTAGAAGAATTTGTCAGTAAGATATATTCAAGTTTTTGATTAAATGCATCTACTTTGTCTAAGAATTTTATACGTTTTTAAACAGATGTGTCCGTGAAAATCAAATTCCTCTTTCTGCTGCTGATAATGACGTTTCATTTTTGAAATTATTTTAGTTTCTTGTATCGATATTGTGTAGCTAGCAGTTCGATGTAAATGATTTAAAATGTTCTACGACAAAGCACGTCTGCAACATATATAATTGCAAACAGAACACTTGTGCCATTCAAACATCTAAATAAATTAGTAGACATCTTATCACATCTTTTAACAATGAAACGGATTAAAACAATATCACTGCTTAATGTCTGAAGCAATATCAGAGTGTACACATCTACGGATATACCTGTTTGCTCTCATCGAGGCATCATCAGCGGCGAATCTATTTTAAAATTTTACATTGAGTATTGCACACTCTTTCTATGCCGGCCACGGTAGCGTAGGGGCTAGAGTGCTAGCTCCGCGTGCCGAAGGCCGCCGCGCCGGTTCGAATCCGGCCGCGGGCATGGATGTTTAAGTGTTGTATGTCTGTGTGAATGTCCTGTCCGTCCTGTGGCGTCCATACATTGGAAAATACAATATATACTGGATGATGACTCATACACTGAAAACTACAAAAAAAAATTACATCGAGCTGGCTGTATGGCCTTCGTTGCCAAATGCCATTAAAAAAAAAAAAAAAAAAAAAAAAAAAAAAAAAAAACTTATTCTATGATGTTTAACCTAATTCTAAATCGAAACATTTTCTGATTATTTACACGTTCCTATTGACATTAATCGTTTCCAGGTTCGTGAGTGGTGGGTGGGCGGTTAGCGTTCTGGCCTCGCATTCGGGAACACACCGGTTCGAATCCCCGTCCGGGCATCCAGATTTGGGTTTTCTATGGTTTCCTCAAATCACTCCAGGCGAATGTCGGGATGATTCCCTCAAAAATGTCATGGCCGAATTCCTTCCCTTCCTTGTCCCCATGATCTCGACGTCGACGAGGCGTAAAGCCATAAGTAAAAAAAAAAAAAAAAAAAAAAAAAAACCACTCACCTCTCGTTTTTCTCCAAAGCATGTTTCCGCTAAAGCCATTTGTCTTGGCTGTTGCATACTAGATGTAAACATTTCGTATAGTACAGCTCACTTGTTTACGGTGGCCATCTTGTTTTCTTAATGGTGCGATGACAGTGCCAGTTTTGCAATTGCGTGGGTGCCCGATGTTTTGCTATTTTGTTTCTAATTTTCTGTAAGTGTTTGGGTGCAACTTTCTGTAGGGTTAACGTATGTTTACTAGTTTGAACAGCGTTTGGTTTGTTAGGTTTATGTGGTCATTCAGTACCTGCTTGCTATTTTTTAATTGTTTTTTTTTGTGTAGAGCTAGTTCGCCTCCTCGTGGTGCACCCTGGGTAACGCTAAATGAACTAACTCATCTCAATTGTCACATGCGATATGGACTCTACACCAAAATAACAGCTTACCTTGCATTACACAAAAGCCATCAGGTTTTGACTTACCTCTTAAAACTTGGTCTACACTCAACAGAACCAGAACTCGGCATGGCAGATGCGCACACTCCCTGCACAAGTGGGGCAAGCAACCATCCCCCTTATGCGAATGCGGAGAGATTCAGACTATTTATTGGTCATACTATTGAAGAATGTCCTATGAGATCTTACAGTGGTGATCCTGTGAACTTCCTGCTTGCAACTCAGGAATCGATAAACTCTGTTAATAAACTAGATATATGTCTTTAATCTTGTAAAGTTGCAGTGTATATATTCTATTCAAAGTTCTTAAAAGTGTCTAAATTGTCATACGATAAATAAATAAATATTGATTTTTAAATTTGGTAGTTTTCTTGCAGAGTGATGGTATTGCCTCTGTGATTGTCGCTCCTATGCAATTTCAAAACTGGCACTACCTGTGACATTAAGAAAACAAGATGGTTATGGTTAACAGGTAGGGAAATCAAAAGCGTATTCAAGAGCTTCTCTAAGTCTTCTTAATATATAGGTATATATATATTATTATTATCTGCAATTTGACCCTGTCGAATCACGCAAAGCCTTAACGATTCAGTTTTCTAAGTTTCCATATAGTTTTCTTTTTTTCTCCGTGGATTCTCTTCCTTTCTTCAGTCCACTTCGTCCCCGGTCTCTTAATGACTTCATTCTCTGGCGGTACTTCACACTTGTTAATTTTTTCTCTGTATGTTTGTCTGTCTACGATTTCTGATGAGTTTATGTGGGCTTTTTCCATGTCTTTTTTGATCTCCTGGACCCAGGGCATAGTTTTTAGCAATTCTATATACGTCACAATTGTATGAATCAGTCTTGTTGCTGGAAGTCTGTGGATACGTCCATAAAATCTTAATCTTCGTTTCCTGATGTCTGCCGCGAGGTTTGACAGTGTTTCTGTTGTCTTTCAAGATTTGAGTCTATATCCGTCATCTGTTTTTTCTGGGCCAAGAATCTTTCTTATAATTTTGCGTTCTTCTTTCAAAATGTTTTCTAGGTCACCTTTCCTATGTAGTGTTAAAGTTTCGCTGCCGTACAGGGCTTCAGTTTTGATAACTGTGTTGTAATGCCTGACTTTTGTATATATGGACAAACATATACACTCCTGGAAATTGAAGTAAGAACACCGTGAATTCATTGTCCCAGGAATGGGAAACTTTATATACACATTCCTGGGGTCAGATACAACACATGATCACACAGACAGAACCATAGGCACATAGACACAGGCAACAGAGCATGCACAATGTCGGCACTAGTACCGTGTATATCCTCCTTTCGCAGCAATGCAGGCTGCATCCCATGGAGACGATCGTAGAGGTGCTGGATGTAGTCCTGTGGAACGGCATGCCAAGCCATTTCCACCTGGCGCCTCAGCTGGACCAGCGTTCGTGCTGGACGTGCAGACCGCGTGAGACGACGTTTCATACAGTCCCAAACATGCTCAATGGGGGACAGATCCGGAGATCTCGCTGGCCAGGGTAGTTGACTTACACCTTCTAGAGCACGTTGGGTGGCACGGGATACATGTGGACGTTCATTGTCCTGTTGGAACAGCATGTTCCCTTGCCGGTCTAGGAATGGTAGAACGATGGGTTCGATGACAGTTTGAATGTACCGTGCACTGTTCAGTGTCCCCTCGACGATCACCAGAGGTGTACGGCCAGTGTAGGAGATCGCTCCCCACACCATGATGCCGGGTGTTGGCCCTGTGTGCCTCGGTCGTATGCAGTCCTGATTGTGGCGCTCACCTGCACGACGCCAAACACGCATACGACCATCATTGGCACCAAGGCAGAAGCGACTCTCATCACTGAAGACGACACGTCTCCATTCGTCCCTCCATACACGCCTGTCGCGACACCACTGGAGGCGGGCTGCACGATGTTGGGGCGTGAGCGGAAGACGACCTAACGGTGCGCGGGACCGTAGCCTAGCTTCATGGCGACAGTTGCGAATGGTCCTCTCTGATACCCCAGGAGCAACAGTGTCCCTAATTTGCCGGGAAGTGGCGGTGCGGTCCCCTACGGCACTGCGTAGGATGCGACGGTCTTGGCGCGCGTCCGTGCGTCGCTGCTGTCCGGACCCAGGTCGACGGGCACGTGCACCTTCCGCCGACCACTGGCGACAACATCGATGTACTGTGGAGACCTCGCGCCCCAAATGTTGAACAATTCGGCGGTACGTCCACCCGGCCTCCCGCATGCCCACTATACGCCCTCGCTCAAAGTCCGTCAACTGCACATACGGTTCACGTACACGCTGTCGCGGCATGCTACCAGTGTTAAAGACTGAGATGGAGCTCCGTATGCCACGGCAAACTGGCTGACACTGACTGCGGCGGTGCCCAACCGCTGTGCAGCTAGCGCCCTTCGACGGCCAACACTGCTGTTCCTGGTATGTCCGCTGTGCCGTGCGTTTGATCATTGCTTGTATAGCCCTCTCGTAGTGTCCGGAGCAAGTATGGTGGGTCTTACACACCGGCGTCAATGTGTTCTTATTTCAATTTCCAGGAGTGTATATAGAAAAACACACATAACAAATAAGAAAACATAAAAACAAAAAATGTGTGTTGATAGGATGTTTATCTTGAAACAATGTAAAAAACACCAAAACAAAAAACATACGAAACAAAGAAACACACAAAAAAATCAAGAAGCAGAAAAACAAAAACAGGATTTTTTTAACTGCTTAACGTCTCTTAACAGCGAGGTCTTTAGAGACGAGAAAGGATGGGGGGCAAGGAATGGGAAGGAATTCGGCCATGGCCTTTTGAAGGTAGGATCCCGACATTTGCCTGGAGTGATTTGGGAAAAGATGTAAAACCCAAATCTGGATGCCAAGACGGGGTTCGAACCGCCGTCCTCCCGAATGCAAGGCGAGAACGCTAACCGTTACACCACCACTCTCGGCGCGAAAACAGTCTGTGTGTGCAGGATACAGAGGGATGTTCTTCTGTAACCAATGTAAAATACACAAAACACAAAGAAACACACAAAACAATTAAACAAACACATAAATCAAGAACAAAAACAAAAATAAAAACAATAGAAAAACAAAAGTAACGGAAAAACTAAACGACGCAAAAACAAAAAAATAGCCTGTGTCTCTATAGGATACAGTAGGATGTTTTTCTGTAACCAATGTAAGAAATACAAAAATACGAACACAAAACACAAATAAATACAAACAAAAAACAAAAACATAAAAAAGCAATGAATGTGTTTTTAGGATAGAGTAGGATGTTGCTTTTTGATTAGAAGGGCTGGCGTGGTATTATCACGTGGTGCACGGTCAACAGGTAGGAGGCGCTGCGGCCGCGCGGGGGATCGACCCCGTGACTCAGCGTCTCACGCCCCCGGCGGCTGCGGCGGAAGGAAGGAAGCCAGCTAATGGACACGTGGCCGCCGCGCCGGACACATTAGCAATCACGGCAGGTGGGGACACGTGGCCCACACGCTCCCAGCAGCCGCGCGCTAAATCACCTACGCCAACACGAAAACAGAGACGCCACCGGAGGGACGCAGCCTGTTGTCGTGTGAGTACGCGGCAGGACACTCCTCCGGACTGACGCCACCTCAGCTTAGTACCGACGTAGTGCAAGGTGTCTATCACATTACCCGTTCCAGTGCCCTGGATGGATTCCGGGTGACAGCCTTTATCCAAAACTCAGCATTTAATTTAATTTAATTTAATTGCAATGGAGCACAGGCTCCGGTGGCAATTTCCCTACACACCCATCTTCCCCTTATCCTGCACCTACCTACATTTGCCCTCTACAAATTTTATCTTTAAATTCTTTCAAAGTTTTCGGTAAATTATTCATCATTTCTCTTGGTAACTCATTCCAATCCCTGACACCCTTACCTAAAAAAGAGAATCTTCCCACACCCTTATGCCTGAAATCGCGTGCCAGCTTGTGGTCATGGTCATCATTTCCCTTCCATGCACTACCTTTCATACCTAAGCCAATATCTTTCCATGCCTCATCACCAGTATAGACCCTGTACACTCCTATGACCCTCCTCATCCTCCTCCTGTCTTGCAATGAATCCCATTCCAGCTCCTTTATCATATCCGTCACTGATTGCATTCTGCGATAATTTCCAGAAACAAATCTAGCAGCCCTTTTTTGCACCCTCTCCAACTCCTGTATTTGATACGTAAAATGAGGGTCCCATACTACACTACCATATTCGAGGAATGGTCTGACCAAAGTTTTGTAACCCAATTCCTTTACTTCTCTCGTACATCCCCTCATCACTCTCTCCAACAAGTGCAGAACTTTGAAACCTTTTCCTACCACCTGTCCAATGTGTCCTGCCCAGTTAAGTTTGTTATCAAAAGTAATGCCAAGATATTTACATTTCAAGTCTTCAGCAAGCAATTCTTTCCCCAAGTTATATTCATAATTAACCTTTTGTTTTTTATTTGTGTATCTAATAAGCTGACTCTTCTTTGCATTTATCTTCATCCCATGTTTACCAACCCAACTAGATATCCTGTCCAGATCACCCTGCAACTGTTTACAATCATCTATCGTTTTGATTCTTTTATACAGCATTATGTCATCTGCAAACAATCTAATTTCAGATAGAAAAACAATCAACACAATTATTCATTATAATAATGAATAGCAATGGTCCCAATACGCTACCCTGTGGCACACCCATTTTTACTTCCACTTCTTTTGATACTACATTTCCTACCCTAACTTTCTGTTTTCTACCTTTTAAAAATTCTTCTACCCAGCAAATCACTTTCTCATCCACTCCAATAGTTTTTTACCTTATTTACTACCATTTTATGGCTTACTCTGCCAAACGCCTTTGAAAGATCTAGTACTACACTATCAATTTGGCCTCCTTTGTCCATTTCATCTGAAATATCTTGCATATATCCCACCAACTGAGATTCCCATGATTATCCTTGCCTGAACCCATGTTGCCTGCTTGAATTTCAAGATTAAGTGAAATATGTTTTTCCCTAGTGTCGACAACATTGCCCCTTTGAATAGTCACAGTGCGTGGGACAGAATGGAGCAGGAATGATCCAGAACTATTGCCAACATGCAGTAATTAAAATGAGAGCACGTGATGCTGCCGATAGCGAAGTCAGTTGCGTGTGAAGTATTGCCAACACAGAGCAACTAAAATCAGAGCACGTGATGCTGGAGATAGCGAATTCAGTTGCGTGCGTGTGGTCCCCCTGTTGCGTGCGACACGGATTCGGGAGGGCGTGGGACGAGGTCAGAGGAAGCAGTCACATCTTGATAAACGATCGTCACCCGCGGTGGAATCGTATGATAGTGTGGGAGTGACGAAACCAGGGAGAGCTCAGGTCCTAAATTAAAAATCCCCGCCGCAGACCTAACATTTTTCCGGAACTTAGGGAGCGTCCATAAACTACGAAACATGATTTTTTTTTTTTTTTTAAGTAACTACCGTTTTGAAATTAAAAAAAGACGTGCAAATATATATCAATAATTTTATTTTTACATGAAAGCCTGTACCTTACTCTACTTAATTCCCTTCAATATTGAGGCACTTGTCATAACGTAGTACCAGTTTTTGAAAACCCTCCTCATAGAAGTCTGCCGCCTGACTTGTTAACCACTGCATCACAACTGTTTTGATTTCGTTATCGTCTTCAAGACGCTGACCGCCCAGGTGTTTCTTCAAGTGCAGGAACAGATGGTAGTCACTGGGCGCCAGATCAGGGCTGTACGGAGGATGATCTAGAGTTTCCCATCGAAAAGATGTGATGAGATCTTTGGTCTGATTAGCCACATGTGGACGGGCATTGGCATGCAGCAAAAAGATGCCCTTGCTCAACTTGCCACGTCTTTTGTTCTGGATTGAACGGCGCAGATTGTTCAATGTCTCACAATAAGCTGCTGCATTGATTGTCTCATTACGAGGCAAAAATTCCACAAGCAATACTCCTTTTCTGTCCCAAAAAACTATGCACATGATTTTCCGGGCAGAAATCGTTTGCTTGACCTTCACTTTTTTGGGTGAATCTGAATGACGCCATTCCATGGACTGTTGCTTTGATTCAGGTGTGACGTAGGCCACCCATGTCTCATCGCCCGTAACAATTTGGCTTAAGAAATCATCACCATCGTTGTGGTATCGCTCAAGGAAAGTCAATGCACCGCCTAAACGTTTGGTTTTGTGCACATCCGTTAACATTTTCGGTACCCAACGTGAACATAATTTTCGGTAATTCAAGTGCTCGGTCACAAAACACTACGAGAAACATTAGGAAAGTTATCACGCAAGGAGGAAATCGTAAAGCGTCTGTTTTCTCTCACCTTATTGTCCACTTTCTGCACCAAACTTTCATTAACGACCGAAGGACGCTCACTCAGTTGTTTATCATGCACATTTGTGCGGCCATCTATAAATGCTCTCACCCACTTTCTCACCATTCCATCACTCATAATGTTTTGTCCGTAAACTGCACAGATCTCACGATGAATATCGATCGGTTTTAGGCCTTTAGCACAAAGAAATCTTATAACAGCCCGTACCTCACAGTCGGCGGGACTCACGATTATCGGAGGCAACTTAAACACTCAGTGAACAACGTAAACAAGGAAGAATTAGACTGTAATGGCGTCAGTGAGTAGGCAAGAGATGCAGGTACCCAGTGCGTATGCGCGGAACGCCGACCGTAGCGCTGCAGCCACGGTGTGACAAAACGGTACTTACTTAAAAAAATACGCCTCGTATATATAGTAGAACTCCAATTATCCGAATCGATTGAGACCGGGCACCATTCGGATAACAAAAAAATCCGGATAGTTGGATTTTTTTTCCGGAAAAAGGGTCTAATTTAATTAATTACTGTATGTATGTTGAAAATGGGTGAAAAAACTATTTTTAAAGAATAAGAGTTTTTAATTAATTAAATTAAAAACCAACACTATTACATGTTAAGCTCACTTACAAGTGCTGTTCATTAGTACAGTTCGTATGTACCGTATTATAAAGAAAAGTCATTGCTTGCTGAACATCTCGGTCAAAGTAGGCTGTTTGACTATATTCATCCGTTTTCGGGCAACCAAGTCGCGCATCCGATTGACAGTTAGAAGTTGCACGTGGTCACACTCGGGCTGACGCTCCATCCACTTCAACGCAGTTTCAAGGCCGGCAAATGCTTGACTAGCTGATGGTCCCGTGTCTGCTTCAACTTCGACATTACGGTCATCTTCTTCCTCGACACTTTCTTCTCTCACACTTTCAGTAAGTTCTTCATCATTTAGAATTTGACAACCAGGGTCTGACGAATCACACACCACCCACTCTCCTAAATCTTCAGCACTAACTTCCGAACATCCAGGAATTTTCAAAAGAATGTTTCTGAATTCCTCAAGTGACACGTCATCCCCATTTTCTCCTGTCTCTTCCCTTTACTTTTCTTGAGCTTCTTTTTCCTTTCTCTCCTTTTCCTTCTCTTCTTCAGTTGATTTGCCTTTCAACATGTTCCACCCACGTTTAGTGTGGCTGTCTTAAGCTGTTCGGATAGTCGGAGTTCCAATAATTGGAGTTCTACTGTAGCCTCCTGTGAAATCCCCTCGCATCCTCCAAGTAGCCCGACGTGACTTTTTCCTCTACCCCTCCTCCCCTCCCCCCCCCCCCTCTTCCAGCGTAGCACGTAGCGTTTATTCACTAATAAGACATTTTGTACCGTTTTCTCTTGTCAGGCTATCGTGAATTATATACGGAGATAATTAAATGAAGTAAATAAATATTCATATGCTGTTGTGTGTTGTGTACAGTACGTTATTTTAACTGTGACTGAAAAGCCACGTGGCCTAGGCTCGGAAACCCTCCCCCCTCCCTCACCCTCCCTCTCACGAAGCCCAGCGTAGCTTTCCAGCCAACCCCCTCCCGAGCCACGTAGTTTGTGGACGCTCCCTTGCTTGCCTGAACTGGCCGTCCTACTTATGACGTAATGTCATAGTATGCCTCCTCCGCGATTACCAAGCCTTCTTTCTGACTTAAGACTGGGTTCATTTTTAACAGAAAAAATTCTTAAGTTCTTGAAGCTAATTGAAGTACTTATAGATCAGTGTGAATATTCGAAGAAACATGGTACTATACCTCCTTACAAACTTCAGTACGCGTGATTGCTTAGATATGGTAGTCTGTATCTTTATTTTAACCCGCCAGTGTGACTCAGAGCGCTGTCGTGCTGCATGGGATAGGGGAGGTACAACGGGACAGGGCACGAGTCAGACCCCACCCCCGCGTATCAGCTGTCCTCGCTGCAGTTTCTCGCAGCCATTAAGACGAATGCCGGGATGATCCCCGATATAAACTTCACATTTCTCAAACAAAAAATACACTTATCACACGCTGTAAATAATTACAAGTTTCACTGATTAGTACTTAGCAAGACCAGGCAGTAGATACAAACAGGGAGGTAGGAAAAGAGAGGAGACAAGGTGTCGCTAAAAGCAGCCTGAAAACTTTGGAGCCGACTGCGCATGCGCGGCCGCCATCTTCGTCGGTTCAAAACACTGGTCTGATTTCATTACCTTCCCTGCTGTGAACATTTCATGTTCTGATATTTCAAAGTGTTTTATAATGCCATCTTGTGTTACCTATGGCTACACACAAACATAATAAGTAAGAAACAACCTGGAATAACATTCCATAGATAAGTCACGTTGTAATTATTGTTCTTGAAATGTTTGTAATGCGGTGTCTGCAAGAACAGGGTCTGTCATTATAGATTTACAATGCCTGTTAAAAAAGTTTATTCAAAGCTCTCAATAGGACGATGGCGTTATCAAATAGTTGTTGATGCAGAGAACCATTTTATCTTACTATTTTTCACGTGTGGATCAAGTGCGATGCAGCGAATACATTATAGGTTAAAAACGAACAAATTCTTCCGTTCCATATACATTCCGTGTGTTTCTTGGTCCTACCAATATGGCGTCCTCCCCACCCCACTGCTCTGCTCTAGACTTCACTTCGTTGTATGGATAAGGTCTCTTATGTGGTCTCCTCTCTTTTCTTTGCTCCATGGGTACAAAATGCTTTGCGGCAGCAAGACTATTCGGCCGTAATACCAAAGCTCCAAAATTGACCAACAATGAGTAAAACGCCGTCATAGGCAGCCGAACCCTAAATGCTTTGGAAAGATGGCGAAAAAGAAGATAATATTTACCTTATTTTATTTGACCAAGTTGTCTATGGCTGATGTGGCAGCTCTCACGTCCCAAAAACATCAACCTCCTCTTCAGTTTTTTTCTAATCCTTTCCTTGTCACGAATTAGTTACCTTTAAGTCATTATTGGCTGAAACATCTCTCGTTCGGCCTATATTTTTTTTTAACTGCTTAACGTCTCTCTAACAGCGAGGTCTTTAGAGACGGGAAAGGATGGGGGGGCAAGGAATGGGAAGGAATTCGGCCATCGCCTTTTGAAGGAAGCATCCCGGCATTCACCTGGAGTGATTTGGAGAAACCATGGAAAATCCATATCTGGATGACCGGACGGGGATTCGAACCGCCGTCCTCCCGAATGCGAGGCCAGAACGTTCTGCCTACTCGGCTGGCAGTAAAGGTAAGAACGAATATTGTGCTAGTAAGGCCATCTGAAATTATAATGTCTTCAAGAGTGCAAAGCTACAAATAAATCATCGTACTCAGGTTTATAGTATGAAACATATATCTTCTTCACCACATTTGGTTTTGGGCTGCCTTCGATCAGTTTTACCCATCGTTGGCATGGTCATATGTGGGGCTATGGTTTTACGGCTGCATGCCCCAGCTGACGCTAAGCATATTATACCTACTGCCACATCGTACTAAATACTAACTGTGGATTTTTGTACGCTTTTTGATGGCAACACTGTTTGAATTTCGATTTTAATGAATAGATACGGATATCGGTTCAAGTTTTCGGTAATCAACTGTTATTAGTTAGTATCCGTGGCGAGTGCTTCAGAGGGCGCTGATGACCTCGCTGTCGACGCGCCCTAAAGCCACAAAAACAACAACAACAACGAGTGCTTCAGACAAGTCGCCCAAACTAGAAATCCGTGCTGTGTTCCGATTATTGTGTTTGAAAAGGTGTTCATTGACGGAAATACACAAGCGGGTATGAATTTCATGGTGAAAAAGTATTGATAGACCGTATTATTTTTATCGGTTAAAATACAATAAATATATTTTCATTCGGTTGATGCATAAACTTCATCCAGGTGGAGTTTATAAGGTTGGACCTTCCTATAAAAAAATATTATGTCGCACTTAACATAGCGCCAACGAAAATAAAATAAAAAAAGACTATTACTATGTTAGTCTCACGATGAATTCATTCAAGGGGTGATCAAATGAAAAGGTACGAAACGGTAAAAACGTAACAGTTAAATATTTCCATATTCCGCCATGGGAGAACGTAGCGACACAGCTCGGGATGCGATTGGAGTCTCTGACTGAGATCGGAGCATGCGCGGGCGCCCGCATGCGCAGTAGAGAGCAGAGGCTCTTGTCAAAAGCGCCGTCCAAATGATACGGCAGTCCGTATGAGGACAGGATGGCGTACAGGTGGGGGAAGTGTACTGTGAGACACTCCGACGCCTACGCAGGTCCATCAAGAACAAAACACCGGGGCTGCTCACGGAGGGTGTGGTTCTGCTCCATGATAACGCGCGTCCACATGTCTCCAGAGTCACACACATGGAACTGGCCAAGTTAAAGTGGGAGACGTTGGACCATCCGCCCTACATTCCGGACATGTCGCCCTGCGATTTCCATGTGTTTGGTCCATTGAAGAAACACCTGAAAGCGAATCGCTTCAACTCGGACGACGTACTCAAGGACGCTGTGAAGGACTGGGTCTCGTTACGGCCACAGGAATTCTGGGAACAAGGAATCCTGCGGCTCGTTCATCAGTGGGATCGTTGTGCTCAGGCCTATGGTGTATATTTTGAATAAAGTCTACATTTGTACCCACCGTGTCGTTTCGTACCTTTTCATTTGATCACCCCCTGTAATAAACTTTGCGATTATGAGAAGTCAGTGGGGGCCGAAGTGCTTTGCTCAGATAGTGACAACACAGAACTTTTTCGACGTATTAGAAATCTTCATTTTTGAAATGAAAGATCCCTGGAAAAACAGCTAATTGTTGACCAAGAATCTCGCAACTATAAAATTTGCAACGTTTGAAAAGTCGTTGCATGCGTGTACAACCAGATTAAAGAAATTATTTCGAAGTTGACGCAATCGCTGATAATTGTTTTAAAATTTATTAAAAGGTAAACAATGACAGACGCCAAAAATCGACAAGTTGACCTACAAGCGGTGCTGGATTACCCAATAGGCACCACTAGGAAGTAGCCTTATGCCAACAATTTTTAGGCCCCCCTCGAGAATTATTATCGATAAAAAATGAATCCTTGCAAACGACTTTATAATTTATAATTCTTTGTTCAAGTCAGAAATCAAATTACCGAGCGTGGTGGATGAACGGTTAACGCTCTGGCCTCGCATTCGGGAGGACGCGGGTTCGAATCCCCGTCCGGGCATCCAGATTTGGGTTTTCTATGGTTTCCCCAAATCACTCTAGGCGAATGCCGAGATGCTTCCTTCAAAATGTCCATGACCGAATTCATTCCCGTTCCTTGTCCCCAATCCCATCCCGCCTCTAATGACCACGACGTTGACGAGGACTAAAGCCATAAGTAAAAAAAAAAGTAAATGAATTTAATTCATTCCCGAAACACTCATTTATTATCGAATTTATAATTTTCAATGTGTTCTCGCAAAGCAAGTTCCAAAGCATCACAAAATCGCAATTTACAATTAAGTATACAACATACCTTTCCTTGTCCATTCGTTCGTTACGTTTAACAATACAGAGGTGGTAGTGACAATTAAGTTGATTTTGAATGTTTGTTTTCTCATGCAAAACTAAGCACATTATTCATATGAACTGCAATTTTTTTTGAGTGTCTTGATTTTTCCTGTAAGATGTACCAAGTCAGAAACTCCACCGCGCGGCCAATTAAATTCACTCCCGAACAGAGCACATGGAAAACGGAAAAACGCATTTTTCTCATTGCATCTACACAGCTCCTCAACTTAGGCACTTAATCACTCCCTTATTGGTAAATAACACTGGAGGAATTTAAAATTAGTATATGTAAATCACATAACTAGATGGGGGAGGAATTGAACACTCAAATCATATAAAATAATTTCTTAGTGAAGATTCGAGCATACGGTATATCGGATCAGATTTGCTAATGAATGCGCGATTTTCTAACAGATCGGTCACAGTATGTCGTTGTTGACGGGGAAGCCTCTTCTAAGCTAGATGTTACTTCGAGCGTTCCACAAGGAAGTGTAATAGGACCATTTCTTTTTCTAATTTTTATAAACGATCTCAATGACAACGTTAATTGCAGGATGCGACTGTTTACTGATAATGCACTTATCTAAAGGGAAATAAGATGCACTGACGATTGCTTAGAAATTCAGCGCGATCTGGATGTTATTTCGGATTGGTGCCATAAACGGCAGCTTACACTTAACGGGAAAAAGTGCAAAGCAATGCAAATAACAAAAAGACTTCGCTTGTTCATGAGTACAAAGTTTACAATTCAATTGTTGACACGGTTGATTCCCTGAAGTATCTGGGCGTAATAGTACAAAGCAACATGAAATGGGGCATGCACATAACTTCTATCGTAGGCAAAGCTAATTCTCAATTAGGATTCACAGGTCGTATTTTGGCTCATACAATGGAAATAGCATGCAAAACACTAGTGTGTCCGAATTTGGATTACTGTTGTGGAGTTTGGGATCCGTATCGCAAGGGATTGATTGACACGTTAGAGAAAGTACAGAGGAGAGCCGCTCGATTCGTGACTGCTAGTTACAGTCCTTACGTAAGTGTCACAGAGCTGATACGTGGGTTGGGCTGGGATTTTTTGGCGGACAGACGACGTCGTTTTCGATGGAATTTATTGGAGAATATGCGAAAATCTTTAATTTACGAGTGCAATGGAATACTTCTTCCACAAACCTATTTAGGTCGCAATGACATGTGGGATAAGATTAAAGAAATATGATGCCTTACTGATGTTTTTATGTATTCCTTCTTTCCTCGTTGTGTTCGGGATTGGAATGCACAGAATTAGCATTGATGCTTAGCACCCTCTACCACCCACAATATTTGTGAATTGCAGAGTATAGATGTAGATGTAGATAAAATAAAATAAAAAGGTGGTAATTTGATGCCTGAGGGAATTGCCACCGGTGCGAATGCTCCACTTCAATTAAATTAATACGAGGTCTAATAATAATATCCCAACGATGTAAATCCCTTTCATCCAGAAGACTCTCGGTCATCAAAGCATAACTTGTGTCTCGCAGGCGAAAAAATTTCGTTTAGGATATAATACTAACCCCAAATTACCAGCAAATGTTATTAGTTTAAGGTGGGTCCTGATCTTTTGGAATTGTGAAATTTTTGTTTCATTTGAACGTGGGGATTACATTCTGAAAGTATTCTGAATTTGGTTTGATTTATTGTTGTGCCCATTCATTAGGGGGGTCATACTTTCTCCAAGGCATGCTGGCAAACTTCTTTTAATTTCTGAAGTTTAGGGCTATTGATATTTTTAAAAATATCGGATTTTCGATATATCGATATTTTAAAAAGTATCAATATCGGCTGTCGATATATCGGAAAAAAGTATCGATACTTTCATAAATGCAATTTTATAAAATCAAACCTTGTAAAAATAAGGCTGCCCACTGATAAATAGACGTGTGATTTTGTTCTTAATCAGGTTTTCACTTTAGAATGGTTTCTCTTGGTGATTGTTGATTTTTAAAAAGAATTTGACCATTATGCGTCTCATAATTTTGATAAAAATTAATAAAATTTATAAATTCGAAAGAGGTTCGAGGCAAAACTTATTTTGCGTATTTTTAAGATTGATAAGCAGTACAGTTGAGGCATTTATTTAGGCAGAAGTTTAGCTATCATTGCATGCATTATGGCCAAGTTACATAGCTTTTTTTCATAAGATTTTTTGTGGTATTTAATGTTTTGCGTGTTGATAGCTTATTCTGAATCGTCTTACTTTTCTAGCTCTAATTTTTGCATATTAGCAACTATTTGTTATTTACACTTCCCACTATTCCTGCTAAAACACTAATTTCAAGTTGGACTTCCCTGGACAATGCGCACGCTCATTTCAAACAATGGGTTCGCATTCGATTCGTGTCTGGGTGATTCATGCCTTGGCTACACTGTTTTCATCATCTGAGTAGACTAGGTACCTGTAACTTCCAAATTAATTTTAGAAATGTAGTAACGATTACTTAAGCTTGCTGATCTCTATGCGTAACAGAAATTTGAGGGACATAGTGTCATTCAGAGCAAACGAAATATGATAAATTTTTTAAAAAAATATCGAAGTCGATATCCAGATTTCAGTATCGATATATCGACCTAAAAAATATCACTTATAAATATCGATATTTTCCAAAAATAATATCGATATTTAGATATATCGATATATTATCAACAGTCCTATTCTCCCGAACAACAACAACGTCCATAAACTTTTTACTGTAATTTAAATTCGTAGAAACCACTTCAGCAAGACATACATAAAATTTGCATCAGACATTTTTTTCGAAGATTTAAAGCACATTGCAATTGGTAGTGACTTAGCATTCCGTCTGAGAACGATTCCCCTCTTTCTCGGCTATGTTAGTTGGGAGCTCAAATATGTGTCGTACAAATTTAAGAAATATTTGAATATAATGGCTGTAATAAAAGTAGAGAACCATGAGAGACGACCGAGCTTGGTGGTATAACGGTTAGCGTTCTGGCCTCGCATTCGGGGGACGGCGGTTCGAATCCCCGTCCGAGCATCCAGATTTGGGTTTTCCATGGTTTCCCAAATCACTCCAGGCAAATGCCGGGAGGCTTCCTTCAAAAGGCCATGGCCGAATTCCTTCCCATTCCTTGCCCCCAATCCTTTCCCGTCTCTAAAGACCTCGCTGTTAAGAGTCGTTAAGCAGTTAAAAAAAAAAAAAAAAAAAAAAAAAAAAAAAAATACATGAGAGATGTGTTTCAGTTACGAAGGTGGTGAGAGAAGGTTGTAGTCTATCCCCATTAATATTCAACTTGTCTGTATAGGGAAGCAGTAACTAAAGTAAAAAAATTTGAATGTTTCATGTGTTCAAGGATACAATATCATATGGTACTATATGATGATGACATTGTTCTGTTAGCAGAGCAGACTGAGATCGAATGGCATGAATAAAACACTGAAGGGAGATTTTGGACTAAATACAAACCGGAGAAAAACAAAAGTGATGGAATTTATCAGAAATGATATCATTTTACGTATCAGATACAGGAGTTGGAGAGGGGGCAAAAAAGGGCTGCTAGATTTGTTTCTGGAAATTATCGCAGAATGCAATCAGTGACGGATATGATAAAGGAGCTGGAATGAGATTCATTGCAAGACAGGAGGAGGATGAGGAGGGTCATGGGAGTGTACAGGGCGTATACTGGCGATGAGGCATGGAAAGATATTGGCGTAGGTATAAAAAGTAGTGCATGGAAGGGAAAAGATGACCATGACCACAAGCTGGCACTCGATTTCAGGCACAAGGGTGTGCGAAGATTCTCTTTTTTAGGTGAGAGTGTCAGGGATTGGAATGAGTTACCAAGAGAAATGATGAATTATTTACCGAAAACGTTGAAAGCATTTAAAGATAAAATTTGTAGAGGGCAAATGTAAGTGGCTGCAAGATAGGGGGAAGATGGGGGTGTAGGGAAATTGCCACCGGAGCCTGTGCTTCATTCCAATTAAATTAAATAAATAAAAAATAGCAATAATAAATATTAGATTAAATATAAATATAGGATCCGATGTAATAGAAGAAGTTAGTGAATTCTCTTACTTAGAGTGTAAAATTACAACTGACGGCCAAAGAAGTAATAATTTTAAAAGCAGAATAGCAATAACGAAAAGAGCCTTCATGAAAAAGAGAAATCTTTTAATTATAAATATTAGTCTAAGCCTCTATGAATTGATTACAGCAGTGGTAGTGAAATATGAACCTTATGAATATTACCAACAAGGAAAATTGAAGCATTTTAAATGTGGGGCTATAGAAAGATGCTGAAAATTAAGCGGATAGATAAAATAACGAAAGTAACGTGTTTTGGAAATGATGGATGAGGAGAGAAGTTTATGGTGGTTCATATTTTGAGACATGTGGGACTGATTAATTTGTTAGGTGAGGGAATAGTCGATCGTAAAAACTGTACAAGAAGACAGCGATTAGAATATATGAAGCAGATAATTTAGGACTTGGGTTGTAAGTGGTATGTTGAAATGAAGAGATTAGCGCAAGACACGAGACAAGGAGAATTGTATCAAACCAGTCGAGAGACTGGTGACATAAAAAAATTATGATAAAAGAGCTGGATTTGAACTAATTCGAAGATAGGAGGAGGGTGAATGGAGTGATAATGAGGCTAGAAAAGATGTTGGCCAAAGAATTAGGAATAGCGAATGGAAGGGAAAAAATGACCGTGAGCACAAGCTAGCACTGGATTTTATGCATAACATAATGAAGGAGAAAAATTTTATCTCATAGGTAAGGGAGACAGAGATTGAAATACATCATGAATGGAAAACATTAATAATTTACCAAAAACGCTGAAAGAATTTAAATTTAAAATTGGTAAGGGACAAAAGTAGATGGGTGGAGATAAGATATAAGATGAAACACTAATAATGATAGGAGGAAGATTTTTTTTTAATTGCTTTAGGCTTCGTCGACGTCGAGGTCATTAAAGGAGGGAAAGGATGAGTGGCAAGGAACGGGAAGGAATTCGACCATAGCATTTTGAAGGAAGCATCACGGCATTCGCATGGAGTGATTAGGGAAGCCATGGAAAACCGAAATCTGGATGCCCGGACGAGGAAGCGAACCCACGTCCTCCCAAATGCGAGGCCAGAGCGTTTCCGCTTACCCACCATGCTCGGTATAGGAAGAAGAATGTGGCAATCGCATTACTAGGCATATTTAGACTCATCATGCCGCTTAAGAACCTTTCTTTAGTAGCTTTTATTTTTCGCTAAGTCCTTGTTTATTTTAGTAAACTGTGTGTTTTGTTATTACGTGATTGTCGGATTGTATATTTCGCAGCGTGTGGGTGGGGAGAAGAGACTGAAAGACCACCGGAAGAGAGTATCGGAGTCGGTGGTGACGCAGACGTTGACTGCGCGCGGTAATTGGCCGTGTCGGCAGCTGTGTGGGGGCGGCGGACTGGAAGTTCTCGGCCTTTGTCACGCGACAAAGCCCCCGCCGCCTGGGGGAAACGGTTTGTTTGGCCTCAAAGGAGGTGGTCCACGGTTTGACGCCTACCTACCTGCTCCGATGGATAAGCCAAACGGGTCGGCCAGCATAGCGAGTCGCCAAACATTAGCAGAACCGCCAACACTTTGTACGGTGGGGTGCCTGGCACACTAACGGGATCCCATCAGACTTCCGAAATGTGAGCAAGATACGTAACGATCGTTAATTTGCCAACAACAAGTAGTTTAATTGCGTTAGACCGCACATCCCGGTGGCAATTTCCCTACACATCCATTTTTCTCGTCTCTTATAGCTTCCTACTACTGCACTCAGCGAATTTTAATTGTAATATTTGCATTAGGTCCATTCGTAATTTATTCCAATCCCTGTCTCCCTTACCCACGCAAGGAAATTTTTTACACCCTTGTATAAGGTTGTTGGTGGTTTAATTGATATGATAAATAATCAGTCCACCATAAAGTTCAATTTAACATTTTTTTTTTTTTTTTTTATTCTCAAAGAAATCCTAAGTCAACGAAACTGTTTACATGCATAGATACAATCCAGAGATTGCATACAACACTTCTTCCAAAGACAATACAGTTCTTGGCCATCGTAAAATTTAGTCGGTGAAAACTTTGCCGAAAAACTAACTGTTTCTCTGGCTCTGATGATTGCTTTATATAAACTCTGTGGAAATTTCTAGAAAACTTCAAAAGCTTCCGCCAGACAATTCTCTAACATTAACAATACTTAAACAATTGAAACATATTTAAAACAATCAGAATTAATAAATAATCATTTACAACCAATACAAAATAGTCAGAAATGGAAATTAAAGATACTTAAACACAAAATTATTCGCAGAAATCGTTTTAAACTGTAGTAAATTGTCCTTTATACATCATAACTTGCATTAATACTTGGAATTACGAACATTTAAGCAATTCTCTTGCACAATTCTGTTCTTAAAAATATTAAATGGCCTTTAAATAATTTCTTTTCATAAAACAAAGTCTATTTACATTGATTTACAAAACAAACCTACCAGATCATATTCAACCAAACTCTAGCTTACTACAAATGCTTCATAAAATACAATTACATTTAATTTTAAGGTTTGAGGGCTGTTACACTTGTCTGAATTAGAGAGTCAACTTGTAGTCATGGTTATCTTTCCCCTTCAATGCACCACCTTTTATTCTTCTACCTACACGCTTCGTCACCAATATACGCCTTGTACACCCCTGTGACTATCTTTACTCTCCTCCTATCTTCCAGTGAATCCCATTCCAGCTCCTCTACCATATCAGTTACTGACTGTGTGCTGTGGTAATTTCCATAGACAGCTCTATCAGCCCTTCTTTGCACCTTCTCTAACTCCTGTATTTGATGCCCGAAATGTGGGTCACAAACTACATCACCATATTCAACCAAGGGTCTGACCATTGAGTCACTTTCTGGTATATACCATAACCACACTCTTCAACAAATCAAGGATTTTGAAACATCTTCCTACCTCTTCCTACCACCTACCCAATTTGTCATTCCCAGTTGAGTTTATTATCAAATTATATGCCATTTATTTACATTTCAAGTCTTTAACAAGAAATTATTTGCGCACCCTATAATGATAATCAACCTTTATTTTTTTATCTTTGTACCTACAAACTGACAGCGCTTTGCATTTACCTTAATCCCATGTTGATTTATCCAAATAGATATCCTGGCCAGATCACCCTGTCGCTGTTCGCTAGTTTTGCACTCTTTTTTTCTGTAATCATTTTTCTGCTTGTTTCTCGGCAGCTTCACTCGCTTGGATCTAACATTTCACAGAACGTAAAGTTAAAACACAAATTCTAGACATGGTGCCTGCGCAAGACACGATGAATTTCGTTTTTGATCATTTAAGTTGCACTCCTGACTACAATGCCAATGAAGTCATTACTATTACTTGCAGCTAAATTTATTTTTGACTATTTAAACTATCGTCACGAGTGTCTTGTTCCTAAATAACCGATGTTACCCAGTCAACAACAGTATTAACACAATTCAAAGAGTGAAATGTTTGTCTCTGATGTAATGTGATCTTTGGCGCCTGTTTGTTCAAATTTTGTAAGTTGAGTTCATCTTTGATATAAACTTTGGCACCTTTGTGTTTAGTTTAAGAACTGATTATAATTTTTTTCCGTTGACATAGGTTCGTTATACATATCGAAGTTTTTAAATTCGACCCAAAGCTTTCAAACTGTCAAAAGTTAATTCAAGCCGGTTCGGTAATTTTTGGGTGGTGCTTTAACAAATAAATGCTCAGGAAACGATTTCTTGCAGATTTCTATATGTAGTGATGGGTGATTGTCAACTGTGCATCATTTAATAGTCAAGTCTCTATTATAGAAGGGTGTTGAACGAGCAGAAAGTTTACACAGATTGCTTATACAGTTTGGCAATGATGAGCCTTCAAACTTTAGGTGTACAAGTGCCGTATCTTCTGTGAAAGTCGGATAGTAGTTTCTAATCTGTCTCTGTCTCTCTCCCTATCTCTCTCTCTCTCACACACACACACACACACAAACACACAAACACACACACATACACAAAAATACATACACGTACACATACACATACACAAACATTCAAACACACATATACACACACATACATACACAGACACATGTACACACACATACAGACACACACACACACACCACACACACACCACACACACACAAACGAGGTGTCCAAAAACGATCATCAACATAATATATGTCACAACATAATGTATATTCTACGCTCAAAGATCGTAAACGATCATTGAGTGAATGAAGCGACCACATCGCGTTCTGGTTCCTTTAAAATGGCCACAAAACGCTGCAGCTTATCAGTATCTGACTCTGTGATCACGGCGAATTGATCCATTTAATACACATGATTCTTCTCTACCGTCGAGTTTCAAAAAAAAAAAAAAAGTTTGAGTAGTCATTGCGACCTGGACCTACGAGAATTTCGCGTTGTGGTCTTTTTAAGTTAGCCAAAACGCGTTCTAGCTGGTTTTTTTTTTTTTTTTTTTTTTTTTTTTTTTTTTTTTTTTTTTTTTGTAAGTGCCATTGCGCGAATAACGTTGTTATGGCCTTTTTCAAGAAACCAGAGTACGTTGTGGTCGTTTTATTCGCTCAATGAGCGTTCATGGTCTTTGAGCGTAACATTTACATCAATTATATCAACTACATTTACACAAACTACTGGAAATCCCACCATAACCACTCGAGTATTTTTTCCTAAGAGACATCATAACTTTTCTTATCTCTTCTGGAGTAGGTGAATTTACGGACATAGTGTCAAATTTTCCTTGGACGACTGTATTGACAAAATCCGTACTTCGGGTCTCTGAGTTCCCGATAGTCAAATTATCAGCAACGGACAGAAAATGCTTATTTAATATATCAACTGAAAAATTGGATTCTCCACTTTCTTCACTCAGAAACCATTATACACCATGGAATATTAGCAGTCATTGTGGACCCGACTGCATTTAAACCAAACCACAGATCCTTGAAAATCAGCATAAATGATTTGGGTGAGGACTGAACCTTTTTCTGTTTCAACGAACTACAAAACTACATAAAAAAGAAAGCAATAACTTAATTACAGCCACATTCTGCTTTAACATTTAAATTTTTGCGTTATCCATATTTTTAATAATGCAGTCTGTCAACAGATGGCATTACAGGTGGTTTTTTTTTTTTTTTTTTTTTTTATCTTCAGTTCCAGTTTCACAATCTTCCAACGGAATTGTATGTCTATGTGAAAATTACGAGAAACTAATTACATATAGCATTAAAAAATTATTGGGTTTGGAACTGATTTTTATTTTCTCCTCCGGAAATATTAATTTATCAAGTGCATCCATCTTTGCAGTTTTAAACTGAACACACCGTTGAATGTGTCATAACATTTGATCACTGAAAAGCAGTGTTTGAGGTTTACGTAAGTAGCAAATAGTAAACGTGGCGGTAGCATCTAAAAGGTAGGATACTCTTTGGTGTTAGCGAAATGGTAATTGATAATGACAATTCTCAGGGGAACTTTTCGTTTTAATGGCGAGTCACAACAAAGTGAATAGTATAAACTTTTCGATGAAAAAACAAATATACGCGACAACTTTCATTGTGATCGGTCAAACGGTGTCGTAGTCTATTAGTCTCAAACAGGTATATCAGCATACATTTTGAGTATGATAGATTGAAGCGATTTCACAAATTTACGGCAGTTTGATTCTTTACTGATGAATTCCAGTGAAGAATAGTTTTTTTTTTCCTCCAACGTGTAATAGGAACACAGTTGTGTGAATAATTACCTTAATTTCTTCTGATATATAATTTGTAGTGAATTACCTGTGTTATTAAAAAATTACCAGATTCTTCCGCAAAATAAGATCATATGAGCATAACTACTATCGTAATATGACCAAAACTAGGAAAATGGTCAGAGTATGCATTTTTATGCTATATAAAATACTTTTAAATACAATTAGAAACGTTTAATCAGTGTTTAATTCAGTATTAGAGCTTTAAAAAAAAGGCAGGAAAAAATATGACTTATGATAAAGATCCGATCCCTGCTAATGTGCATAGCCGTATCTTTCGGCGCACATTACTCTTACCAATTCCCAGCTTAAAGGCACACCACATATTCAAGCCCAACGTATAGACTTTTCTGCCGGCCGTACTTATTATTATTTGCGGATAATCCCATTACGACTACGCAAAGTACTCAGAAGTGTTTGTTCGCTAATCTTTGTGCCCATATTTCCTTCATACGCTTGCTGTGGGATTCTTTTCTGTCATTCGACCATATTGTTCCAGCACCGAGCGTGGTGGGTGAACGGTTAACGCTCTGGCCTCGCTTTCGGGAGGACGCGGGTTCGAATCCCCGTCCGGCCATCCAGATTTGGGGTTTCCATGGTTTCCCCAAATCACTCCACGCGAATGCCGTGATGCTTCCATCAAAAGGCCATGACCGAATTCCTTCCCGTTCCTTGTCCCCAAACCCATCCCGCCTCTAATGACCTCGACGTCGACGAGGCGTAAAGCCCAAGCCAAAAAAAAACATCTTTAGTCTTTCCTCCACAAGTTCTAGTAGCCTACTAACCTCTCCAGTCCCTTTAAAAAAAAAAAAAATAAAAAAAAAAAAAATAAGAAGAAGAAAAACCACGTCGGTACAAACGATTTGTTGGCAGAAATCAACATAACTCTTATACTATATAACAAACTTTTAAGCGGACCAAGTCGTGGGTAACAACTAGTCGTTTATAATTACCCTGTATTTATCGCTAGTGTGTGTAATAATCGGCATGAGCATATTTGGAGAGAGCTTTTAAGGCAGCGAGTGAAGGGCCGGAAGGAGCTGCAAGTGTTGCAAGCCTCCCTTGTCCGTGGGCAGTGTGGGACGTTTAGCAGCGGACAAAGACTCGAGCCGTGGGGACGAAATCCTATTTAGCGCTCCCGCTGCGAGGCGGCGCTGATTGAAACGACCGCCCGCCACCCGGCAAATCTTTATTTATTTAGCTTGCCAAGTCCCAGCAGACTCGCCGGGAAAAAAGCCCCGTCAGGTGCTTCCCAAGAGCGGGACTTCAGCCGGTAAAGAAAGATTGTGCAGCAGTGGTCAAAAAACGAGCAACCAGAGAATTAGACTCGTCACCATTTGTGATAAACGACTCGTAGGATGATGCTCGGTGGCACATCAGGGACCGTGCACAAACTACGTGGCTCGGTCCAGGGGGGGGAGGTTAGATGGAAGGCTACGCTGGGCTACGTGGGGGGAGGGGGGGTTCCGAGCCAGACCACGTAGCTTTCCTTTAATAACATTTTTCACAGTTAAAATGAGGAACAGAACTCACAACAGCATGTGAATATTTATTTCCCTTAGTTAATTATCTCCGTATGTAATTTACAATAGTCTGACAAGAGAAAACGGTACAAAATGTCTTTTGGAATCAAAAGCGAAAAAAGCTACGTGCTACGTGGGGGGGGGGGGGGGTAGAGGCAAAAGCCACGAAGGGCTACGTGGGGGGGAGGGGGGCTGTTCACAGGAGGCCAAAATGGAGCTACATGGTTTGTGCACGCTCCCTCATGAGAGGATGAAACTGCCCCGACAGGGGGCTGTACCGCCCATCGTATGGCGTTTCTGGTGCAAGGCAAACTTAGGAAGTGCTCACCACCAACCAGCGCCATCTTCTTTCCAGTATTACATCCGGCTTTAAGCGTTCCATCAAAAAACGTTTCAATAGCATTCCTATGACCATCTGTAGCCAAAAGAGGATTTAACATAATAAGTAATTTATAAGTTGAGAAAACCAACAGATTGTCAATAGTGGAACGCTGCGATTTATGATTGCTGATGACAAATAAGGCACCAAATATAAAAATTAGTTCGTTACAGTGAGCTCAGCCCTCTAATTAATAATAATATTTTTATATTATGTACTTTTATTGGAATTGTGAACAGTATACAAATATTGTTATTATGTGCACAGATAAAAAGCTAAGGATTGATTGTGATTATAAAGTTGGGAACGAATTGCTTGTTGAAGATTCGAAATGTAAATCCCTCGGCATAACATTTGATAAAAAAACTCAACTTGGTAGGACACATTGGACAGGTGGTAGGAAAAGGGTTCCAAATCCTTCCTCCATTGGAAAACGTGATGAGAGGATGTAAGGGAATTGGATTACAAAGCAGTGGTCAGACCACTGCTGGAATATGGTGGTGTAGTATGGGAGACACATTTTGTGTGTCAAATACAGGAGTTGGAGGGAGTGCAGAGAAGGGCTGCTAGATTTGTCTTTGGAAATTACCCAAAACACAATCGGTAACGAGTATGATAAAGGAGCTGGAGTTGAATTCATTGGAAGATAGAAGGAGGGTGAAGACAATCGTGGGAGTGTACAAAACGTATATTAGTGATGAGGCATGATAGGATATTGTTGGAAGAATTAAGAGAGGCGCGTATGACCATGACCACACTTGATTTCAGGCATAAGGGTGTGGGAAAATTTGCTTTGCAGGGAACTGTGCAAGGGATTGGAATAAATTACCATGAGAAATGATGAATAATTTACCAAAAAACACTGAAAGAATTTTAAGTTCAAATTAGTAGAGGACGAAAGTAGATGGGAAGAGGAAAGTAGAGAGATGGGTGTGTAGGGAGATTGCCACCGGAGCGCGCTCCATCGGAATTTTATAAAATTAAATTAAATATCCCTTTTTTTTTTTTTTTTTTTTTTTTTTTTTTTTTTTTTTTTTTTTTTTTTTTTTTTTTGCTGTCGTCAGTCTTTCGACTGGTTTGATGCAATCCTCCATCCTTTCCTATTCTGTGCTAACCTCTTCATTTCTACATACCCCTTACAGCCCACGTCCTCAATTATCTGCTTCATATATTCTAATCTCTGTCTTCCTCTACAGTTCTTACCTTCGACTGTTCCCTCCACTAACAAATTAACCAATCCTGCATGTATCAAAATATGGCCTACCAGCCTGTCTCTTCTTTCTGTAAGCTTCTTCCACAAACTTCTTTTCTCACCCATCATTTCCAAAACTCGTTCATTTCTTACTTTGTCAGTCCACTTAAATTTCAGCATTCTTCTGTAGCACCACATTTCAAATGCTTCAATTTTCTTTATTTCCCGTTTTCCTATAGTCCATGTTTCGCTACCATAAAGTGCTGTGCTCCACACAAAGAGTTTTAAAAAGTTCTTTCTAATTCCGAGATCAATATTTGAAACTAAAAGGTTTCTCTTTTTCATGAAGGCTCTTTTTGCTAATGCTATTCTGCTTTTAACATCATTCCTGCTTCGGCCATCAGTTGTAATTTTACTTCCCAAGTAACAGAATTCACTTACTTCTCCTATTGCATCCGATCCTATTTTTATATTTAATCTACTAGTATTGGTATCATTTCTGCTACATTTCATCACTTATGTCTTGCTTTGATTTATATTCAGTCCGAAATCTTCCTTCAGTATTTTGTTCATGCCATTAAGTAACTTCTCAATATCCTCAGCCCTCTCTGCTAACAAGACAATGTCATCAGCAAATCGTAGCATAATGATTTTTTCTCCCTGAAAACTTATGCAACATGAAAATTTTTCTTTGACTTTCTTTATTGCTTCTTCTACATACAAGCTGAATATTAACGGGGATAGACTACAACATTGTCTCACACCCTTTTTAACTGATGCATGTCTCTCGTGATTCTCTACTTTTATTATAGCCACTTGATTCTTATATAGTTTATATTCTTCTATCTCGATACTTTAGACCTAACTTCTTTAAAATTTTGAACATCTTGTCCCACCTAACATTATCAAAAGCTTTTTCTAAATCAACAAATGTCATAAAAGTATCTTTGTTTTTCTTGATCCGCCCTTCAAGATTTTGTGACGTCACCGAGTAGCTGAAGATGACATACAACAATGGGAGTAGTTTCGCGTTCATGATACACATCTGGCGGAGTGTCTATCGAGATTTTTTTAATCGTATTTTATATATATATATATATATTATTATTATTATTATTATTATTATTATTATTATTGCAGCTATGTCGATCCTTTTTTCAGGATGTAGCCTCTTTAAGCCTGATGAGCTATATATTAGAATTTAATTCTACATAGTTTTGCTGTAGTTCTTTCCAGGCCGGTCGATCCTGAGCCAGCCTCTTCCAGTTCACGCCTGTAACTCGACGTATATCCTTATCCCAGCGATCCGGGGGTCTTCCTCTTGCTCTTTTCAGGTTTCGTATATATATATGGAAATGAAAGGTAAAATATATCCACTACTGGCTGAAGTTAAAGGGAGGAGGGTAGTAGCAACGAAAAACACTCCACAAATACAATATTTTGGACTATGCCCATCTTAAAGAAAAAAGAACACCTACGAACCACACAACCACATGAATTGTGCTATTGATCATTACGATCGGATTGAAGACATGGAGGCGAAAACAATAGTATCAGTGGAAATGTTACTAGCAGAAAGAAATTTATCAAAATAAAATAAAAATGGAGCATGTAAAAGAGGCAAAAATTATTTAGGAAAAAGGGAAGAGGCAACTAAAACACCAAAACAAAACTAAATTTTGATGTAAAATACAGGGTGGTCCCGAATTCATGGTACAAACTTTAATGGTAGGTACAGGATATTGTAACAATGATTTATTGTATAGGAATGTATGGTCGCAAGTGACGCGGTGTGGCGTAAACAGGGGAAATAACAGCCGAAAGGAAAAACAATGCTTTTATTGAAAGCGTTGTTGAAAAGTGTCATGTTTACATTAAGTGTTCAAAATTGCGTCCACCAGTATTGATACGTGCTTGACAGCGTCGGTGGAGCGATTGGCGTACACGTTCAAAGATGCCTGGTATTTCACGCACACCTGCAGCAGCTACGGATATGCGAGCAACGAGAGCCTTATCTGAGTCAACTGGAGTCTCATAAACAAGATGCTTTAGATGTCCCCATAAAAAGTAATCGATGCTCGATAAATCGGGAGATCTACCGGCAATGCTACCAACCGATCACTCCATCTGTCTTTCCTATTATTTCCCCTGTTTACGCCACACCGCGTCACTTGCGACCATACATTCCTATACAATAAATCATTGTTACAATGTCCTGTACCTACCATTAAAGTTTGTACCATGAATTCGGGACCACCCTGTATATTTTAGAGGTACAATAAAGGGGCTCGTTGGTGAGAATATAAGTTACATAAAAAGGGAGGGGGGATTTATGATTAAATCCTGAAATACGAAAAACATTTATAATAATGATGCTATAAGGGGATCTAATAGGTTACTAACTAGAACCATGAATTTCAGACACAAAATAAAACCTCATTTATTGAGTCTTATGGCCTTACAAGGTCGGGTAGTAATTAACGTTACGTTAAACACAATTAGATCAGCAAAAACAAGCAATACCCGACGTTTACAATTCGCCGGAGTAAGCAAACAAAACTGAATGAAATATCTCAAACAAGTAATAAAAACAGCAAAGTTAACATTGAAATAACATGGCAACACAGGCCATCAAATTGAAGCTAACATTTTACTGTACAAAGGAAAATCCCAGGGGGCGCCGTATAAAGTGAATGAAAAGCATCAAAATTGAATTAACAAACAGCAAGATGCTTAAGAAAAAATTGAATCGAAATATAAATTCAGCTAGCTCAGAATTTAAGTGGCGGGAGCAGAGTCTTAACCCAGGCGTCGCTTAAGGGCACATAAGTCTGTTAAAATCCACTGAATAGTGACCGTCGTTTCTGGTACATTACCATAGAATCATCGCCGTGATGGTGAGCGACAAACACAATGCCACTGCAGCAATGGAAGCTAAAGAAGCGGCTACGACCGCGTTATTAGCATAACTTCCAAATAATGGCAAGCATGCCACTCGACATCTCGCTTTTCCAAAGCAAGAAATGATCAACCACAATGACCATCAGAGAGCGTGCCGACTGACACGTCTGTTCACCAGCTCGTCTTGGACCCAAGTCACGTCCGTTCATCAGCTCGTCTTGGACAGAAGTGCTGTCTAAAAATGGCTCCTTCTTCTTCCTCGGCTAGTTGCTCGCCACATGTAAAAGAACTCCACGGAATTAGTATTGTAGACCCCAATAAATGTTCAGGATTGGCTATCTACACATTTCCGTCGTCACGTGTTTAATATCATGCGTCGCATTCGCCGCCTCCTTCGCGCGTTTCCTACGTGGCCTTCGGGGTAGTAGCGGGGTAGGGGTAGGTCACCGCCCGATTTCGAACGAGACTCAAGCCGGGCTGTCCCGGCGCCATCGAGTCGCCTCGCCTGCTCCATTGTTCCTCTCTCAACCGCCGAAATGGCAGTTTCTAGCCTTCGATATTCAGCCCTTCTGAGCCATGCGTTTACAGAAAAATTGATTTACAATAAAATATACCTTTGTCCGCCCTGGTTTTAAACATACATTTAACCTATCCAGACAACCCTCATTATTTACAATTAATTACACGTTGCAAGACTAAATAATTAATAAATTTGAATATAATAAAAAAAGAATTATGAATATAATTAATAATAATTTAATTATATTCATTGTGGGTGACACTGTCACACCACAATATGTACTCTAGCCTCTAAGCTCGTCAGAAATAAGAGGTGGAAGGAATGTTCTGGCAATTAATTTCTTTGCGATTGCGTAAATACGAAAATAGAATTGTTGTTATGTAATACTAATAACCTTATTTTGTAATTTGTACATATGTCGGTTGTAGTTTACACAGCGATATAGGCGGAGCTTCTACTGAGTTAATGATGTCAGAATTAGGGAACCAATGAAATTAAAAATAAATTAGGAATCCCAAAACCTTATGCTATAGTGCATGATATTGGTTTTATTCCTGGTACAGGTCTCCTTCAGCACGATAAATAAGGAACTACTTCCATCCGTAAAATAATAACTTCAGTAACTCGGCTCTTATGAATGCAGCTTAAATTATTTATGACACTAAATTCATTGTGAATTATTCTGTAAAAAAAATTGTTTCAGTTGTCATTCTGGACCCGCCTGCATTTCGACATAACCACAAATTATACTAATATTGCTGTCCGAAATTCATAGCTTCTATTACCCGTGTACGTATACATCCACTGTATTCCGGTCTAAATTTGAATCACTCGAAATATTTACATGTGTCTGATATATTGACATCAGTAATAAAAGCTACTAATAATTAGTAGATTAATAAATAAATTACGCCAAAGCAATTGACTTTTTTGTATTTATTGGTCTCCCGTACGCGTTTCACTTCTTTGCAGAAGCATCTTCAGCGGGTTTTTTTCTGTTAATTATGTACAAAAGTTGTAAGTTGGTTATGTTGTGTTGGGTACAGTGGAATGAATTATTATCTAACTTATAATCTACTTACATTTTGTGGTCTATTGTGTTTCTTTTAGCTCCATTCTCAGCATCAGTGCTTTTGCATTTTTGGTGAGAAGTGTCTTCATTATTTCGGATTCACAACACTACACTTTATTGCACTGCACTATGTGTTTTTACTTGCGAATGGTCGTTCTGTTTTGTTTACTAAGCATCGAGTTTGTGTAGTTATGTGGTGCTGTTTTGTTTTTTCAGTCTTCCACAAACTCGATGCTTAGTAAACAAAACAGAACGACCATTCGCAAGTAAAAACACATAGTGCAGTGCAATAAAGTGTGAATCTGAATAATGAAGACACTTCTCAAAAAAAATGCAAAAGCCTGATGATGATTATGGAGCTAAAGGAAATGCAACAGACAACAAAATGTAAGTAGATTATAAGTTAGATAATAATTCATTCCACTGTACCAAACACAACATAACCAGCTTACAACTTTTGTACATAATTAACAGAAAAAAACCCGCTGAAGATGCTTCTGCAAAAGAAGTGAAACGCGTACGGGAGACCAATAAATACAAAAAAGTCAATTGCTTTGGCGTAATTTATTTGTTAACATTATCAGCAATTGAGGAAAATGATCCACAACATCCATATATTAATACATTAATTTAATCTCAGTACATATTTTTATTTCAGTGTTTCGGTAAATCATTTCTTTGAGTATGTTATAACTGAGACTTAAAATATCTAAATCGAATATAAATATCTTGTAAGCCCGTCCGAAATGACGTGCTGAAGGCAGTATTTAACAATTCGGTTCTTCGCTAAGTACAATTTACATCGAATATCACTCATAATCTAGAAATTGATGTGATGTAGGTATCTTTAAGCTTGCTGTGCAGCGGTATCACTGTACAGAGAGTATAACAAAAATTTACATCGAACGAATTTTGATTAAGAAAAAGCAACTAACAATTAATATGGCAATTTTTACGAAATACACACTTTTCTTTTAGAGTGCTGCCAGCTCATTTACCGGTGGATGATTAGCTAAATATGACTGTTATTAGATAACGCGTATAGCCTCGAACATCTCAGGCCGTTGTTGGTTGTGCAGCGGAGGCGGTAAGCGTGACGTCAGGGTGTGACAGACGTCGCTACATCGTGACCAACATTGGCATTTTATAGGTATAGATATATCGACGTCAGGGTGATTAGAGATTTCGTGAGGACGCCCGGAAGTGGATTTGAGTCCTCGTTGACGGGTGCGTCAGTTGCGCGGGACAGCGAGCGTCCCGGATCGTAAATCAGAGCCTCGCGTCTGAACTGAGCTGGCCAGCGGGCCGCAGGGTCAGTGGACAGGAAACCAGATAACAGCTTCCTTCCGAGCCATCTCACTGACTCACGATGCCCGCACCTCAGCTCCAAAACTAAAGCCACTACCAGCAGCAGAGGCACCGTATGGTGAACCAGGGTTGTTACGGATGTAAAAATTTAGACATCCGCGGATGCAGATGCGGATGCGGATTATTAGAAGTTCACATCCGCGGATGCGGATTCGATGCGGATGCGGATTTTGGGATTTTAAAAGGATAATTATTTAAATTTTAAATGCATAAATAACTGAAAATCAGTTTAATTTTAAGTTTTTATTTATTTAATCATATTTTTAGAAAAAAATTACACAGGTTTTTAGTTTTACTTACGACACAACAGAATTTTAACTTCGAATTTCATAATAAAAAATTTTGTTTAATAATTAAACTTAAAAATTGGTGAGTTATATTTAATAAATAGCAATATTGAAGCTTTCTCAGCTTCCAAACTGTTTCTGAGTGGATTTTATACTAACCCAGCTCCACTAAATAGTTGTTCGCTGGGATCATTGGCTGGTAGAGGTGATAAATATCTGCATGCTAATTTGGAGAGAATTTTAAATTCACAACGGTTAACTTTCCACCAATTAAGTGGATTTTCATCTAAATCCAGTCTTTTTTTTGTTACGATAAATAACTAATTCTTTGCGGAGAAGAGCATCGGGGCTACTGTTGTCCGGTTCTCCTTCACCTTCATCTTCGCTCGATGAACCTAACATCATGGCATCTTTACATGTAGTTACTTGTTGATGTGAATCTGCATCCGTAAAAACTCCGCATTGATTGATGCGGATGTGAATGCGGATGCAGATGTCTGAATTAATGCGAATATTCCGCATTTGCGGATGCGAATATTCTTAACACCCCTATGGTGAACAGCAACTAACAGTGTTTATAAAGAACTTTCTTTATTACTACCTAGCTGGCCCACTTTTGGTCACGCTAATGAAATATTATTTAAGTTTTCATTTTTTAGAAGGTGTGCAGGGTTGAATTTGCAAGAAATAGCTATGGTCTATGAATAGCCATCCTAGCCGCTTGTAATAGTGACGTAAGGAAATCCGAATATAATTTGTAGAATATGGTAGAAAGCTCCATAAGTTGTACAAAATTATTTAACTGTATTCTGGAACCTTGTTGAACCGTGTAGAAACTTATTCACAATTCTACAAAGTTAGACCCGATCCCATATAAGTGAAAATCTTCCTTTAGATTCAAAAAGTACGATGAATGGGAATAGACTTTGCCAAAGAATAGATAGATAGCCTAGAACACACTGGAAAGTTGAAGAAAATTGAATCAAAGAATTGTAGTCGCTGGGACGAATATTCGAACCTGAGCTGCACGGTTGACAGCCGTGCGCGGTACCGCTGAGCTAAAGCGCCAACTGCTTGGCGAAGTGGCGAGAGGGCTACTTGGGCTGAGCCCTGCTCGGCCGGAGTATAGACGCGCCCGCTGGGGCGCGCGGAGTATTGCCGATTGTGATGACATACTGTGGAGTATCGACACAATTTAATTTTTCAACCAAATGTAGACAGTATTTTTCTCCTTGTTTCAAAGGATAAGTGTGCAAAGTTTCATCAGGATCGGATGAGAACTGTGGATTTGTATGAATGATGTTGAAAGCAGAATAGCACTAGCAAAATTTCATAATATGTAAATTAAAATCAATCATTTTCCCCATTTCAGTATAGATATTTTCAACCTGAAATATCGATAGTATATGCTAATAAACCCTTCATGAAAAAGAGAAACCTTTTAGTTTCAAATATTGATCGAGGAATTAGAAAGAACTTTTTAAAACTATTTGTGTGGAGCACAACACTTTATGGTAGCGAAACATTTTAGGAATTCCGGAAATAAAGAAAATTGAAGCATTTGAAATGTGGTGTTACAGAAGAATGCTGAAAATTAAGTGGACTGACAAAGTGAGAAATGAAAGAGTTTTGGAATTGATGGGTGAGAAAAGTTTGTGGAAGAAGCTTACAGATAGAAGAGACAGGCTGACAGGTCATATTTTGAGACATGCTGGATTGGTTAATTTGTTAGTGGAGGGAACAGTTGAAGGTAAGAACTGTAGAGGTAGACGGAGATTAGAATATATGAAGCAGATAATTGAGGACGTGGGTTGTAAGGGGTATGTAGAAATGAAGAGGTTAGCACAGGATAGGAAGGGATGGAGGATTGCATCAACCCAGTCGAAATACTGACGACATCAAAAAAAAAAAAATCATTTTTGTCACTTTTGGAATATATGAAATACATTTTTTTTATTAAATGTACCTAATGAGGTCCAACAATGTCACACGTTCATGACCCCGTTACTCTAAAAACTGATTTTTTTACACCACAAACTCATTTTCACTCAATATCGTTATTATTATCATTAGTAACAGTCATTTTTTTTTAAATGCAGACTATTGTGATTCGCGCTTTTCTTGCGTGCTGACTCGTATAAACTATCAAATGAAACATTACGACTACCGGAGAACATTACGTAATTGTCCAAACGCCGCGTATGTTTTTTCGGCTATTCTCAAGGTTCTTTATGGCCCATGGATGATAGCATCATTAGAACTATGAAAGGATTCTCGATAAGGAACGGGATGGAAATCGGTCACGATCTTTTCGATTTCTGAGAATCTTGTATTCTGGATATCCGGACCTGTGATCGAAGCCTGGCAGAATCGATTGCAGCGTAGCGCTGACGAAGTCGAGCTATCGATTAGCAGTAGCCGAGAGCCGTTTGCGCCGTCGCTCGGTGGATTCCGCGCGATTTGCCCATCTCATCCCCCGCGACAAAGGCTTTTACATAATCAATGTCTACAATCTGTTTGAGTGGACCCGCAATATGTTCTGAGAAGGGGGGACTCGCCACACACACACACACACACACACACACACGAGTATTGCTTCTCGCATCTCCCCAAGCAGCAGCAAGTGTCTCAGTGACTGCATTGCAGCGCCATTTAGTTTGGCTGCCCAACCAACAACTCTCTTCAAGGGTGACAACTGGTTTCGTCAGAATTCAACAAGAAGTTACGAACGGGAGAAATAAATTTTTCTTCAATTTAAAAAAAAAAAAAAAAAAAAAAAACACCTGAAAACTTCTTCAACTCCACGAAAATGTGATTTTTTCTTTCTTTACGTTAAATGTTACAAAGAAACTAAATTTCAAACCACAGATATAATCCCGAACTAATGTGTATACTTTATATTGATAGTGAGGGTTGGTCACTTGTTTTTCTCCTGTTCTAGTATAATAATTGCTACTAGAAAATAAAAAAAAAAATAAAAAAAATTGGCCTAGGGGAAGTTGGGGTAGCCCCGGACACTTAAAATTAATTGCAAATAAAAATAAAATAAACACAATTTCTGTCTTTATTTAATCTTAAAATTGAACTGGGAACTTCTGTTGTCATATTAATTAGAAGTTAGTAATCATAACATGGGTGAACGGTTAACGTTCTGGCCTCGCATTCGATAGGAAGTGGACTCGATTCCCTGTCCGGGCATCCAGATTTGGGTTTTCCATGGTTTCCCCAAATCAGTGCAGACGGATGCCGGGATGCTTCCTTCAAAAAAAGGCAATGGCTGAGTTCCTTCCCGTTCCTTGCCCCCAGTCCTTTCTCGCCTCTAATGATCTCGACGTCAACAAGGCGTAAAGCCACAAGTATATATATATATGACAAAACTTTATTTAGTAAAAGTCTCGCCATTTTCAAAATATTTTTTTTTTTCCGAAACATATGAATTTGTTCAGTTTATTCCGTGCCACTTCTACAAATTAAAACTTTTTGAAACCTGTTTTTTTTATTTACTGAATAATGTTTGAGTCATCTACAACAATGTTCTGTTTTTTTTTAAAAAAGTAAAAAACCATACAAAATTTTATGTAAAAAGTGTAAACAAATTAATTCAAATGGTTGTCTAAATCATCCTGTAGTGTAAAAAATAAAAATACTGAACGGTAACTTGACAGACTTTTTATTTTAATAAAGTCCAAAATATCATTCTTCCTGCTTTAGAACTACCATAAAAACATAATTTTAAAAGGAATGTTAAACAATTATACCATTTTTAAAATTGGTAATAAGGAAGCAATTTTTTAATGTAATTACACGATCCGCTTAGTAAATTTTTATATTTACACCACAGCTGTCAAAGTCAGCTGTTTGAATAAAGTTGTATACACTTTTAACATAAGATTTTTAAAGGCATTTTTAATATTTTAAGAGA
Organism: Vandiemenella viatica; assembly: GCA_031002005.1. Classification (NCBI taxonomy): domain Eukaryota; kingdom Metazoa; phylum Arthropoda; class Insecta; order Orthoptera; family Morabidae; genus Vandiemenella; species Vandiemenella viatica. The sequence continues at coordinate 113,351,441 of CM061918.1, forward strand.
ACAATAAAAAAATTTTAGATGAATCAAACATCCTTGAGTAAAATTTAAAAAAAATATATAAAAATTTGGTTCAAAAATTCGTAATTTGTATAAATGGCATGGAAGAAACTGAACAAAGTTACATGATACGACAAAAACAATAAAAATAATAACAATATCTCAAAAATTGTGAGACTAAAATACAATTTTTGTCATATAGTAGGACATATTGACCTATCTGCGATTATTTGGCGTTTTATTTAATGAAAGGAAAATTTGCAATCTTTGCCACACATTAAAAAAAAAAAAAAAAAACCAAAGAACTAAACAAAATGAAGAGACAAATTCCTACATACGTAGTTTGAGAAAAGTTTATTTTATTATGATTAAACAAACTTAATCCTGATGCCAATCAAATATGCGTTATATACTCTTTTCATTCCTCGACATTATATAACTTCTATATTTTGTACAGCACCGTATTGTGTCGTGACGGTAAATAGTGCATATATGACACATTTACGAAGTCATTTCATCCTGATGATCCTACCACGAATGACTCAATCCGATCCCATATCAATTTTTAGGCATAATCCTTACCCACTACCTTAGTCCTCTCATAGAACTTTCGCCATGTCTGCGTGCGGACGGCTAATTTCACCACAAAAACTGAAGATTCTAGATTCTTATGATCCGGTGTCCAGTACTGCGGTGATAGCATTAGATTCTGGATCTGACCTATGAGGTCGACTTCTCTATATCTGAACCGCTCGCTGTGTTTTCAACTATCCTGTTTCGTGATTAGCGGGTTAGGCCAGTGGCGCTCCCTGACACCTGCTGATGGTTCCCCCTCCCCCGTGCTGGCGAGCGTCCAGACGCTATCTGCTATGATTAACGGCCGCGCCTAATGGAGCGCGCGACGCCGCCGTATGGACGTCGCCGAGCGCCGGCCGGCGTCGGGACAGTCGCCGCCGATGCAAATGGACGACGGGTGCTCGCCGGTCACAGTCGAACGAACATCAAACCGCCTCACTTGAAAAGAATATATAACGCAAATTTGATTGGCATCAGGATTAAGTTTGTTTAATCATAATAATATAAACTTTATCTCAAACTATGTTTCCATTAGATTACTGAGGATAGAAATTTCTCTCTTCGTTTTGTTTTGCAATTAATTTTTTGTATTATTTTGGTTTTTTCTTTGTTTTTGTTTTGTTTTTGTTTGTTTTTGTGTTTCTTTGGTTTTTGCTTTGGTTTTTTGTTTTTTCTTGTTTTTTATGTGATACAATGATTGTAAATTTTCCTTGTATTAAATAAAACGCCAAATAACATTGCTGATACTTGGCATACCACATTCATTATCTCAAACCATGTTTCCATTAGATTACTGAGGATAGGAATTTCTCTCTTCGTTTTGTTTTTGTTATTAATTTTTTGTATTTTTTCTTTGTTTCTTTGTTTTTGTTTTTTTGTTTGTTTTTGTTTGTTTTTGGTTTTTTCTTTGTTTTTTTGTTTTTTTTCTTGGTTTTTTTATGTGAGACAATTATTGTAAATTTTCCTTTTATTAAATAAAACGCCAAATGACATTGCTGATACTTGTTATACCACATTCATTTGTGTATGAGAACAAGATCCATATGTGATGCCGACAGAGACATTCTTTTCCATTTCAGTGATCAAAATTAAGGCCTGACGTTCTGGAGGGCGCGGGTTGAGTTCCTGGTCCGGTCATCCAGATTTAGTTTTTGACTGGTTTCCCTAATTCATTCCAGGCGAATGCCGGGATAGTTCCTTTATAAACGACATGGCCGAATATTTCCTTCTATTCATCCCCCCTCCCTTCGCCAAGTCTTCTGGTTCTAATCACTCCAATATCGACAAGCCTTAAGGCATTCATATTAAAAAAACAAATAAACCAACAAAAAAGTTATTTAGCGAGTTGTATTTCTTTGTAACGAACTGGATATTGAGACTGAACAGTTTGATCGCTGTCTTGTATGCGATTTAGCGGAGATTTTATGTTTTGAAGCTGCATGTTTGCTAAAATCAACCATCCAACCCATTTCTACATTATTTCTGTGAATTTTCCCCGCAAATAGAGCTAACAGTTCCATTAGTTCTGTGATTTTTATTAACTTGTGAATAATTTACAGATTACACAGCAACAGAATTCAAAAGTCCTGGAGGAATTTTTTTCCGATATTATTAGATGGTCAATATGAGATGGAAGCACTGGTTTCCTTGTGAGTGAGGAACCAATCTGCGCGTTAAGATAAAAGGACAGGAGGAAATTTAGCAATTGCTGAGGTGAGACATAAGCGAACTGCTGCTTGAAGCGAAATTTCCGCTCATTTGAGTTGAACTCACTCGTACAGTACATTGCTAAGCGTGCCGTTTCCAGTGTTCAGCTAAGTGAACTTGAAATCATTCGTCATCAGACGTTTCGATTATTTCTGAGGGTCACGACGAGGTAAGAAGTATAAATTAATGGTGATAGTTACAGAAAGAATGTTACAATTAACGAGGAAAATATATACGTGAGTTAATAAATTTAATTCAATTCCCATAAGTGCACGCTCTGGTGGCAATTTATCTAAACACACATTTATCCCCTTTCATATACCTACCTACTTATGTCCCTCAAGAATTGTAATTTTAAATTCATTCATCGTTTTTGGTAAATTATTCATCACTTCCCTTGGTAATTGCCCCCCTCTCCACACCTTTCCTACGAAAGATATTTTCCCACACCCTTGTGCCTGAAATCGCGAACCGGCTTGTGGTCACGGTCATCTTTTCCCTTCCATACCTCTCTCCTAATTCTAACACCACTATCTTACCATGCCTCATCGCCAATATACATCTTGTACACTCCAATGACTCTCTTCACCATCATCCTGTCTTCCAACGAATACCACTCCACCTCCTTTATCATATCAGTTACTGATTGAGTTCTGCAGTTTTAAATAAAACTAGCAGCTCTTCTTTATACTCCATTCAACTCCTGCACTTGATACCCAAAATATGGGTCCCGTGCTACACTGTCATATTCCAGCAATGGTCTGACCACAGTTTTGTAGCCCAATTCCCTTACTTCTTTGGTACATCCCCTTATCACTCTCTACAACAAATGAAAAATTTCTAAACGTTTTCTACAAGCTGCCCAATGTGTGTTGCCTGGTTGACTTTGTTATCAAATGTAATGCCAAGATATTTTCCCTTTAGGTCTCCAACAAGCAAGTCCTGCCCAATATTGTAATCATAATAAACCTTTTGATTTTTATCTGTGCAACTGACTCTTCGTTGCAATTATCTTCATCCTGTGTTGACCATCCCGCTATATATACTGTCCAGATCACCCTGCAGCTCTTACAAGTCTTCCACCGTTTTATTATTACAATTACGTCGAGGTCATTAGAGGCGGTAAAGGGTGGGGGAAAATTAATGGAAGAAATTCGGCCATGGCCTTTTAAAGGAAGCGTCCCGGTATTTACCTGTAGTGATCTGGGGAAACCATGGAAAACCCAAATCTGGAAGCTCGGACGGGGATTCGAACCTGCGTACTCCATATTGCGAGGCCAAAGCGTTAACCACTTACCCACCACGCTCGGTCTCTACCATTTTGATCCTTTTATATAACATTATGTCTGTAAGAAAGCTAACTACTGACCGTAAACCATTAACACATTCGTTTATTAGAACAATGAATTGTTATGGTCCTAATACACTACTCTTTTTACGAAGCGAATGGATTAGTAACAGCCAGAAATATCCAAACTGAAGTATACAAAAAGTTTTGCCAAATTATTTGTGCGGGGTGTTGTACGTGTCAGAAACTTGGACACTCAAAAATAAGAACTGAAACTACTTGGGAAGTTTGTAACGTGGTTGTGGGGGGAAAAAATAGAGAAAGCGGAATGAAGGTTAGAGGTATTAAGGAGCTTAGAGGAAAAGACGTCCCTGATGGGAATGACAAGGAAGATGAAATTACCTGCTTTAGGTCACATGCCCTGTAGGAATTTTCTAGAGAAGAGGACCATCGAAGGAAAAAGAAAAGGAAAAATAGAACAGCAAAGACAGTAGATGCTAAAAATAAATTATTGGAGATACCCTGTTGGAGATTTTTCGAGTAGTATTTATAGAAAAACGAATCCACTAAAGAAGAAGAGTTTTAAGTAAGTGGGTTGTCAAGAAAAAGCAGAGATAACGCATCAGATGCAAAGTTATACAGAGGAACCCGTTGAATGCATGAAACCGACAATTGTGCAGCAACTTTGGAAAACGTTTATTGAGATCTAAAAAGGGAAAGGCAAAACGATTTTTGCATGTGTCAGAGAGATTCGGACATTAATAAAGCATGCTTGTATTATTTTTGTGCGACAGTCGATTCATGGACAAAGAAAAGAACAACAGTATGTGCTCATAGATAACGTATTATTAGTTTTAAGCTTTTTCTGTACGCAGAAATTTTGACGCATATATTTTTTTAGACTTAAGTAACAAGCTGTCAAAAGTCAAAGCAATGCTGGAAATTGTTGCGAGATTAGTTTTATTGTAAATCAGGTCAATATTATGCTACTGGTGATAAAAAGAAATCAGGAACGAACTTGGTCCGTCAGCAAAGCGTTGGGGATATTGACTTCCATTGGTTATAATAAGTTGTTTATTGCCCATTCATAAATTAAATAGCGTGTAATCAGCAACTGTTTTGTTAATGTTTTCGTCAGATGCGCGTTTTGCCCGCTTCTGGAGAAAACATTAACATTGGTTATGTTCTAATTCTTGCAACCTGTGATTCCATGTACAATGGTAATATCTACCGGCTTTTAGTAATGAGTTGGTTGAAAAACATGGACTTCAGATGCAAATTTAATACCTTTTTTAGTTCGTTCTAAATGTTGACTACAGAAGGACGTAGGGATGGGTGATTAATTTTGGTTAATTTGTTTCTGTTGTTTACTTGTTTTGTATGTACCGCTAACTGAAGATATGTTGGCGTCGAAAGGGAGTTTGTATTAATCTCGTCTCTGGTTTTCTTGTGTTATCTTGTTAACAGAACGCATACGCAGTTCTTTTCGAGAGGTTATATTGGCAAAACAATACTGTTTCTCTCTACTTTCGTTTCATCCACTAATGTACACGAAGTGATTCATTTCTTCTTCTTCCATCGTTCTGCACAACTGAGAAGCGCGAATGAACTAATTTAACAGATGTGTTTTTCTTCTTTTCTCAAACTCTCTTCATCCTCTTTCTGAGATCTTTCTTACACTCCTCCGTCCAACTTTTCCTTCTTCTAATATACGATTTGTTGGAAAATTGATGGTGACTGAGAAAGCTACTGAATCTGCTTCTGTCCTGTATGATATCATCTGTGATTCCGACTTCCTGGAGATTCTTTTCGATTTCAAATAACCAATTGTTTTTCATTTTAATTGAAATAGCCAAGTTGAGAATTCATTTGCTATTCATTCTGATAATATGACCGCAGAATTTAATTCGTCTTTTCGTGAATGTGTCAGAATTTTTTTTTTCAGAAATCTGATATAGTTCATGTGATTTCCTTCTTATCCAAATTCATTTTGTACAAATTGGGCCAAAGATTTTCCTTAAGTTTTTCTTTCTTTATTTTCAATATCTTTAATGAGTGATATACCACCAGTAATCGAAGTTTCCTATGGTTTAATTACAGTGTTTTAAATTTGGATTTCGGGATATTGACTTTTTGTTGTATCTGTTCAAAGTGATTCTATAGCCTTTTTGAATTTAGATATTCTCTCGATGTTTGCATCACGATTCAGTCCTGCAGGTTGAATAATCTGATTTATAAGTGATTCATTTATGTAATTAAGTGAGACTTATTTGTTGATATGTGGTGTTCCGTTGTGAATGAATATGTCAAGCTTTGTTGTCACGCTAAATTGATCTTTGTAATTAAAATTGGAAAGTGATAAGTCGTATAGTACCAACTGTCACATTTCGGTGTGTTTTCAATTGATGTAAATTGTTTATCATTTTCAAAGTAATGTAAAAATTCTTAAAATTATTTACATTTTTATCTAAAACCATGTTCACTTATTTGCAAGCAGTATTAAGGGAGTTTAATTATTATGTGGCCATTGTTTGCTGTAACGGTGCCTTTTTAGGCTTCTAGAATTTTCTGTGTCGCTGGTAAAAAGTTGCTCTGCCGGCAGATGAGGAAATCATTGCGAATATGGTTTAGAGCAGGGGTGGCCAACCCGCAGTCCGCGGGCCTTGTGTATTTTTCCGACGCGCGAGATACATCTCACTTTTACAAAATATATTTATTTTATAATGGCCAAAGTAGTGAAAACCAATGTATTAAAAAAACATTATTTGTGCATCCATATTTTCAAAATTTTCTTTATTTATGTTTATATATTTTTTGTATATCATTTTTAGAGTTATATATTTCTTTAAAATGTGTGTCATTATTATTATATTATTTATGTTTACACGTAAGAATAATAGTAAACAAAATATTTATAACTCATTATGTTACAATTTTTCACTCCGAAAAAATGTCTATAGTGGGTCTAAATCTAATATGGGGATATATAACCTATTTCCGTGTGGTTTTTCTGATATTAGGGACCGTTAAGTCCCGTTCCCACGATCCCTTGTAACGAAGGCGAGACGGGACGGGACGGGACGAATACTCAACCACACGCCATGGGAACAGGGCATCCTCTGCTAGCGGGGACGAGACGCAGCTATCCACTCTGAGTCGGTAAACATCACAGGCGTGTGTAGCGGTGCGCTGTTGCCATCGGTTTGCAGCAGCGGTGCGCACCCCTTCTGTTGCTGTAAAGTGCTGACACTAGGCAACGAGGTGGGGAGGTGGCGGGGAGGTGGCGGCCAGGTAAGCTAGGACTAACCTGCGGCGCGCGGTCGTCCCTACACTTCGGCTAATAAGGTCCCGTCTCGTCTCGCCTTCGTTACAAGGGATCGTGGGAATGCGCCTTTAGGGAGCAATTCCTCGTTGTTGAAAAATATTGTGATGCGGACATTAGTCTCTGCACCCAACTGCTTTACCAGCTAAAATATGTTTAATTACTGGAGAACCGAGCAGTAATATTGTGACTACTACAACATATACAAATAAATTATATATAATGCATATTAACTAGGATAAAACCCGTTTCGGGAAGTGTGCTTGGCTACTGATATTTTTTAAAAGTCCAAACCTCATAAATTGTAATAAAAAAAATACTTTTCTTATCTGGTAAAATACCGCTCTGCCCTTTGTTTTTTTCGGTAGATACTTCTTCCACAACAGGCAATGAGAGGTAAACAGAATAGAAAATGACTAACGCAGACCCACAATGAAAAAATTAACACTGCATCTCTGACTGGCCTTATAATGTCTTTTATCTCTGACCTCCGTTTCCGTGCCAATTTCACAAAACTCGTCAAATCTGACTGAAATTTTTATTGTTATGAAAATTTTCTAAGGAAACCATAATTTCAAAAACGAAAAATGGTTATTTATTTGTTTGACGTATTTCGTGATTTCTAACAGTTTTTATAAATTTTCAATTTTTTTTTTTTTTTTTTTTCGTCAAAACATTCTTAGGTTATGTTCTGATCTGGTTCCAGTAACTGCTACAAATAATATAGCGTAAATATCACACGCTCTTCCCCTTATACGAATTAATGCAAATAACCGTCTTAGATAAGCAAATAGCGACATGAAAATTCATACTAACTAGTGACGCTCGCCGAAGGTTGCCGGGTTACTGAGTTGACGTCCAGTCTCCAGGCACAACGCATTTTATTAAGGCTTATGTTATATAAATACGAGGCGTATTCCAAAAGTAAGGCCCGTTTGATCATAATAAAAACATCGTTCAGGATACAAGGTTTTTATTAACGTCAGTATGTAACTACATATCTAGTTCACTTTTCCACATAATCGCCGTTCATATCTATACACTTTCTGTAACGCTGTACCAGTTTCTTTAAACCTCGGCATAAAAGTCTGCCTCCTGGGACGTGAACCAATTGGTAACGCTCGTCTTGAGTTCTTCATCGGTTTGAAATCGTTGTCCACCAAGCCACCGTTTCAAATGCAGGAAGAGAAAATAGTCGCTTGGTGCAAGATCTGGACTGTAAGCAGGGTGGTCTAGGATTTCCCAACGAAACTCTTGAATCTTCTCTTTGGTTTTGGAAGCGGTATGCGGGCGTGCGTTGTCGTGCAGGAGGATGATGCCAGACGACAGTTTCCCGCGGCGTCGATTTTGGATGGCACGTCTCAGTTTGGTGAGCGTTGCACAGTACACGTCAGCTGTAATGGTTGTCCCACGGTCCATGAATTCGATCAAAAGGACGCCCTTTTCGTCCCAAAACACGGAAGCCATCATTTTGCGATTCGTGTACGGCGATTGCTTACACTTTTTTGGTTTGGGTGAACCGGAATGGCGCCACTGCATTGATTGTTGTTTTGATTCTGCGTTGGTGTACGCTATCCACGTCTCGTCTCCCGTAACAATTTGGGAAAACAAACTGTCTCCATCTTGTCTATAGCGCTCCAAAAATTGTCGTGCGCTATGCATTCGTTGCTCTTTGTGCTGAGCGGTGAGCAGTTTTGGCACCCACCGCGCACAAAGCTTCCGATATCCAAGCTCTTCAGTGACAATCCTGTAAATTGAGGTTCTAGCAACATTTGGGAATTCCATAGCCAGACCACTAATCGTCAAACGCCGATCACTTCGCAGTTTTTGGTTAACTTGCTCAACGATGTCGTCGGTCCGAATACTGGGCCTGCCACTCCGCTGTTGATCGTGCACATCTGTGAGACCACTTTGAAATTCTCGACACCAGTGTCGAACTTGTTTCTCACTCATTATGTTTGGTTACACACAATTCGCGATGGATGTCCGCAGCTGACGATCCTTTTGCCAACAAAAATCTAATCACACCGCGCACTTCACAACTGGCGGGAGCTACGATTGTCGCGGCCATTTCGAACTGCTCTCAACAATAGATATACAGCTACTGCGGCACGCCAACAATACTGCATATTTACCAGGAGTTGGTAGATGGCGCTGCAGGTGGGAAACGTCATTCAGGCCTATCATCTGTGACATCTTGTACCCCGGACCTTACTTTTTGAATACGCCTCGTAATATTACGTAAATTAGTATCTGATAACTGTCCTCTTTGTGCAGTAAGGTATGAATATCAAAAATGTGTACACAGACATCATAACTTAAATTAATCGTCATAATCAACGATTAGTTGTTAACAATGTACTTCGGAGTAATTTCTTCGTCTTTACGACTTAATGTGGGAACGAGTGTGCCGCAAAAATGGAATAAAGTAGCTCCCGAGGAGTGGCAGTAACTGTTGAGTACTCAGCATCCACCAGCAGGATTTGACCTGCCACGTAAAATATGGGCTGCCCTCAACGAGGTACGAACCAACAATGGTCGGTGTGGCTCTGTTGTATAAGTGGGGCGTGAGAAATTCACCCACCTGCCACTGTGGTGCACCACAACAGATAATCCGCCATATTGTCACTGAGGGCAGTAACAGGGCGTACTTAGATTCACTGGAAGATTTTGTTAAAGCACCTAGCAATGCTACAGAGTAATTGGAAAATCTAGGTTTACAGCTTTAAACTTTTTATTTGAGGAGCATCGTTGATTGTCTTAAGGTACGTTCCCTCGGCGCCTGGTAGTGGACGCCTTTCATCTTTGCCGCTTATCCTAGCAGGGACGGCGCGCCTCGACCCACCGCCAGGCGGTAAAAGATGAAAGGCGTGTACTGCTTACCACGCGCCGTGGGAATGGACCTTTCGAATGACACTTTGTATTCTAAGAGTATTGTATTGCCATAAGTTAAATAAATAGGGGGACGAGTGTATCACCATCTGTCTGTTAACAGGGTAAGCAGTGTTCCATTTTTTGAGGTGGAAAATGAGGAACGTGGGTTCCATTACGCAGCCGCTTCAACGAGCACGCCAAAAGGCGATTACAAGGTATCAAGTATGCCAACAGGGCCACTGGCCAACAAATAGGAAGAGAGATTGCCGCATTAGTTGGGTCTCAAACTCGACTGCTGTGCTACCTCGGTGTGTAGCTCCCTACGCTAAGAACCGGCACTGAGTGACGTCACGCAGTGGGGACGCTCCGGGCATGGAAGAGGAGCGTGGGGCGTGAAAACAAGTGTCCGTGACGTCACGTCCGTGCATTAGCACGCTTCCGGCCGACACCAACACGCCCTGGTGGCATTACTCTCGAGTTACTGTTCAGTTCCCGCAGTCACTGCAGCATTTCATCACTTTCATTTTTAAAAAATTTACGATATCAGAACAAAAATAAAGTTGCCTATGAAGACGTGAGGTGCCGACAAGACCGTTTAGAAATTCAGAACGATCTGGATGTTATTTCGGGATGGTGCTATGAGTGGCAACTTACACTAAATTGCAAAAAAGTGCAAGGAAATTCGCGACTCTAACAAAAAGAATCCGTTTGTTCTTTACTACAACAGCTCAATTACGCTGAAGTATTTTGGCGTAATAGTACAAAGCCATGGTTTCCCAAATCACTCCAGGCAAATGCCGGGATGCTTCCTTCAAAAGGCCATCTCCGAATTCCTTCCCATTCCTTGCCCCCATCGTTTCCCGTCTCTAAAGACCTTGCTGTTAGAGAGACCTTAAGCAGATAACAAAAACTAGTACAAAGCAACATGAAACGGGACTTGCACCTCCGTCGTAGGTAGCTCTAATTCTAGATTACGATTCATAGGTCGTTTTCTGAAGAATTATAACGCTTCTAAAAAGGAGATTCGTAGGGGGCGTCCATTAATTACGTGAGATGAAATAGGGGGGGGGGGTGCCTGCGAAATCTCACGTGAGGTTTTAAAATTCTTGTAGAATTGTAGAGCTAAAAAAAATATCTACATATGACGCGAAAGCCAATTTTCGGAGGGTTTTTGGTCCAAAAACCGACCTTTGCGGGGTATATCCGCTCTTCGGACCATGAGACCATAAAAAAAAGGTCTCCAAAAGTTGCGAGGTTGATTGGTAGGGGTGGGGGGGGGGGTGGAGGGGTCCGACCAAATCTCACGAAGTCTCACCAGAGGGTGGCGGGGGGACGGGGGTCCGGAAAATCGCTTCACGTCATTAATGGACTAGGTGCCCTTACAAAAGCGTCACAGATTCATAGATTTGGCTGGGATTGTCGGGCAGATATACGACGTCAATTTCGCTTGAATTTACTGGCGAATATCTTTCATTTACGAGTGCGATTTAATGATAGAAGAGATAAGTTTAAAGAAATAAGATGCCGCTCTGATACTTACATGAATTTCTACTTCCCTTGATTTTATTCGGGACTGGAATGTACAAGGTTAATTTTGGAGCAAAGCATCCTGTGACACCCTTGAATCTAAAATAAAACACCTATAAAGCAGTTTTCCTTCCCCCTGAACGTCACTTACTTTACTGAAAACATCTTTTTTCCTCAGTTAGTTCGTTTTCATAATATTTCAAATTACCAGCTTACATTGTCCATCATGCAGGGGCGTAGCTACCATAGGGCTAGGCGGTGCAGTGCACCGGGGCCCCCACGCTCGGGGCCCCTGATCGCAGCTCAGGGGGCTCCCAAGCGCGGATCAGAGGGCCCACGGGCCCCCAGCCACAGCCCAGGGACCCCCAAGCTCAACTCAGGGTTCCTTAAGCTCAGCTCAGGGGCGCCCCTACCAGCAACTTGTCAGAACAACAAAAAAATTTTTTTTTGCTCCGGGGCCCTTGTTGACCTAACTATGCCACTGCCAACATGTATAACCTTTTATGGAAATATCACACTCCACCGATAATTTTTATTATATTTTTATCATTATAATTTTGTTCATTTAATTATCAATTCTGCGTGTTTACGAATAACTGTATTGATGTACGTAAATTAATCTGTGTATCGTAGGATTCCCACGAGGTGTAAATATGTATAGTCTTCAGGGTAGCAATAAGTAGTGTAAGGATCTTCGGCTGGTAACAACTGGGCAGAAGGCCGCGCGTCGGCATTGTAGATAGACGCGTAGGAGAGACAGAATGTCTGTAATACGAAGAGTTTGAAAGTTTAATCTTCTATTTGTAGCTAGCACCAGAAGTGCTATAAATAACATTTAAATTTTGACTGTGGTAACTCATACAGTGACAAATAAATCGAGTGCTCTTTGGGAACAGTGATTTGCATTTCGTTGCAACAATAGTTTCCATCATTTCAGCGGGTCTAAATCAATAACAGCATTTTTAATTCAAACATTAAATGACCAGCATCTTGAATGTGTTCCTACTCGTCAGTAACACGCTGTATTCCCCATTAGTTTGGAAATGTTGTTAATCCATGTAATTCTTCGGAAGATCTATATTTCAAGACAATGCACGCACACAAGTGTCGAGGAATATGCAAGACTTCTTCGAAGAACGACTGGTAGCACTTCTTCCCTAGCCTGAAGGTCATCTGACAATTCGCCACGTATACTTACATTGTTTTTCGAATCGGACGCGGAGGACCATTACATTGGCCAGCTGGATTTCTTGATCCTACATTCCCTATTGTCGTCAGCTAATTAACCTCACTAATTGGCCACCCCCGCCAGGATTGTGACAGCTCATGCTTTGCGCGCGTGTGTAGAAAGCACATATTGGCTGCAGAAAATATTGCATGATTTTCTGTTGGCTCAGTAGTAAGTCAAGTATTTTTTTAGTGAAGACAGAGTGGCCTGTAGTTGAGTCTGAGATAATCGCCTCTGAAGAGATAGGTCGGGAACCAGTCAACAGCACGGCGAGGCACAGGGTGGAAAGAGACACCCGATACCCTGTTCATGGTTACGCACCAGCGCCATCGAGACTTAAGGACCTCAACGCCACTGAAAGGAACACCAAGCACTGAGACAATATCTGCCTGGGAGAAGAGAGTGCATGATATCGAGTGGATCAAGCCAAAAAAGAGTCTAGCATCTGGATCTGAACATCCGTGGCCCATATGGAAGCTCTGACCAGACTTCGAGGTGGAGTTGGCTGCTGCAAAGACGATCTCGCTTCGTGGGCATACCTGAACATCCAGATACCACATGTTCCTGCTGCGAGATCCAAACTATGGTACATTTGTTGTTATGTCCACAACTCGGAATTTATGTACCCCAGTTAGACCTTCGATCAGCTAGTGACATAACCATCGTACTGAAGAAAAAACTACGCTGTATTTGATGCTTCCATCCTCACGAGGAGATGTGAGGGCAGATAGTGGAGAAGTACTGAAATGTCGAAACAAGCTTAGCAACTAAAAGGAAAGGTAGTGAAGAATGTGAACAATACATCTTCAATATTTATGAATAATTGTCACGCCAATGCAATTGAATTTGAAGATGCTTCAGAGAATGAAGTGAAACGCGTTCGGGAAATAAAGACAACAAATTCAATTTCATTGGAGTGACAATTGTTCATAAAAGTTGATCCTATCGCAGTTGGGAAAATGACCCACAATATCCAGATATATCTTCAAGTCAATCCAGATGAATTGTGCTGGTTCAATTTTAATAAATTCTTGTATCGAAAAACTAAAATTTTTATTTAGTGTGGCCCAGTAAATGTATTTTTTGCTTGTGCAGAGAACATTTTATTACAGATTCGACGAGCTATAATTTTTTCTCTTTTTCAGATACAAATAGTGTAAAAGGTTCTTGCATTTTCTGAAACATTATCAATGTATCTTTTTCCTTAATTTTTAGTGTCAATTTTTACATCTATAGATATTGAAAGTAATACTGATTGTAATTTAATAAAAATTACTTAATTAATGTCACAGTGTAGTGATTTATGTCATAATATTTTTTTGTAATAACTTTTGCATGTAATATATTCTGTTGCAATGCAGTGAACTGAAGTGAAATTTTGTGATATTTTCGTAATGAATATCAGGATTTTATAAACTTAGTGAATATTACTGCTTGTGTTTTCAATGATTGTTTTTTTTTTTTTTTATTTTGGGTTTGTTAGAGCTCTCTCGGTTTTCTAAATAATCAAACACCTGTGAGCACATACGCATTCATTACTGGTTTCGCCTCTGATTTTATTGTAAGCAAATCGAATGTCTCTTCGAGTTGTAATGTTTAGACCACTAGAATATATAGCTTACTCGTTACAAGTACATCTGAAATGTGCATCTGCTACAATGTTTTACACAGAAATTGTTTGGTTGTAAACAAAATTAATTGAAATAAGCACAAAAAGCAATTCGCTAACTGGTAACATTCATATCATTCATAATAATTATCTCCTGTTTTATTAGTAAGTTACCATCTTGCCTTGCATTAATTTTCTTTTCTGAATCTACAAAGTAAAAAACTTTGCAATAATAAAAGGAAATGTGATTTAATAGTTGATTTGCACCACTTCATATAACATTTAAAGAAAGATATAACAATTTTTGAAGTATTGGGATTTTTTTGCTTTGATTAAGGAACAAATGAATCAGAAAGGATAGAGTGCATATAATTTATTGATATCTATATTATATACAACCACAATAGTTACTTTGCATTGTATACAATGCCGGTATAAATTATTCTAGGTTTTCTCCATTTTGTACACACCACACTCGTCTACAAATCTACATTTCACAGCAACATTTTACAAGTTAAGAACCCAGAGCGGGTATCGAACCCCGCACCTAGCTATCTTCCAGTCCGTAATTCCGCCACAACATCTGCCAGTATGTCTTCAGTTTCATTCTAAGAGACGGGGCTTATGGAAATTCGGTTTATAATTTACACTCCTTTATTACATTCAAATGTACATTTCCAAATAACCTCACCTGCTCCTTAAATTTATTCAAAAATATTTCGTTAATTACCCAGTTGTCAAATGAGCAGTTTCAAATGAACATCATATTTTTGTTTTCTTAAAGGAAAGGATCTTGGAAAGGTTTTATTGAACTTAAATCTCGTAATTGTCACAACCAGTTTTGAATGTTCCATAGTCGCCAATGTCCCCTTCCAATAATATGAATCGAAACATGTATAGGATTGGATTTCATATACACGTTCTGACAACGGAAGTATGTCTCACTTCCTCATCCATACGAGGCTCGCCACCAAATTACCGCGGCTCAAAGCGTCAGTTATTTAAAAAAAAAGAGTTTATTTATGGCAGGAGTCATGAGTTGTGCATCATATAGCGAGGGTCTCTGTACGATATGCAGTTTGTTTCAATTAGTAACTTTTCATGTTGAACAAAGTTTTTTGCACACGTTCCTTTGGTGCAGTAATGGCATTAAATAAACAACGGCATGAGGCAAAGAATGAGACATTAAATTACGTTAATTGCAAGCTAATACAGAAAACAATATCAAGAAAAACGCTACTGGATACTGAAAAAGTCCTTTCAGTGAAATAGTTGGTCGAAACAAACAGAACACATAATTCCTGATGCGGGGTGCATAATAACAGTCTATAACTACAATGATTTCACTAAAAAAGGTGATGCATAAAACTGTTCTACGTATCCGCGTGGAGTATTGTGTGATTCCTATTGGTTAAGGTTAACTGATGATGTGGAAAACCAACTTATGAGTGTATTTGAAGACCCAAACATTTTTGGCAGAAGCAGTTTACAGCCTGACAACAGGAAGTAATAAGGGAATGTGTGGGCGGGCAAGATTTCTGCTTCTTATTTGCACAGTGACAAGAGGAATTGTTACGAACTGCAGAAACCAAAATTCGTTGGGTTTTTCTTTTCAGCAACACATAATGCTGAAGTATATTGTGGGAAGTGTTCTTCCAGGTAAATAACGAATTCAGTATTCTCCAAAATCACACGGTGATGTTTAGAACTGAATAATGAAAAATAACTGCTCAGTTCTTACAACTATATGACTGATTGTTTGGTCCCAAATAGTCCTTAGAATGGGGAATAGGCTATTTTTTGTGTGTGTGTTTCTTTAGATACTATTGTGTCAGCCACTTTGTTTGGTATTGATCTTCAAAGCTGCAGGTGTTCAAGCCAAGAATATGTGATACCTTACCACGAAAAGGGAGATAACTGTAAAGGAACATAAGGATGCAAAAGAAATAACCAGTGCATATGAGGAACAACCCTACTGCATATGTTGGAACATTATAATTTAATAATTATCTGATTTAGATCATATCTCATAACAAGAGGTATTAAGAATATAGTGAACTAAAAGTAGTGTTCCCTAAGGTTCGATATTGGGTCCTCAGTTATTTTTAATTTACACAAACTAATAAAATCCTGTAACTTGAATACCAGATTTCTCCAGTTGAAACTGAAAAAGTGTTGGAGTAGACGGTAAATTGACAATTCAACAAGAGACTTATAATAAAAACGGTTTACATCAATTTTTGATACAGTACAGTTTTACATATCTTAAAATCTGTTGCACACATTCGTTTAAAGCATTCGAACTAGTCTTTACAAGAAGAAGATTACCATTGGATCATAATTGAAACTGGAACATAGTTATTACACTATTTAGTAGGACGCCTCACTATATCTACGTTTAGTGTTCAAAGAATTTAGCCAGTAAGTAATATCAATGCAAAAAAAAAAAAAAAATGATCTTTCCTTGGCTTCTATACATTCACTAACACTACATGGAACAGTTCAGCACATGCAAGTAGTGCTGAAACGTGTAGTTCGAGTTGTGTGGGACGGAAATATATTAAGAAAGAGAATTAAGGAATCTCTCGTTAATATTCATTATTGTCTTTATCACAGAACTCCTGTCATTGGAAAGTTTGTTTTAGTGCAACTGTTTTATCTAAGATCGCAAAATGTTTTCAGTAAAGACTCTATTGCATCTGTGTTTTCAATTCTCCAAACTGTACAAACCTACAGAACATCTTGGACAGAACATGTACTGAGGAAAGACGGACCGGATCCCACTGAAAATTCTCAAATACTATCCCAGAGGCAAGAGAGATGTAGGAAGACCACCAAGAAGATGAATTGAGACCGTAATAGGCCACCAGGCCTAACACTGGACAGGAAGAAGAAGTTATCAATGTATGAAGGGCACAGCAACACGTAAAACCACAGAAAGCTGCAAGGAAATTAAGATACGTCTTAAAGCTGCTATTCGTAACTGTAATAAAAGATAAATAAATGAAGGTCTGAAATGAACCTAGCATGTAGTCAACATTGACGTAAGCTGAAGAAGCTGGCTAGAGGGATACGAGGTCCTTACCCGTGTATCTGGTCGCCTCGTCCCGGTGATTGGGTTTCCTCGGCGGAGCGTAATGGCCTTTGTCTCCGGCGCTATTGTTCCTGGAGGCTTGCTAACTTTATTAGAATCTGTCGGGACAGGCGTTATTTATGCGGCGTCCGCAGTATGGTCGACGGCGGGGGCGCAGGCCAGGAATTTATGCCGCCTCTTCCGCTTCCTAAAAAATTAGGACCGCGTCTGCATGGCTGCTCCGAGGGGCCGAGGAAAAAAGAGCTCGCTCTATATATATACGGGGGCCGGCATGTCAGAATTTAATTAAGAAGAAAATCGGGATCGTCGGTGGGGAAAGACTTGTGTAATCCTATTCGAGGGCTTGGTGTACACACATATGCTTGCGGGGGGGATCGGGAATAGCCAAACGACACTGTGTACAGTACTTGCAATATTAGCAGTCCTACAACAGGTCGCCAAAATTGTTAGTACCGAAAGATGACAAAAACTTCCAGTATCACTGTCAATTTTAGTAACGATTTTTAGAGTTTGTTTGTTTACATTTCTGTGAACAACCCATGATTCCTGCACTTATAGCTGTGGTCAGAAGTATTAGCGGGTGGCTTCAAAGGCGTGCCTGTTAGTGTGCAGTAATAGTTCGTGCGTCGACGCTCGTACTAGGCAACGAAGGACGGTCAGCGTCGCCATTTTCTAGAGTTAGAGAGAGAGCGCTACGCGAGAATGTTCCGAAGTGCGGCAACAGCGCGCTCGTACTCACCCGCCAATTTCCCTGGCCACAGCTATAGTATTGTAATCGCATTTCTGCAAAGAGTTTTTTGTTAAAAGAAATGGTTTTCCAGTCCAAGAAAACGGTAACAACAAACCAGCTAAATGTTGCAATACAAACAGTCCTTGCGATAGGTCGCCAAAATGGTTCGAACTTAAAGATGACAAAAATTTCCAATTGCCCTATTGATTTTACTATCGCTGAAACGAAATGATTTTTAGAGTATGTGTTTAAATTTCTGTAAACAACACATGACTCCTGCACTTATAGCTGTGGTCAGAAGTATTACCGGGCAGCTTCAAACGCGCCGTAACTTAACAGTTAAATTCTCCTCTTAGTGTGTAGTAATACTTTGTGCGTCCACGCTCGTACTAGGCAACAAAGGACGCTCAGCGTTGTCATTTCCTAGTGTTAGAGAGAGAGAGCGCTACACGAGAATGTTACGAAGTGCGGCAACACCGCGCTCGCATTCGACCGCCAATTTCCATGGGCACAGCTATAATACTGTATTAGCATTTCTGCGAAGAGTTTTTTGTTAAAGGAATTGGTTTTCCAGTCCAAGAAAACAGTAGCAATAAAACCAGATAAATGTTGCAATGTAAACAGTCCTTAAAATAGGTCGCCAAAATGGTTCGAACATAAAGATGACAAAAATTTCCAATACTACTATTGATCTTACAATGGCTGAAACGTAATAATTTTTAGAATTTGTTTGTTTACACATCTGTGAACAACCCATGACTCCTGCATTTAGTACTGCATTCACATTTCTCAAACGAATTTTTTTTATTAAAAGAAAATGTCTTCCAGTCCAGTAAAACAGTAGCAATACAACCAGGTAAATGTAAGAAAAAGTGACTCTCTGACCATAGATCAAAATGTGGCGAACGTCGAAACCAAGTGAAACTGACGCCTTTCTCGTCTCACACCACGGCCGTTGAACAATTTATACCGCTACGAATGAAATACTCAAATAAACTACAGTATTTCTGTAAAGGGAAAATACAGTGAGTTTTGTTGATCACATTCGGAACGAACAAAATACGTTACAAAATAGTAAAAAAACACGCTCGCACTGTTGACTATTCGCACGCCGAACAGTGCGGCAGTATAAAAAGGTAATAACAACGTAAAAAAGGGTCCCAGTGTCCCATCTCGGTGACGACTGAGCCCAAAAAGTAATCAAAATTAAGTCACTACCGAATCTACAGTTCCACGTCGGACTGGTGGAACAAATTAACCCCAAAAACTACCCGAGAATAAACAAACCGTGACTTGGTTAACGACATCAAAACTAGGGTTTTGTTGTCCAACATCCGGGACGAACAAATGTACTAAAACATACATTGTTGTTGGTAGTGTAAAAGTGGGCATAATTGTTGTCCTCTCCGGACGAACAATTGATGACAGACATTTAGGACGAGCACACGAGACGAGAGCTGACAGCTGCCCCACCCCAGGGCGAGATCTGGGCTCACACACACAGACACACACACACACGAAGACAGTTTGGTGGGCGCCGCCACTTTGGGCGCGTCGCCCAATGAGATCTGCGCTGGAGGATCGGCCTCCGAGACGCCTCCTTGAGCCTTTGTCTTGCGGGCGGCAACGTCATCCGCGAAGGTTCACCGGCATCTGCTCCTCACGGTGACTGAGTTGCTCTTGATAGTCATCTGCTATGCATAGCTTCATGCTTTACTGAGTCGAGAGACTTTCGTCGAAGGGTCACTTCTCACACCAATTATGCTGTCGGCAAAAGTTCACCATCGTTTATTAAGGTGGGGATAAAGTTTTTTGAACTGAATTGCTATTTCATTTCTGACACCAATTCTGTTACCGGCAAAGTAGCAGAATTTTGTTGCTTTCATTGACTCTCAAGATTGTCATCTTATTTACTGTGAATTTCTACATGGCGTTCTCCATTATTAGGGCGAGGGTACAGACATCGAAGAGGATGACTATCACACTTCTGACACCAGTTCTACAGTCGGCAAAATTTCACCAGCATTTTCTCCTCGAGTTGACTCTTAGCGACTGTCGTCTTATGTACTATATACTGATTCTTCAAGAGGATCTGGTTTATGTATATATGGCGGATGTACAGTCATGGAAGTGAATGGCTTCCCCACTTCTGACACCAATTTTGCTTTCGTTTAAGGATAGCCAGCATCTGTTTCTTATATTGTATCTTATACAGTTTTATCTTATTTACTGTGCATAGCCTCCTGTATTTCTGTTTAATTGAGTTAGGAGCACAGTGGTAGAAGTCAGAAGTTACCCCATTTCTAACACCAATTCTGTAGTCAGGATAGGTTCACCATCTTCTTTTTCTCAAGTTATTCTTGTAAACTTCCATCTTAATTTTGTGCATAGCTTCGCGTAGTTCTAATTAACTGAGTCGGTAGCACAGTAATATAAGTCAGAATCTATCCCACTTATGCTATCAATTATGCAATAGGTAAAGGTTCACCATGTTCTGCTTCTCACGTTGACTCTTGTTAATTTTGATCTTATTTACTGCGCATAGCTTCGTGTAGTTCCTACAATTCAGTTGGGAGCACAGTCGTCGAAGTGAGAGGTTATCCCACTTCTGACACCAGTTTTGCCGGTGATGCCTCTGCGTCGCCGCTGCCGTAATCGACCTCCCGCCTCACCACCACGCGCGGTGCGGGGGCGGCTGTATCAGCGTGGGGTACTGCGGCGGCACCGCCACCAGACCTCCCGCCTCCGGCTGACCGCTGCCTCCACCCACCATGCCGCCTCCTTTGCCGCCGCCACCGGCGCCGCCTCCCGTCACGCAGGGCTTGCCGTCGCGCACCAGCACTGGTACGGCCACTCGCCTGGGGGAGGGAACCGCGCCGCCTCCTGCCCCCGCCGACGCCCCCGACGACGGGTCGTGCAGCATTCCTGCAAACCACACCACTCCTGGTTAACATACAGGAAATACAAAACGAAATATTAAATAACCTTGGTTTCATTTTGGATATCAAATTCAGTAGTTGGAGGGGGTACATAGGAGTGCAGGTAGATTTTTCTGAAATTACCGAAGAAAGCAATCAGTAACTGATCTGATGAAGTAGATGGGTTTAGTGAAGAGAATCTTTGGGCTGTTCAAAGTTTATAATCGCGATAATGTATAGGTGGGTATTAGTAGAAGGATTAGGAGTTGTACATGACAAGAGATGACTATAATCATAAGCCGGCATCTGATTTCAAGACGAAAGGCAATGGGATTTTTTTTATTGGTAACATAGTCAGGGCTGGACTAATTTACCAAGGGAAATAATGGAAAATTTATCAAAAACACTGAAGGAGTTTAAAGTAACAATTCGTAAATGGTAGGGGGTAAGTGGATCGTGAAAAATAGTAATATGGGAAAGTGGCTGTGTAGGGACTTAGCCACCGAAGCGTGTGAACTCAAGGGCAACTGAATTTATATTAATTAAATGTCACTCCTTTCACAATGAGTTTAATACTCGCATAAGAATACTGCACTATTCCTTGTGTGTTGCGGAATAGTTAGATTAATTACAATCTTTATAAATATGGAAATCAGCATAGGATTCGTGTGGGATTACAATATAGATTGTACTAACTTGCATGTTTCAAACAATCATATATTTTTCGAACAGATGTTAGTCATAAAAGACTTGCGTCTCTCTTTAGAGCCCTTGTTTCATTATATATATTAGGCTAGAAGTATGAGAAGACTAAAATTATTGAAGCTCCAACCACTTGGCCCTCGCATTCGGGAGGAAGCTGGTTCGAATCCCCGTCCGCCCATCCCGATTTTAGTTTTCCATGGTTTCCCGAAATCACTCCAGGTGAATACCTGGATGGTTCCTTCAAAAGACCATGGCCGTATTCTTTCTTTTTCCTTCTCCCTAATCCTTTCCCGCGCTTAATGGCCTCGATGTTCACAAGGCATCGTGATCACAAGCACACACACACAAACGTAGCCACTATTGTTCCCAATACTTTTCTTCTTGACGACGTCGAGATCATTTGAGGCGAGAAATGAGAGAGGGTAACGAACAGCTAGAAATTCGGCCATGGTCTCTTGAAAGAACCATTCCGACATTCACCAGACTGATTTTGGGAAAACTCGGAAAAGCGAAACCAGAATGGTCGATTGGAGATTCGAACCAGCTTCCTCCCGAATACAAAGACAGAAATCATATATGGATAGCGCCGTGATCGTAACACATTCTTTACTTTAATCTTTGGCTACATGGCTCACAAAAAAGCGGGAAAGGTACACACGTTATGAAGTTGCAGCAGATCGAAAAATTTGAGAAAACGTATAAGTAAGTCAGCAAGTGAAATGGCAGCCTTTAGTCATATAGCAGTCGCCAAACGTGTTTATCGCTGCGGAAGTATTGCGAAGAACGTATAGAGGTCTTAAAGTGCTAGAAATGAATAACGACTTCCGTGGATGAATTCGTGTGTTGGTTACTAAAAGGTACTTAGCTAGAGATAAGGTCACTTTTTTTTGTTTTTTTTTTTTTTTTTTTGTCGGAAATTCTTTAAGAAATCTTGAGGTCTCACAATATTGTCTGAAATTCAGTGTTAACTTCTATGTCTGGAATGATTGACGACTTTTAGTACAATGTTAAGGGTCAATTAACTTGGTCAGTGATCAGTTACGGTTCAGCAGCACCTCAATAAAGATATAAATTATTATTTATCGCTCCAGAAAGATATGATCGCGTGGAGAAGAAAAGTGAATATATTCAGAATGCACAACAGTAACTATAAAAGATTTTAATTGTTAGTTATCGCTCAATGGAGCTGTTTAGTTTATCCAAAAGAGTAGCATGACTTTGTGCGAAGTATCTCGACAGGAACTGAGATTAAATTGTTCTATGACGAGTGGGAGGATTGTGTAACACGTGTGCAATTATTAAAGGAGACATGACTTAGACTTAATTATTGCGAACATTTACCGGTGTAGGAAACTTCCTTTGTAATGTTTATTCAAACGTCATACAATATTTTGAGCTGAATAGATGAGTCAAAAGATTAAAGAAATATTGCAGGTGGTATGATTAACATTGTGTGCGACGGATTTTCTGATTAGTTTTCGAAATAATCGTTCGGTCAGCCCTCGGGAAAAGAAAGTACACTGTTAAGTAAAAGAATTCAGACTGTTGTGACAAATTCCTTGGTTCATTCAAGTAGTTTGAAAACCATTTCTGTTTCTTCAATTTTTCTAGGAATCTTCAATCGCCTGTAATGAGTGCTGGATAACGGTTATAAATCCTTGACTACACCACGAGCTGTGAGGATTTAATAGTTTGCACACTATGAAAGCTGTGACAGTTTCACACCTCACCCAGCATTTTTACTGCGTTGAATTACTACCAAAGAGCGTAGTGGGTGAACAGTTAACGTTCTGGCCTCGCATTCGGCACGCCGGTTCGATTCCCCGTCCGGACATCCAGATTTGTGTTTTCCATTGTTTCCCCAAATCATTCCTGGCGGATGCCGGGATGCTTCCTTCAAAAAGGCCATGGTCGAATTCCTTCCCGTTCCTTGTCCCCAGTCCCTTCCCGCCTCTAATGACCTTGGTCGTCGAGGAGGCGTAAAGTAATAAGAAAAAAAAGAATTATTACCATTATTACTTTTTCATTAATTAGTTATAAGTGGTCACGTATAATTGTATACGTCTGTAAATTAATCTGTGTGTAGAAACGATTGCACAATCCGTAGTATGGAGAGACTTTGGGGTAGCGGTAGCTAGTTGTGTCAGAAAGAATCTTTGGTTGGCAACAGCTGAGAGGTGGTAGTGTACGAATTAGCACCTGATTGGTAGGGGGCGTTTATTAATTACGTGAGGTGTTTTTTCGGCAATCTGGACACCTCCTCCTTCCCCGCGTGGTGAGATTTGACGTTGGTGAGATTTGATGTTGGTGAGATCGGATGCTGGTGAGATTTGATGTTGGTGAGATTTGATGTTGGTGAGATTTGATGTTGGTGAGATCTGATGTTGGTGAGATTTGATGTTGGTGAGATCTGATGTTGGTGAGATTTGATGTTGGTGAGATTTGATGTTGGTGAGATCTGATGTTGGTGAGATTGAGATTTCGCCGGACCCCCTCCCCCACTCCACCTCACGTAATTTATGAACGCCCCCTTATGATGTATGGGCGAATGTAAGAACTCTGCTACACGGAAAATGTAAAATAATTGTGATTTGTTTCAGAACATGTAACTAAGCGCAGTACGGGTATTTAAATGTCGGTTCCGCGAATAGTGTCAAATAAATTGAGTGGTTATTTCTTGGATCAGTGAATTTCACTTCAACAACAATAAGAATTCCTATCATGTTTTGGATGGATCTAAATTCGTTAATTGAATTTTAATCAAAACAGATGCCGAGCTTGCATGTGTTCGCGATGAGTTGGGCCTTTTTCGTCCATTAACCTACGTGAATTGTCGGGAGTTGTAGCAAGTACCTGCGGCGCCCTTCTCCTGCTGGGCGCGCTTCGTCTTGTAGCGGTGGTTCTGGAACCAGATCTTGACCTGCGTGGGCGTGAGCCTGATGATGGACGCCAGGTGCTCGCGCTCGGGCGCCGACAGGTAGCGCTGCTGGCGGAAGCGTCTCTCCAGCTCGTAGGTCTGCGCCTTGCTGAACAGCACGCGCCGCTTGCGCTTCTTCTGCTGCTGCGGGACGCCTGCCGCGTCCTCACCTGTCGACAAACACAGTGGACCACTCAGTTATCTGCCAACCCCACAGCTGAGCACGACATGTCCCACACCTGGCCCCAAATAACTTACATTAGTATTATTTTAGTTCCATCATATTTAAATTAACTTTTTGGCTTTAATTGCGATGGAGCGATTGCTCCGGTGCCGAAATTCCCATACACACATTTTCCCCTTTCCTTTTCCAACCTACTTTTCCCCTCTACTAACTTCAACTTTAAAAATTCTTTTAGTGTTTTTGGTAAATTATTCATCAGTTCTCTTGGTTATTTATTCCAATTCCTAACCCCCTTAGGGCGCGTCCATAAATTACGTGAGGTGAAATAGGGGGGAGGGGCGACGAAATCTCACCATGGCGTAGGAGGGGGGGGGGGATCAACGGAAATCTCACGTGAAGTTTTGAAAATTTTCGTTGAACTGAAGAGCTAAAAAAAAAGTTTACAAAATACGCGAAGGCCGTACCTCACGTAATTTATGGATGCCCCCTTCCTTACCTAGAAAAAAAATCTTTCCATACCCTAAGGGGGCGTCCATTAATTACGTAAGGTGAAAGGGGGTAGGGGGGGGGGGTCCGGCGAAATCTCATATCAGTTTTGGGGGGTCCGACCAGTTCTCACCAAATCTCATCAGAAAAGGAAGGGGTGGGTCAAATATTCCGAAAAAAACCTCACGTCATTAATGGAAGTCCCCTTATGTCCTTTCTACTCCCCACCGGAATGTGATGCCTGTGGCGTACCTTTGACGGTACGCCACATTTTAACTGATTGTATTTTATTCTATGACTTAAGGGCAGACGTTGGCGTAGCCAACGATCTGTCCCTTATTTTAGGTAATGAAGCTAGCAATGTGGCTAAAGTTTTAAAATTCTGTGTTGTGGGCGGTCTTATCCCAAAAATTTTGGGAAGACCGGCCTAATCTTTTAAGGTGGATGAGTGGCCATTTTACAGCCACTCATCTATGTATTGTACATAGCTCTTGTTTTGCTTTGTCTCATTTGTTTTCGTTTCACTATTAGATTTAAGTTTTTATGTCTGGCAGGCCTCTTTACAGTCAGCCAGACATAAGCTGTGATGTTTGTACTTTAATGGCCCCTTTACAGCAAACATTTTAGCATTTTACTCGATTTGCCGTCTGTGTGGC
Organism: Vandiemenella viatica; assembly: GCA_031002005.1. Classification (NCBI taxonomy): domain Eukaryota; kingdom Metazoa; phylum Arthropoda; class Insecta; order Orthoptera; family Morabidae; genus Vandiemenella; species Vandiemenella viatica. The sequence goes on from CM061918.1 coordinate 113,377,259, forward strand.
CGACCCCTCTACAGTCGGCCATACGGTAGAACTTGGATTTTAAGCCACATTGCTAAGCCGGTCGTTGTTAGGGCGCTAATGACCCCGCCGTCGACGCGCCCTTAAACCGAAACAACAACAACAACAACAACCCCTTATGTCTGAAATCAAGTGCTAATTTGTGGTCTTGATCATTTTTCCCTTCCATACAGTGCTTTGGGGTCAAACCATGGTGCTTGCCCCGCGTGGCAACTTCAGGGGGGCGGAATAATCATGTTTGAAGGACGGCAAATTTACATCGCGCCAACAAAATAATGTTCGAATTGGCGGCAATTTCGCGGTTTCTGGCCCGACTCGGAAAATTCCTAGATTCACTATTGCTTCCATGCATTACTTTTAATTCTTACACCAATATCTTTCCACGCCTGATCACCAATTCACGACGTGTACACTCCAACGATTTCTTTAGCCTCCTCATGTCTTTTTAAATTAAATTGCAATGGAACGCATGCTCCGGTGGTAATTTCCCTAAACACCCATCTTATCCCTTTTCTGCATCCATCTACATTTGTCCTTTACAAATTTTAACTTTAAGTTCTTTCAACGTTTTTGGCAAATTATTCATCATTTATCTTGGTAAGTTATTCCAATCCCTGACTCCTTTACCTAAAAAAGAAAATCTTCCTACACCCTTGTACCAGAAATCGAGTGCCAGCTTGTGGTCATTGTCATCTTTTCCCTCCAGTGAATACTATTACAGCTCCTTTATCCTATCACTTACAGATTGTGTTACGCGGTAATTTCCAGAGACAAATCTAGCAGCCCTTCTTTGCATACCCTCGAAATCCTGTATTTGATACCAAAAATGTGGGTCCCTTACTACACCACCATATTCAAGAAATGGTCTGACCAATATTTCGTAATCCAATTCCCTTACTTCTCTAGTTCATCCCCTCATCGCTGTCTCCAACAAGTGCAGAACTTTGAAACCCTGACCAATGTGTCAAGGTATTTACGAGTCAAATCTTCGAAAAGTAATTGTTTCCCCACACAGTAAATATAATCAGTCTTTAATTTTTTAACTGTGTACCTACTTTGCATTTATCTTCATTCCATGTTGACCTAATCAGGTAGATATCCTATCTAGATCACCCTTCAGCCGTTCACTGTTTTCTACCGTTTTGATCCTCTTATATAATATTACCTCATCTGCAAACAACCTAACTTGTGATAGTAATCCACCAACCTTTTATAGATTGTTGCTTGTAGAATTAACAATGATGTATTGATCAATGGCGTAGCTAGATTAACAAGGGACCCGGTGCAAAAAGATATTTTGGGTCCGCATGCCAGATGGGCAACGCCTAGCCCTCCGATAGCTACGCCCCTGGTATTGTTTGCGTTGGTGGGGACCGATTATGAAGAACTTCGCATGGTATCGTTAGAAGTCAAGGCCAGACAGTGACCGAGCGTGGTGGGTGAGCGGTTAACGTTCTGGCCTCGCATTTGGGAGGACGCGGGTTCGAATCCCCGTCCCGGCATCCAGATTTGGGTTTTTGCATAGTTTCCCCAAATCACTCCAAGCGAATGCTGGGAGGCTTCCTTCAAAATGCCATGGCCGAATTCCTTCCCGTTTTTGCCCCCAGTCCCATTCCGCCTCTAATGACCTTAGCCTTCGACAAGACGAAAATAAAAAGTCAGACAGCGCCCGCTAGCGGTAGACGATTTTTTTATGGCTTTAAGCCATCAACGTCGAAGTCATTAGAGGCGGGATGGGATTGGGGGGGGGGGGGAAGGAGAAGGAACTGGAAGGAATTCGGCTATGGTCTTTTTGAATGAAGCATTCCGGCATTCGCCTGTAGTGATTTAGGGAAACCATAGATAACCCAAATCTGGATGCCTGGAAGGGTATTCGAACGCTAGAACGTTACCGCTCATACACCACGCTCGTCTTCAGTGGCGGTATGGTGCAAGAACGTATGGTAGTGCTGAGCGAAAAAGCCTTAGGGCTAGTATGAAGGGGCTGGATGAAAGTTATAATAGATTGACATTTATTTTCAAGGATTTTTATTGATAACAAACATGCATTGGGCGGAATCTTGTGGTTTGATTACTGAAAGGTATAAAATTAATCAGGGTCATTGGAAAGACGTGTAATCAAATGGTAGCAGTAGAGCCTATCCATTTTAACTGAGAAAAGTATAAGGTATTTAAGTTTGGTAGAATGAAGGAGAAGAAAATAAATTACCAGTTATGTATCGAGGCAGATAGGACCGTCTGTTGCACATACCACGTTCATTTCAGTTGGGCGTTGAGCTACGTTGTGTTGATGTTGAATCACTTCAACGTTCGAAGCCTCTGTGCATCTTCCTGACTGAATATAGCTTCTCCTGTGTCTATATGCTTTGGCTGTCCACGAAACAAGTAACCTAGACCCATTACAGATGTATTATATGTGAAGTCCGGACTATGGATGTTACCAAGGGCGTATCCAGGATCAGAACTAGTGAGGGGCAAGATTTGAAATTTGCGGGAGGGGGTGGGGGGGGGGAACTCATGTTGGTTTCGAGGAAGTGGGGTGTGGGACTGAAACATGACGATTTCTTACAAAATGAAACTCAAACGTATTGAGGAAACTATGTTTATTATTGATTAATATAGTAATCCAACCACTTAATCTAAGGACCTACTATGTAGTTAATTAAGATCGTAACTCAGTTATAGTTTTTACGTAAACATTAATCGTCTCGGATTCTCAGAAAATTTTTCAATAACTTTGTTTGTCATTATATCACGATATTCTTTCACGAAATTTCATCAATCTTTCCTCTCCCAAAGTGCTCCTGAGCCAGTTCTTCACTCTTCGAAGCGTACTGAAGGCAACTTAATTTTTCTTCTGGGGAGGGCAGCAGCCCCCCCCCCCCGCCCTGTATCTCGCTGGATACGCCCAAGAATGTTACCCTTGTTTGTTTCCATTATATGTGGTATGTTTGTTTCGTTTAAAACCAAAATAGCTTGTCACGGAAGAACCAAAATTCTATCTGGAACATACCGGAAGCTTCGAGCAAAAGGTTGTCTTAACTCAACCTCAACGAAACTTCGACCAGCCACCGACTGAGCGAATGAGGTATGAAATGTCAGCTGCTAACTATTTAGAATTATTCCAATTGCTACGGTCCAAGGAAGATTTGTTTCACTATTTATCCAAATCTTAATAAGCATTACTTCCTGCTATATTATTTTAATACAGTGTTGTCCGAGGATTCCAGAGGCATTCGTAGCTTCGATAAAGAGGTACAAATTTTAGTGGTTTTTCATCTCTTCAGTGAGACATTTTGCCGCGAAATCATACAGGCACACCTGATGCGGTTTAATGATCGATAGTGTAGCATACTCTGTAATCGATCGCTCATTTAAGTATGGTCGATATTAGCAACACGTTAGACAGAAATGCCTGTTGGCAGTAATTGCTCAATAATGCCTTGATTTTGCGTTACGTAGTAGCATGTCTGTCTGTACCTTTACAGAGCTACGTTAGGTAAGGAGGAAAGGAACTGGTCACCCTACCTCCGATACCAGACCTTCTATTTCTCCTTCGGGAGAGTCCAGCCAACCTACGGGCTGAATATCAAGTTTAGCTTAGCCTTTTTAGCTTTTTATAGAAAGGAATCGACTAGTTATGCAGAATGACAGGTTTCTGGACAGCTAATCCGTTATATAGTGTGGCCCAATTTATTGAAGTATGTGTGATTACAGTTTTGAACGAGCAGAGGGTGAAGCAAGCAGGCTCAGGTTTCGGAGTCCTTGGTTCAGACTTTCGACTTACTGTTAATTGTCATCAGTTTTCTTGCCCGACTACCTGAAATATGCAATAACCAAGATACCTGTACTGTACGACAAGAATGGACTACACACAACTACAAATTTTATATCAACTTATACATGCCCGATTCTATCCTAGCGTGCTTACTAATGTGTTTACCTTTTGTTTATCTTCTTGAATCAAAACATAAAGACTTGTAACGGGGTGTCCACTAATTACGTGAGATGTTTTTCCGGAATTCCGGACTCCCCTTCTTTCTGGTGAGATTTGGTTGGAACCACCCCCCCCTAAGAAGAACCCCCTCTTTTTTTTAGCTGTGCTATCCTTTAAGAATTTCAAAAACTCACGTGAAGTTTCCATTGCTCCCCCCCCCATCCCCCTTGGTGAAATTTCACCGGACCACCCCCTCCCCTATTACTCCTCAGGTAATTAACGGATGCCCTATAATGTAGTACATTTGTAACCTTTACCTTTAAATTCCACAATTTCTTTACGTTTATTGGAGTGTTGATCATTGATATGGTGGTTTGATTAACGTTGTCTGTACATTCTAGCGTACTATAGTTCAGAAAACTGAAGAATTAATAACAAAAGTCACAGATAACAATAACGTTTTCCAGACAACTGGAATGTCTGTCCTTTTCTCTTTGGTATCTGAAGAGGAGGCTGACTGGGTATACGGACCTGCCCCCGAGGCGGCGTGGTGCTGCCTCTCGGAGTCTCTCGAGTCGCCGTCGTCCGGGGGCGGCTCTCTTTTGGCGACGTCGAGTGCAGTGAGCGCCGGCGGCCTGACCAGCGTCGAGTCGGGGGCGGCGACTTGCGGCTCGTGGTGCAGGGGCGGCGAGCCGTGGGGGCCGTGCGTCCCGGGGGACGTGCTGTCCGGGCTCAGCTGCTGCGGGGGCGGTGGGGGCGGTGGCTGTGGGGGCGGCGCGTGAGCTGCCGACAGCATCCCTGCAACACGCAACAACAAAGCCTCCAGTCAATCAGTGTGCCTAGCAGACAGGGGGGGGGGGGGGGGGGGGGTACTGGTGTGGGAACTCAATTTCTGGTAATGCAGATTTAACTGTACGTGCTGTTTCTTTTTTGTTTTAAAATTAACTCTTACTATTACTCCGCGATTCACTAAAAGTGTGTGGAGGAGGGTGCATTGCAAATATCCGAAAGGGTAATAGTCTGGAAGGGATATAAGGGATATGGCAGGAGGCGCCCATGGGCTATTGTGAGGAACCATCCCAGCATTCGCCTGGAGTGATCCGGGAAAACCATGGGAAACCCAGATCAGGATGGCCGGAGAGCTTTATCGAAAGCTACTCCTGTCGGATTTTAAGTTTACTCGTCCGGTAAATCCTTTCTATTCCATTCCCTAATCGCTCGTGGAAAAAATGAATACAGAAAAGAATCGGTTCTGGCCCTGATTTCTCTTATCTTATTTTCGCAGTCATTCCGAGATACGAATGTTGCTGGTAGCAATATTTGTTTGCTGTCATTCTGAAATATGTCAGTCGTGAATTTTTCAATTAGCTTCTGTCGAGAGCAACGCCTTCGGTGCTCCAGGTCTTCCCAACCTAACTCCTTCAACATCGCACTTACGCTTTCCCTCCAACTATACATACCTGTCACGAATCGGATGGCTCTTCTTTGGACCTTCTCTCATGCCTCCATTAACCCCTTTTAATTGGGACCCCATACAGAACAACAATATTCTAAGTGAGGACGCACTAGTGACTTATATGCAATCGATTTAACTTCCGGCGTGCATTGCTTTAAATTACGACCTAGAATTCGGAGCATACGGTTTGCTTTCCCAATTACATTCTCGATATGTTCATTCCACGACAAATTATTACGAATTGTTACCCCTAGGTATTTAGCGGAATCTACGGTTCTAAGGACAGTACCATTAATTGTGTATTCAGAGCTAGATGATGTCACCTTTTTACTCACGCGCATGACTTGGTACTTTTTAGCTTTTAACTTCAACTGCCAGTCTTTACACCACGCAATTATTTTCATAATATCGTCTTGTAACAAAGCGCAGTCTTCCTGGGTTTTGATTTCACGATAAATAATAGTATGATCGGCAAATAATCTTTTCATCCCCCTTATTATGTCAATAAATCATTAATGTATATGAGAAACAACAGAGGCCCAATCACGCTTCCCTGGGAAATCCCGGACCTTACCTCGGTAAGTGATGAACGCTCACCGTCGAGAACTACACACTGTGTTCTGCCCTTCAGAAAGTCTGCAACCCAGTCGCATATTTGTCTAGATATGCCGTAGCCACGAAGTTTCCTAAGTAACCTAGTGTGAGGCACAGTGTCGAAAGCTTTTTTAAAATCTAATAGAACTAAATCAACCTGGGATTGCCCATCTATAATACGGCACAAGTCGTGAATTAAAAGTGTAAGTTGTGTTTCACTTTTAATTCACGACTTGTGTCGTATTATAGATGGGCAATCCCAGGTTGTAAGTTAAGCTATGAAATTATGAGTCTTGCACGGTCACCAAGTAAAATAACTGTTTTCCACGTTACTTCGGTTGGGGCAAGGATAATCTATATAAAAGAAGTAGTTCCTGTTATACTCCTATCACCGAGTTGGTAGGAGGGCGAAATTGCCCTCCTACCTAACATTCGGGAGGACGGGTATCAAACCCCTCGGGTCATCATAACTAAGGTTTTCCGTGGTTTTTCACAGTCACTCTAGAGAATGCCGGGATGGTACCTTACAAGGCCAGGCCGACTTCCATCCCCCTTCTATCCCCGTAGTAGTATAATTAGGCTGAAAAGGGTCTTCGTGAACATCCAGCAGTCCGTCTCCCGGCCTTCAGTTGGGAGGAATGAAATTAAAATTTATATATCTACACTAATATTATAAATGCGAAAGTAACTCTGTCTGTTTGTTTGTTACGTTTCTTGAATTAAACGGCTACTCCAATCGTGATGAAATTTGACAAGAAGATGCTATTTGACATTAGGATGGACATAGGATACCATATTCTGTAAAGATAAGAACATATTGTCACTAAATTATGAACACTATCTGAACTGTGAAAGACAAACGCATATTATCTATATGTCTTTGTAATGCGTAACGTTAGAGAGCAATACCAGCATAGCACAGTGGTAACGTGATCGCTGATAAGAAAACTCCCGTGTAGCTTCGGGTTCAAGCAAAAAATTTTATAATTTGTTTTACATAGTTTGAACCAAGCCTAGGATTTTGTAGTAAGGATACCATGATCTGGAAAATCTTTGGCGATAGAATGGTGCCCTAAGCGTTTACTTTATCCATGGTATAGGCCCTACTGGTTTCACAGGCAATTTTTGTGTGATCTAAACTAATAATATTATATATGCGTAAGTAAGTCTCCGTCTTTTTTTTTTTACATTTTGACGACTATATGCGTATACCGATATACCGAAAAACTTTGTATCATTTTCATTAGGAATGAAATAGGATACTTTTTTCCGATCTGAATAAATGATACAGGTTCGACGGTAGAATGTTATATCAATAGCATTCCCGTCATATTATGCCGACATATCTTAGGTAACTTTCAGCTTTGTGTATCCAATTCTAGCAATCAAATTCTAAATCCAGCGTATGAAGTCGCTGGTAACATCTAGTGTATATATATATATATATATATATATATATATATATATACAGGGCGTTCGCCGGAAAACGCAACCCTCCCAGTCTGTTGCCGTCGGCAACTTGCTCGGACAGCGGGGCCAGCTGTTTCCGCCACACGACACCGTGAATCACCGCACTGTTTAACACCTTCCGCTGCCCCAACAGTGCAGTGCAGTGACCCTTACATTGTTAAGAACGGTTTCTTTGCATTGTAGCTAGTTTGTGACTTCAGTCTCTTATTAATCAGTGTTGTGAATAAACGTTTCTTTGCGGTTTGGCTGGTTTGGGGCTTCATACTCTTAGGGCCTTATTACACTAGGCGACTTGGCGGCGCAACCAGCCGCGGCACTGGTGTCTCTGTTGGCGACGCAACCAGGATTCTGGTGGCGCCGCCAGCCAGCCACTCGCACAACCGAGCACTCACTTTGCTGTTATCATCGCATTGTATGCGAATTGTGTAGTTGAATATGTCCAGTGAACTACAGAATGTCACTGTGGAAATGAGTGGAAGTGAAAGTGTAGAGAAGACAAAGGGGTAAAGCAAGAAGAATTTCTCATGTTCGTATCTTTCCCGGTAATATCAACGTTTACTAAGTACAATGATTAAAAGAAAGACGATTTAGACATCCTTAAGTAATTAAAAAACTTGTTGTCGTCTGAATACAGTTTAATTGCGATGGTAGCAATTTGCACATTTACAGCACTCTCTTCACCCTCCTCCTTTCCTCCAATGAGTCCCAATCCAGCTCCTGTATCATATCAGTTACTGACTGGGTCCTGCGATAATTTCCACAAACAAATCTAGCTGCTCTTCTTTGCACACCTTCCAACTCCTGTATTTGATCTCCAAAATGTGGTCCCAAACTACGCCACCATATTCAACAAATGATCTGACCAAAGTTTTGTAACCCAACTCCCTAACTTCTCTGTTACATCCTCTCATCACCCTCTTCAGCAAATGAAGGATTTTGTAACCTTTTTCTACCACCTGCCCAATTGAATTTATCAAACGTTATGCAAAGAATTTACACTTCATCAAGCAAATCTGACCCCACTCTGTAATCATAATTAACCTTTAGATCTATTTATCTTTGTATCTTATAAGCCGACTCTTCTTGGCATTTATCTTCATTCCATGCTGACATACCCATTTTGATATTCTATCCAGATCATCCTGCAACTGTTCAGTCTTCACCTGTTTTTATCCTATTGTATACCATTGTATCATTTGAAAAATACCTAGATTCTGACCGTAACACAGTCATTCATTAGAATAATGAACAGCAACTCCCATATTTACTTCCACTTCTCTTGATAATGTATTTCCTACTCTAACCCTTTGCTTTCTGACTTTTAAGAATTCCTGTGCCCAGCAAGTAACTTTTTCATTCAATTCAATACATTTCAGTTTATTATAACCATTTTATGGCTCACTCTGTCAAATGCCTTAGAAAGATCTAGTGCCACACTATCAACTTGGCCTCCCATTTCAAATTCATTTGAAATATCTTGCATATAGCCCACTATCTGAGATTCAAATGAGTATCCTTGCCTAAAGCTATGTTGTCGATCTGAAAACTAGTTTCGTTCTTCACAGACATTTCTGATATAGTTGCATATCAATCTCTCAATCATTCTGCCCATCACTGATGACAAACTAATTGGCCAGGAATTTTCACCATATTTTTAACCCTTCCTTTATGAACTGGTACTACTATCGGTCTTTTCCAATCCTTTGGTAAGCAGCAAGTCTCCAAACTCATTTTAAACAAAATTTTAAGGTTAGGTACAATATCCTATCCCACAATCTTTAATAAATCTGTAGTAATATTAAATACACCAGTTACACCAGTTTTAACTTTCTGAGTTACTTCGCAATTTCCTGAAAATTTATTTCAAATTTTGTAGGTTCGTCATTCATTCCCTCCCATCACAGGATGACTGTCCCCAGTTGTCTCACCAAACCTGACACTCAGTATCTCTGCAATTTTAAAATTGTAAAGTAGGAAGGGGCATATGAACAGTAGACTGAACGCGTGGTGGCGAGTCTGGCGGCGCCGCCAGGTGGCCTAGTGTAATAAGCTACGTAAGATACAATGCCCCGCCACGGCTCTCGGCCACCAGTGGTTGCCCGCCTGGTCGCCGGGCAGGGCAGCCAGCCGGCCGCCAGTTTCTGGCGGCGCCACTGGCTGCCCTAGTGTAATAAGCTCCATAAGACCCTGTGCCCAGCGACGAGCAGAGCCACCAGTGGCCCGGCTGGTGGCGCCGCCAAGTCGCCTAGTGTAATAAGGCCCTTACTAATCTGTACCGTGTTTGAGTGTGAGTAAAATTATGGTACGTTACAGTTTGCAACAAAGAATATTTCTCTACGATACATATGTGAAGAAGAAGTCGTTTAAAAAGTGTCGCAGTAAATTTCGTCGCGAATATCCTGGCGCTTTACTGCCAGCTAAATCAACAATTCTGCGTCTGGTTAAAAAAGTAAGAGAAACGGGTTCATTTTTTAACAAAAAGAGACTGTCGGTCAACCGTATTCTCACAGAGGAGAAAATTGACGATATCGCTTTTCGACTAGAACAGTCACCCAAAAAATCATTAAGTCAGTTAGGGCAGCGTGTGTCTCGAAATATGTTCAGAAGATGTGAAATGTGCATTACACAAGAGTGTCAACACTTCCAGCATCTTTTATAAGGTAAGCTAATGAATTACGTCACATTTAAATGCTTAGCACATACAAGTTTATGAAATAGTCCGCGGCCGACGGTCGAACAATGCCGGGAGCTGACCGCTCGCTCGCCGCGAGCAGTTTCTTCCTTGTAGCGCTAACAGTGGGTTGCGTTTCCCGGCGAACGCCCTGTATAAAGATGAATGTATGTATGTTTGTTTGTTTGTATTTTTGTTTGTTCTTCATTCAAATCCACAGATTTCATCCGATCTGGATGAAACGTTTGCATACTTATCCTTTGAAACAAGGAGAAAAATACTGTCTACATTTGGTTGAAAAATTATCTGTATAAATAATAAATTTTGTCTTATAATTTCGAAAAATTACTGAACGGCGATAGACAGACGTGTTGGATATGGAGGTATCTGTACCATTTTTTCGTGTAGCGGTCAGGTAGCTCAGTGGTTAAAGCACTTGCTTACTAATGTTTAGGTCGTAGTCTCTAGTTCAAATCTCAAAGATTTTTAAAAATTGTTTTTGATCGTAAGAGTCACGCCTGGACCGTCGGTTATTCGGATTGAATGTTAAACTGTAGATATCAAAAATTAAGGGGTGCAATGCGAGGCAAATCGTAGGTAGTCTTGCAATGCTGTATGTGAACATTTTTTACGTTGTATTGATCCCTTAGGGGTGATTTGCAACAGTCTGTGTGTGATCTACAGTAATAATACTATAAATGCGGAATTAAGTCTCTGTCTTTCTGTTACGTTTTGATAACTAAATGCCTATACCGATATTGACGGAATTTGACAATAAAATCTGTAGGGAGGGCACAGGACTTTTTTTTTCGGTAAGATTAACAGTTATAGTCACGAAATTTTGAGAACTTATCGAATGTTGACAGAGATACGGATGTGTGTGTTAGTCTGTAATGTTACGTCGCTTGCTCAAGCTATGCTTCTCGCGCATTATGTTAGTGTATAATTTGTTAATAAATTTAGTTTAGAGAAAAAACTATTATTTAGTATAGATGTCGATTTTCTCTGTCCTATTACTTTGTGTCTGCTTAAATGTTTCTGGAACCAGTTTATTTTGCCTTCTTTTTTGACATGCCTTGTGGGTGTAAACTGCCCTAAGTTGTAGCTCTAGCAGAGCACGAGCAGCTAAAGGTACTAGAACCCAAGAATCGGATGCTCGTGCTGAAGAAAGAAGAAAAGACCAAGCTCAAATAAAGTTGCCCTTAGTTAACACCCCCACCCCCTCCCCCCACATTCCCACATCTTCGTTTGTTTTTCTGTTTTTAAATATGTTGGAAATTGATTCTCTTCAAGAGACAGATTCCACGGTAGAATGATATAGTGATGGGTTTCCTGTCATATTATGCCGACTCGGTGTTGATTGGGACCAGTCCTTTGTTACCAACAACTTTCTGTATTCATTTCTGGCAAAGAAATTCCTAATCGACGCGAATGAAGTAGCGGGTATCAGCTAGTATATTCCTTTCTTTGTTTAAATATACGTCAATAATTTACCATCTAACCTTTTATTCTTATGGCTTTACACCTCGTCGACGTCAAGGTCATTAGAGGCGGGATGCGACTGGGAACAAGGAACGGGAAGGAATTCGATCATGGCCTTTTTGAAGGAAGCATCCCGGCATTCGCCTGGAGTGGAGAAATCATGGAAAACCCAAATCTGAATGCCCGGAGGGAGATTCGAACCTGACCTCCCGAATGCGAGGCCAGAGTGGTAACCGCTCACCCACCACGCTCGGTCAGTATATCTCATGATTTTTTTTTTTTTATTTATTTTTTTTTACTAATTTACGTCTCTCAACAGCAAGGTCTTTAGAGACGGGAAAGGATGGGGGCAAGGAATCGGAAGGAATTCGGCCATGGCCTTTTTAAGGAAGCATCCCGGAATTTGGGAAACCATGGAAAACCCAAATCTGGATGCCCAGACGGGGATTCGAACCGCCGTCCTCCCGAATGCGAGGCCAGAACGCTATCCGTTACACCACCACACTCGGTCAGTTGAAAGATTCTTCCTCATAGGGTTATTATGCAGTAAGGATTTCGATAGAAATAATTGCTAGTATACAGTGTTGTAGAGAGGCAGTTATGTTAGCTGTATTTGTAAGTTGTTGGTGGCAGTAAATGGAGCCGGATTCCCTGATTGGTCCGCTGGGAACGGGACCTCTATCGATCCGAAGCGGTGACCTAGTGGGCACGCGAGCCACTTTGCTTGCGATGTATATCTTCCGAGGTTTTTATTTCGCGTGACGAGCACGAGAAGGGCTACCTGTCCCTTATCTGCCCTACTTTTCATCTAACGACTATCGACCACCATATTCCCCGAATGGAAATAGAGGTATCGAAATAAATGTTTGTTCTGCCATCAGCAACCACAACAAGGCAACTGCTTTGCATCGGAACACTGTACATCAAGCAGAAGTAGAGAGACAGTCTTCGAGGCGTTTTAGTTTTCGTGGATTTTAATATATTACAGTTCTTGGCCACAGATGTTGTAGTAACTAGTGAGACAGTGTCTTAATTTTAAGATTTTCTGAATTGCAACTAGCAGAAGTATGTTATACTGGTAGTTTTCTTTTTTTTTTTTTTCAGTCAAATTTTCCCGTCAGAGATGACGATTAAGCTGTCACTTGTTTCAAAACGAAAATTTATAACCAATACTAGTTTTAAAATACCGTTAAAAATGAGATAGAAATAGTTGTTATTCTGGAAAAGGTAGTATAATTCCAAAAACGAGTATTAATTATTTTGAACCGAGCGGGGTGGGTGAGCGGTTAATGCTCTGGCCTTGCATTCGGGAGGACGCCGGTTCTAATCCCCGTCCCGGCATCCAGATTTGGGTTTTTCATGGTTTCCCCAAATCACTCCAGGCGAATGCCGGGATGCTTCCTTCAAAAGTCCATGGCCGAATTCCTTTCCGTTCCGTGCCCGAGTCCCATCCCGCCTCTAATGACCTCGACGTCGACGAGGCGTAAAGTCATGAGTAAAAAAAAATATTTTGTTATTTTATTATTTTACGTACTATTATCAACAACAAGAATAACAATTATGCCCCATAATTATTGGTATATTTCGTGTAAAGTTTCTCTGATATTTTAAAAAGTTTATCTGTTTCTCATCTTATATAAAAGAAATTAGGTTATTTTGTGATGTGGGTCTAGTAATTGCTACAATGCATAGAGTGTAAAAATGTATTAATACGTACCATGCAGATTTAAACGAATTACATATCCTCCTCTATGGTTGGTCTACAAAGGTCACACATATTAAATCATTATGCACAGTGTAATATCATCATCACTAAACTGGCCTGTTATTATACCTAACTATTTGTGATCGCGATTTTTGTCTATTAAATAATTTTCTCTGAAAATCGCGTACTTTGCAGCCTTAATTTGTTCAGGTTGTGATTTGTAATAATATCTCCCAATAGAACGATGCTTCATACTAAATAGTTTAATTCACTTAAGTTAAATGCAGAGCAAACGAAGGGTGCATTTCGGGTGGAAACATTCACACCTGGCGTACAAGAAAACACTAGTTCGATCCCCAGTATGAAGATTTAGATTTTCACTGTTTCACTAAAAAAAAGTGCAGGAAATGCCGGGATGGTTCCTTCAAAAGGCCATTGACGAGTTTCTTCCTGTCCTGCCGCTATAATCCCCTACCGGCTGACGCTACTTTTACATTTAATCAACTCATGTTCTCATTTATGTCACATCAGGACAGAGTCATCAATAAAACGTGATTAAATCTATAAATATATAATAACGTAAGTAAATATCACATTTTTTAGCCAGGATGCTTTCTTCAAAAGGCCATGGCCGCATTCCTTCCCGTTCCTTGTTCCCAGTCCCATCTCGCCTCTAATGACCACGACGTCGACGAGGAGTAAAGCCAGAAGTAAAAAAAATATTTACAAACACAAATCAGTGGTTACTACTTGATATATTGTTAAATGTAGATCTTTGACCATGTTTTAGGTATGGTTACTAGTCTTAAATAGTTCCCACTCTATAAATATTTTGCAAAGTAGTAATTAATAGACAAAATTCTTAAGGTAGACTAAACAAAAAATCCATTATACAAAGTCTAGTGAGAAAAAAATTAAATTTTAGCGACAAAAATGGTTTTTTACAGATATAGGTCATAGCCACATTAACTTATTCTTGCTGAAATACGAACTTGACGGTTAGAGTTCACTCTACAAAATTTGAAGCATTTCTGTTTAGTCTTACTATTACTATTACTCCGCGATTCACTAAAAGTTTGTGGCGGAGAGTGCATTGCATCTATCCGGAAAGGTAATGGTTGTCGAGAGCAACGCCTTCGGTGTTCCAGGTCTTCCCAACCTAACTCCTTCAACATCGCACTTACGCTTTCCCTCCAACTACATATACCTGTCACGAATCGGGCGGCTCTTCTTTGGACCTTCTATAACGCCTCCAGTAAACCCTTTTGATGGGGACCCCATACAGAACAACAATATTCCAAGTGAGGACGCACTAGTGAATTGTATGCAATCGATTTAACTTCCGGAGTGCATTGTTTTAAATTACGACCTAGAAATCGAAGCATACGATTTGCTTTCCAAATTACATTCTCGATATGCTCATTCCACGACAAATTATTACGAATTGTTACCCCTAGGACAGTACCATTAATTGTATATTCAAAGCTAAATGATGTCATCTTAATGGATATAAAAGTATTAAAGTTGGAGAAAGAGAATCTCAGCATGTAGTAGATATTAATATATTTTTCTCGGGCTTCCAGCCGTGTTAATATATAATATTCAACGCCGTGAAAAATTACGATCCTACATGTAGTAGATATGTTACCTACAGCAATTAATACGTCTTAGGTATAGATGAATCGTGATTGCCATAAAAAAACATTATGTTCAGTTGCAAGATGGAGGAAGACAACAAAAATAGTTACACACTGAGGATAGGCAAAATTTTCCAGATCCTTTTAATGAAACAGATTTTTGTTAGCCAAAACCTTTAAATAATAATTCGTCTTGCCTCGTATTCCCTTAAACATTGTCCGTAGTTGCTTGAATTCCTTTCATACAGTCATTCCGAAAATGTAGATTCATTTGTTCACCATTGCCGACTCCCAGGTCAAAACAAACACTGAATCCCTCTTGGACCATTCATCTCAGCCAGGTGAGTTTGACCTTGACATGTTGGCACCCCTGCACCTGTGCCCCAGCGGTTCCTTTGAGAGCACCCCGGAAGTTGCGTCACA
The DNA here is from genome assembly GCA_031002005.1 of Vandiemenella viatica. Classification (NCBI taxonomy): domain Eukaryota; kingdom Metazoa; phylum Arthropoda; class Insecta; order Orthoptera; family Morabidae; genus Vandiemenella; species Vandiemenella viatica. The sequence goes on from CM061918.1 coordinate 113,392,652, forward strand.
CTGACCGTGTAACCGCGCACACTGCTCCGGAAACCCTACCTCAATGTGCGCTCCTCGCCAATTTGTCAAAACGCCCGAAAGAGACACAAAAGCTGTCGGAGGCAGCATGGGAAAAAGCCAGAGGATGGGCGTGTGTCACGCCAGAAATTCCTCAAAAGACGGCTGTTTGTAAGGTGTCGGTCTGTGGTTACACAAAGCCAACTCGTCAATGCGATCCCGCTACCAAAACCCGCCATTGTGCCGACAGTGGCTTCGACAAAACTTGGAACATGTGTTTCCTGTACATACAGGCAGACGTCATTCCCGTGGGATGAAGCATATTGCCTCACACACTGTGCATTTCGCGTCTGCCCAGTAATCCTAAGACGCAAAAGAGCTCTAAATCGTGATAGATCGCTTCGTTCAACGATTCTCAATCCGTGGTTTGCGAATTTGGTACAGGTGGTTCGCAGGCAGAATATTAAAAACTAGATTCTAAGGTTGTCAAAAAATGACGAACTGAACGCAGTTGTAACAGCCCTAAAACCTAAACTTAAATGGAATTGTATTTTATGAAGCACTTATAGTAAGCTAGAGTTTGGTTGAATATGATCTGGTAGGTTTGTTTTGCAATTTCCTGTAAATCAATGTATATAGACTTAGTTTAATGAAAAGAAATTATTTAAAGGCCATTTTATATGTTTTAAGAACAGAATTGTGCAAGAGAATTGCTTAAATGTTCGTAATTCCAAGTATTAATGCAAGTTACGATGTCTAAAGGACAATTTACTACAGTTTAAAACGATTTCTGTGAATAATTTTGTGTTTAAGTATCTTTAATATCCATTTCTGACCATTTTGTATTGATTGTAAATGATGTATTAATTCTGCTTGTTTTTAATATGTTTCAATTGTTTAAGTATTGTTAATGTTCGAGAAATATCTGGCGGAAGCTTTTGAAGTGTTCTAGAAATTTCGATGGAGTTCATATAAAGCTAAAATCCGAGACAGAGCAACAGTTTTCACCGACTCAATTTACGACGGCCAAGTACTGTATTGTCTTTGGAAGAAGTGTTGTATGCAATCTCTGAATTGTATGTATGCATGTAAACAGTATCTTTGACGTCGTGTTTATGGAAATAAAAGCAAGTTTAAACTGAACTGTATCGTGGAATAGTTATTTATCATATTAACTGAACCGCGAACAATCTAATACAGTGTTCTGCGCAATTCATTTATTCTGAGTTGCTTTATTAAATACAATTGATATTAAATGACGATGATAACTTTAAAAAAGATGTAATGTTGTAGATATTTCTTAGTTTACTGCACCAGCAGTGTCTATGGACAAAGAGTATAGGAAAACATCTACATCTAACAAAAATAGATAAAAAGTAATTAATAATTTCTATGTTGATTTATAACGAAATACTGTTTCAGTGTTCTAGCAATTCATTTTTCCGCAGTTGCTTGAAACTGATTGGAACTGTTATTAAACAGCGCCCATAACCTCAATTAAATACTAACATCTTTGGCCGTTGTTAGTCTGGCACCGAAGGCGGGTTGAGTGACGTCACAGTGACAGACATTGTGACCAAACCTGACCTTTTTTAGTATTGATTGATTGAATTCGAAACTGTGAAACAAAAAATTTAAATATATTTTCCTAATAATGTTTTTAACAAATATTTACGGGTTTGTGAAACCATTACAGGTGGACAGCACGGAGAATTACCTTTAGTTACCAAAGAAAGAGTAGTTAACTAAGTTTTAAAGTGAATGTCAGCTTAAAACGAAATTTCGTGGTCTTAGTTTGATTCGATTATGAATATCACCTTTAGTGAGAAGTGATTACTGCAAATTATCTGAAAAAGCATTGAAAATCGGCATGCAATTTTCAACAAAGTATATTTGTGACGAAGAATTTTTATCTCTCGGTCAAATAAAAATAAGTTACAGAAACCTAGCATAGATTGAATTTGACTAACATTGATCCAGATATCAAGGGACTCAGCCATCTCAGTGACTAATCTTATATATATATATATATATATATATATATACGGCACAACGTTGGATGAATGCCGGTAGCTGTGGGAGCTACGGTGATTGAAAATGCTCGATCTGAGACATTTTCATATTTCGACCAAAGACGTGTGTGTCCCCATATTTCACTCTGCAGCCAGAACTACCAAGCGCAGACCAGTCGCGTTTGCGTGTGGTAGTATGCCTGGAATCATCCATCGAGCACAACTTTTTCCGAATGTCGGTAGCTGTGGGAGTATTGGAGAAATGGTGCATGAAAGTGGTCAACCTGACACAAGAATGGACACGTGTGTCCCTATATTTCACACTGCAGCCAAAACTACCTAGCACAGTCCACAAACAGAAAATAAGCTTATCCTACACAACACGAAAAGTTACATATTTCTCAGATACATGGGAACACAGACCATATTCCTCCGGGTTTAGTACGCCGGGTCTAACAAATCCGGTTTGCATTCGGGCAGGACATAAGTTCTTCTCTCCCTCTCATGGTTCACACTGGAAACCTGTATAAAACAAGGTACCGGTTGTACCAGGTCTTTAGCTTCTCAGATCGAGGCCAAAAATAAATAATCATTTGGTTAATAAATATAAAGAGTCTGTTAAGTTTACTTAATTCAATTTTAATAGCTCATTTAGAACGTCATAATAGTGTTTCCCCAAAAATTTAAAAGATGCAGTATGTTTAAAATCTTAATAATATACAAATAGGAAAAAAAATTAGGCTCTTAGTGGCATACAATTTTTATTATTTTTTTTTTTTTACATTTTTTACTCCTCCATTTGAAAACGGTTGAGATACGCTGGCTTAGTTCAACTAAACGGAAAGTTTGGCATTTCTATAAGTCATGTTGTTTTTTAGAATAAAACATGACGAGACTGAAGATCTAGGATACAACACGATTGAAATATCCAGAGATAGTTGTGGTGATTTGCACCAAAATCGCCTACTGCCACCCACAGTATTGGTAAATAGCACAGTATGGATGTAGTTGTAGACATAAAGAGTGACATTATATTCGAGAATTTATTCTATAAATTTTTTTATGACTATTATTTTTCCGTTACCTTCTTATGTTTCTGTTATCTGTCTCTTTGCTAGACAAAGTTCCATCATACACACAGTTCCTTCCAGATAAGCCAAGTGCATTTGTATAATGGTCTGTCGAAGATCAAACACTAACGCTGGCCGAAGCTAGATTACCATAACCACTCTACGCTTTACCATTCTTGATACTGGTGGCTATTCACACTCAACTTCACCTTCAATATTTGTTAATACTTCACGTATCCTATACACGTGATATGTATATATATATACTTAATGCTTTACGCCTCGTCGACGGATAAGGTCAATAGAGGCGGGGTGATACTGGAGAGAAGGAATTCGGCCATGGCCTTTTTGAAGGAAGCATCCCGGCATTCGCCTGGAGTGATTTGGGGAACCCATGGAAAACCCAAATCCGGATGCCCGGACGGGGATTCGAACCCGCATCCTCCCGAATGACGTGATATAATTATATAAATCACCCTTTGTCTGCCATATTACCATTTATACGTTGCTATTATAAAGGCGTACATCGAGTTTAAAGAGATATTTCCCGATACATGTAGTCAACAATCGACAAATGACGATAGTATAGCACTATACAATTAAGCCGCAGTCTTTCTCCGAAATACGAAACAGGCGTTTGTAAAAACATGTATAAAAATACGTTAATTATTCATCGCGGTGAAAGAGTTTCCGTTGTACTGACAACAACGTCCGGTCTAGCAGCTTTTTGACACCAACTATGGTCAACACAAGACGAACACGAAGTTTGAATTGGCGATCCTCTTAGCGAGCTCGCTACCCACCATACAGCCCGACAGTGTTAAACTGCACAATGGTCTGCGCCTGATTTGCAGGCCACCAATGTAACACTGCAGATGACATGTTAGCCTGCATACTGGCGCCATGAGCAACGAAAACAGTACAACAGTTGAGGCTTATATGAAGCAAAATTAATACCACACTGTGCTCATCTGTTTCATTTTGTGAACTATAGGGCCAACACTTCAGCATCTCTGGCCCTTCGAGAATATTATTTCCATAACCCAGTGACCCTGGCTTGGTGGCTAACTGGAAAAAAGTTACTTCTTCTTCACCACATTTATCGAATATTTTGACATCATCTTCCTTTGTTGAACAATGCTCATCGTTTGCATGGTCAGATTTAAAAATTTGGTTCTATAGCAGCCAAACATTTTACACCTACTGCCAGGTCGTACCATGTTGTAAATGGGGAAGTGAAGTATTGCCCTCTGTCTGTGAAACGTGACACTATGTTCTGTGTGACAAGTATATTTTTACAACATTTTACGCTTTTAGCAGACGTCATATTAATGAAATATTCCACTTTTCAGGATTCACGCTACTGTGATTGATGTATTACTACCGACGTTTCGGCACCCAACCTGGGGCCTTCATCAGAACTATATAGGGTGTTACAAAAAGGTACGGCCAAACTTTCAGGAAACATTCCTCACACACAAACAAAGAAAATATGTTATGAGGACATGTGTCCGGAAACGCTTACTTTCCATGTTAGAGCTCATTTTATTACTTCTCTTCAAATCACATTAAACATGGAATGGAAACACACAGCAACAGAACGTACCAGCGTGACTTCAAACACTTTGTTACAGGAAATATTCAAAATGTCCTCCGTTAGCGAGGATACATGCATCCACCCTCCGTCGCATGGAATCCCTGATGCGCTGATGCAGTCCTGGAGAATGGCGTATTGTATCACAGCCGTCCACAATACGAGCACGAAGAGTCTCTACATTTGGTACCGGGGTTACGTAGACAAGGGCTTTCAAATGCCCCCATAAATGGAAGTCAAGAGGGTTGAGGTCAGGAGAGCGTACTAACATACTAACGAAACTAAAATGAGCTGTAACATGGAAAGTAAGCGTTTCCGGACACATGTCCACATAACATATTTTCTTTGTTTGTGTGTGAGGAATGTTTCCTGAAAGTTTGGCCGTATCTTTTTGTAACACCCTGTATACAAGCGAAGTATCACTTGTGACGGTTTTCACACCACTCCCTCGTTTATCTTCTCGCTGAGCTGATTGTGTTGGTTACCGGCAGCGGGTGTCAGCTGTTCCAGAGATGTTGTTGTCGTTGGCGATTTTGTGTTGCGATTGTCCCCGAGTGCACATTTCCACATTTCGCTTATGCCATAGCCGCCGTCTTTATCGAAATTTGTATACAGCCCTGATGAAGGCTCCATGTTGGGCGCCGAAAACGTCGGTGGTAATACATCGAAAAAAACAGCGCGAATCCCGATAAAGTAAATGGAATATTTGATTAAGTATATTTTTTGTTTCTGGCATGTGTAGTTTATGAGGTGGAGATTGAGTACCGTCCCGACATTCGGCTCGAAAGCTGTGGAAAACAGCCTGAAAGCCGCAGTCAGAGCTGCCGTTACGCGGAGGCATGGTCTCGTGCCCAGTCCCGTTGTGCCTCCTCGGTCCAGTGTATGGCGCCTCAGCACACTGAGTCACACTGACGGGTAACCCGGGTGGTTTTACTATTCCGTGGCAACTTCAATGCGAATTTTAGTTGCCTTGGTTTCTTGAATTCTCCAGTGATGAAAGTGTGTGTACACATTATTGTTTTTATTTGGATGTCTGAAATATGAGTAAGTTCAATGCAGTACATTGTATGTTCGGTGACCCATCTGCAAATATCGTACGGCATGGGTTTGAGCTTCTTTGTAGAAAACCTGTAACATGATGTCAAGCATAGTCTGTTGTTGTTGTTGTTCGTCGTTGTTGTTGTTGTCGTTGTTGTCGTTGTCGTTGTCGTTGTCGTTGTTGTTGTTGTCGTCGTAGTTGTTGTTGTTGTCGTTGTTGCTGTTGTCGTTTGTTTGGGGGTTTTTTGCTAGTTTTATTCCTCCCAGGTAAAGCCTGGAGGCGGGTTGCTGGATGGTTTCCAGGACCCTTCTCAGCCAACTAGCCTAAAGGGGAAGGAAGGAGGATGAAAGTCGCCCTTGGCCTATTAGGGAACCATCACAGCATTCGCGTTGAGTGACTGGGAAAACCCCAGTCAGGATGGACGGACGGGTTTTGATCCCCGTCCTCCCAAATGGTAGGTAGGAGGGCAAATCTGTCTGTTAAAACGCAGCTCTAATGTTTAAGTATTAATTTCAAGGGACTTTGTTAAATGAATTAAGTAATATTTCGTTGCGAACAGTGATTATCATTTCTATATCAATACTTATCATTTTTGAGTAGTTAAAAGTTATTGACTGCTTTCTGTTACATTGTCACAAACCTTCCAATATTTTTTTAGTTAGTTTACTTTTATGTTTAATACTGAATTATGTTCCATTTATCACCTATAAGTATCCTGAAAAATGGTATCAATGTATGCGTAATATTGTTGGCTTTTCACAGACTGTAGTTTGTTTAGTAAACGGGGTAGCACGTAGCCTTTTTTTCCCCTTTTGATTCCAGAAGACATCCGCCACTTTTGTACAATTTTCTCGTGTCAACTGTTGTAAATTACATACGGAGTTAATTAACTGACGGACATTAATATCCACATGCTGTTGTGTGTTCTTTTCCTCATTTTAATTGTGAAAAATGCTATGAAAGGAAAGCTACGTGGCCTGGCTCGGAACCCCCCCCCTCCCCCTCCCCGCACGTAGCCCAGCGTAGACTTCAAGCCAACCCCTCCCCCCCCCCCTGGACCGAGCCACGTAGTTTTTGCACGCTCCCCAAGATGCTCAGAAGAATGTTAGATGCTTTAGACAAACGATGTAAGGAATTCGGAATGAGAATCAATATGAATAAAACTAAATGTATGATGGTGGCAAGGAGTAAGAAAGAAATGATGATAACGCTACAAGGAGAAATAATTGAACAAGTGGAGTCCTTCAAATATCTCGGGAGTATTGTGAGTGGTGATATGAGTTGCAAGAAGGAGGTGAAAACTAGAATAGCAATGGCAAAGGAAGCTTTCAATAGAAAGAAAATTTACTATGCGGAAGGCTGGATAAAAACCTGAGTAAAATACTAGCTAAATGTTTTGTATGGAGCGTAGGACTATAAAAAGCAAATCATGGACGCTACGCAAAGAAGATCTAAAGAGGTTGGAAGCTTTCGAAATGTGGATATGGAGGAGGATGGAAAAAATAAGTTGGAAAGACAAAGTAAGGAATGATGAAGTACTGGAACGAGTAGGAGAGCAAAGGTCCACAGAAACAATAAGGAACAGAAAAACGAACTGGATTGGTCATGTGCTGATGAATGAGTGCCTGCTAAAAACTGCTCTGGAGGGGGATTGTAAACGGAGGTAAAAGAAGAGGTCGGCGAAGGAAGAAAATGATTGATGATATAATGATAAACGGGAAATATATAGAGACTAAGAGAATGGCGGAACAGACGGAGGCTTGGAGGGCTGTCACTGTGCGTGGACCTGCTGAATAGCAGAAAACCCTTCATGATCATGATGACAAACAAGTTAAACTGTCTTAAAAGTTGTCTTAATGTACAATATTAATTAAACTCGATAGTATTTCGACGAGAACCGTATGTTTTTCATTTCCAGACTACGTCAAAATACCTCTTAATTTATTTTGTTTGAGTTAACGGCTTACTTGTGTTGAAAGAGGAAGATTTAGGCCATTCTCGTCTAAATAACATGCTGTCATCCAATGACAGGATTGATTACAGTTTAATTAAAACAAAACTGAGCATGCAGCTTGTATGTGTTTGATACTAAAGTTGGCCTTTTTCATCTGTTACACCCTGTTACACCAATTGGTGTGGAAATTGTAATAATTTACGTAATTCGGCAGCGGCTGTCTGGTAACTTTCTGAAGCCAATTAATACAAAACAAATGAATGGAGAGGTCACAACTGGTACCAGCTAACACACTTTATCTAAAAAAAAAAAAGTGATCTTACACCAATATTTTTCTACAGTTGTTCGCCATTCATGATAATCGCCTGCTATGCCAGGTACTTTCGTCAGGTCGGGAAATGCCGCAGTACATAGCGTGCAGCCATAAATTACCCTCTGCTCTGCTGAGTGGCAGTGTTGGCAGCCCTGCAGCAGGTGCGTGTTGTGGCGCCCAACATTGATTCCCGACCGCAATACGCCATTTTGGAGTAGCAGCCACTTCCTCGGAGATCTGGTAAATACTTCAGTGTACTATCAAACAATTCCCCACCGCCAAATAGGTTCCATAGCTGATGTTTCTCTCGGAATCCAGACATCACGGTTTCTAATCCCGGTCAAAGTGCAAATTTTTACTATCCCTGAACTTCTCTTGGAACATCCACTGTAGGCGAAACTAGTAGCTGTAAGGAAAGCCAGCAACTCCGATCGCATCCCCTTAGATTCTTTGTCAGCAATCTATACTAATAAAAGGCTAATTTTGTTAACGTGTAACCGTGTTCTTAATGCTTTGACTTCAGGCCCCCAACTTTAGCTACTGGATTAACAACGGCCAAGGATGTTAGTACACACCAGAGGTTACAAGCATTACTTAATAACAGTTTTATTTGGTTAGGTGACTGTCAAGAAACTGTTGCCACAACAATGGAAGAAAGTACAGTAAGTATTCTGTTTAAATCGACATATTAATTATTGGTTGCTGTTGTTTATTTATATTCATTCAATGTAGATATTTTAGTTATATTCTCAGATAACTGTTATAATAAGCTAAGAAACAGTGGATCACGTTTATATCCCGATGCAGTGAAAGTATTAAATTCACGTGCGATGGAAACCTTTCATTCTCGAGCAGCAATATTAGCACTTGTCGTTACAGCTGAGGGAATGAGTTACTCAAGGTATTTAAAAAAAATTAGGTTAGCTTTTACAAGTGCCATTATATGAAATCATTATTTCATTCTACCGAGCGTGGTGGTGTAAGGGTTAGCGTTCTGGCCTCACATTCGGGAGGACGGCAGCTCGAATCCCCGTCCGGGCATCCAGATTTGGGTTTTCCATGGTTTCCCAAATCACTCCAGGCAAATGCCGGGATGCTTCCTACAAATGGCCGAATTCCTTCTCATTCCTTGCCCCCAATCCTTTCCCGTCTCTAAAGACCTCGCTGTTAAGAGACGTTAAGCATATAAAAAAAAAGAAAATTACTTCATTCGAATGAAACCAGTTCCATATTGATGAAGATCTATGCGGTCTATACCTCGATTAAAATAGATATTACGCGGCTGAACGTAAGTTGTTAAGATTTTTTTTAAATTTCTTTTGCTTTCACTGGCTTCATTTAACTGAGGTCATTATTTTAGTTTGCGGCTGGCCTTAAATGCAACTTCGACCAGGCTGGCATCTGAAACTTTTTTACTAGGGCGTAGGCTACGAGGAAATGCATTCAACGTTATTTTATAACTATTCTATTTAGTTCAGCATCTGAGATTAAATGAGTTGGCAGGACACTCACTTAGACGTTAGTCCGCATAATGAAGTATCGTAGTTCCATTGCGCTCGTCACTCCACTTGTTATCTATCCTAGAGACCAATGCACAGTCAGTTACTATGGCATTAATAAAATCCTGCACGGAATGAAAAAGTTGAACCATTGGGGAGTACGCAACTTCCAGGCATCCAGAATTGGATATTCCGTGGTTTCCCCAAATCACTCCAAACGAATGGCGTGATTGTGCCTTCAAAAGGCCATGGCCGAATTCCTTCCCATTCCTTGTCCTCACTCCCATCCCGCCTCTAATGACCACGATGTCGACGAGGCGTAAAGCCATAAGTAAGCCAGCTGTTATGTACTGTACACCGTTTAAATGCTTTGAACTAATGCAATAATGACCGCAAAATGAACATTTAATATTTCTTTCATTTCCTCCTTTCGTCTGATTTAAGTCCTTATTTCCTTCTGTCCTTTTCTGTCTTGATTTCCTTCCATGCTTCGTTTTCTTCCATATTTCTTTCTTTCTTGTCTTAATTAGTTGTTTCCATTGTTTCATATACACATTTTCCTATTTATTTTTCTTAATTTTCATGCTTTCCAAATTTTCTTTTCCTGCTCCTCTAAATGTCTTCTTTTATGCCCAGTTTGCTTAATTGCTTCATTATTTATTATTATTTCTTTTGCAGAATGAAGAAATGATGATTATAATGATGTGAAAAACGTTCCAGATTGGTGTAATATGAACAACAGGTCGTATCAACTGATTTCAAACGTCAAAATGAAGAATGATACTTCGCATATAAACTCAACGCTCTTGTAAGCAGACATTAAACAAACCTAATAATGCAGGAACCGATAGGCCTAAACTCCGGATTCAAATTCCCAAACTAAAATTAACTTTCAAGTAGCTAAAATAAAAGTATAAACTGCTCTAACTGTGTAATTTTATCACCGTAATACTAGTTGTCACTTCTATCAGGAGTTAGTTGTTACAAATTTCTTGTTACTTCTGCCAAGCGTTTTTTTTAATTTGACGAGTACATATGTTTAAATAAAGGCCCCAGAAATTTACGTACAAAGCAACACTCATATACCTGGACCAACGTATATTCGACACAGTTTCAATTTATCATGAGGATTATGTGATCGATAACATTTGAACATTAAGTAATGGATCTCCGGGTATATTTCGGAAACCTGCCTCCCGCAGAAATATGCGTGTTCTAAAGAATAACCCATAGAGTGTAGAGGTTTGGACGTCGCCAATTTCTCATCACGTTTCGCGTTTGGATGTGGTAAAATTTGCGCGCAAACAATTTAAGATTTAAAAATCATGAAATGAGAAAGTATAATTACGAAAATTAGTACCGGGGCATAAACACGATTGCACATAAATTAAATTCAACTTCGCGGATTATAGATTTTTCACATCCACGTTGTACAAACACTTTTCTAAAATTAAAATTAATGTATTACTTCAGAAGCATCTTTTCATGACTTCTGCTGAGAATAATATATTTTTCTGTATAAGAAGTGGAAGTACCCAGCGTAAGTTGTTAGATCACTTCAACAAGGAAGTTAACTTAATAGCAAACATAAAAATAGTGTAGGTATATAATCTTGAATTTGGTGCCACCAGTATCGGCGTACAGTGGATTAATGTGAACTAATTTTTTGATAAATACCAACTGATTTCCTATAATCGTATGTTTAATAACCAACGTTTAAAACAGCATCAGATACTAAACATACTTTCACGCAACACACTTTTTCTTCTTAATATTAATCACACGGTTTTCAATCCCCTATCGTTTTGTCTCCAGTGTTTCATGATTATTTGTTTCGACCTATTGTCCTTGGTGCCATTACGATGGTCGATAACTTATTATCACTCAATCACTTTAATGGGTTTTTTTTATTATTATTATTGGTGAATTCTCTCTATAAATGGAAGACGTCTAGCAAATGACCTAATCAAGTTTTCATTGAGTTCTTCTTGTTGTTCCAATAGGTTTTCATTCTTTCCGAGAAAGCTTGTTTTCGTTCTTCCGACCACTTTGGTCTGTATTGTTTTTGTTGCTCAGTTATAACTTTCTATTTATGTACTTTGTGTCTGAAGGTGTCTCTTTCTAAGATGTCTGTTGCTCCTATGTTTGCACTTTTAAGATCCTTCCGAAATCCATTCAGCCAAGGTGTTGGATTTTTAAGTGAAGTTACATAATCTATTATCTTTTTTCTCAATCGAATTTCTGCTAATCTCTTAAGCTGACCAAAGAATTTGTGTATGTACTTAAAGGTTCACAAACACTGCTTTGTACAGGCGCACTAAATAAAAATATACGGGTTCACTGCATCAATGTATTAAACAGAAGAAAACGCATACACTTTCAGAGAATGGTTTGGCTAGGTGGCATTTATGTTATGTGTCACCAATCCACAGATTACTTAATGTTTAAACCTTCGGTTCTAGCTGACATTACTCACAATATATGGATAAAAATGTTGCGCTTTTTTCTTACAGTCGCAAAGTCTTTTGCGGTATTTCTAGCATGTTGTACTAGCATGTTGTATTGCTGACAAAATTAATATTTCTGACACCATATTGTCTTTTCTCTGTCCGCTACTATCAGCGATTACATACCTGTCCAGAACAGCCAAAGATATTCATAAACTAGAGACAATTTTCATAGAATTAACTCCTATACTGAGGCCAATAAACCTTTGATTTCTTAAATACTAGTGCCGATACAAATACAATAATTACTTACTAAATATATAGTTACAGTACATATCATCCACCCCGCAGAAATTTATCCTACAACCCCTTCGAACCCTTTTATTTAATACCCAACATATTAGTCCGTAATACATTACGACAGTCAAGCAATAAACATATCAAGGTTTTGTAATCCCATTTCTTTCATCTAACTGAAACATCCCCTTATCATCCTCGCGAATACTTGAGGGTTTTTAAAGTATTGAATATACCTGATTCTCTTATATCCAAAGAAAATATTCAGCATTCTTTAACCTATAATTTTACTGTTCCAAAGATATGTATCCTCTTATAGTACATATTACACAATTGTTACAACATAAAACAGAAAGATGTCATTGGGATAGTGTAAAATGTATGTGAATCGTTTTTAATTGAGCCTCGGAGTTTCAGCTAAGGAAGTTTTGTTTTAACAAGTTGGTAACGAGCATAGGAGTTTGGCTTGTGCCATCGCTTTAACTGTCCTATGCCAACGTTCTCGTGTTCCAAGTTAACATCAACAGACGCCCTGGTATCGGTAGCAATTGTCACGCAATTTACGCTCCCCTCCAGAGTCAACGGCAACACGCGTACGCAGACAAAGCCGGGGATTAATGTCCGGGCTGCAGATGTCCCCGAGGGGGCGTGGCCCTGACCCGAGGCCCCGCCCCGCCGGCGCGCCATTGGCCGTCCCCCCACTCCGCGCCCGCACAGCTGCCCGCTCTGACCCCATTGTACCGGTTCCCACACAGCTGCCGCGGCCACCATTGTCGATTATACTCACGCCCGATTTGCCCTCTCAAAGCGACCGCCGGGTATTGCAACGTTCCTTGATCGCCTACACGGTCCAGTTCCCCCGCGCAGCTAAATCTGTGGTTACCACGCTTCCACACAATACACAAACCCAGGGCCCAACTGTCGAGATACAAGACACACCAAACAACAGCGACAAGCGACTTACAACACACACAATATTCTGTTTCCCTTTTGTTTGTTTTTCATCAAAATCTGAGTTGATTCCATACAAGCCTTGTATCGACATAACTACACGTCTTCCATTCAGTTGATCCCTGTACCTATTAACGAAAGAATTCCGTGTTTCTTAAAGTCCTTTGTGCCATCCACTCTTTTCTGCACTATAATAAATCTGTAAGCGATCTACGGTTGTACATTGCTTTGTCCCGGCATCAAACAAAAGTTACAGATACAATTTGGAAAGGGTTTTCATAGTTTGAAAACTTATGGTCTTCCTTATAACATAGCTTGTATCTCTGGTCTAAGTGACCAGAGGGTGGAAATAGAAACACTAATAATTCGTTAGAACCGAGAATAGATACGCGCCATAGATCAAATTCTGATGAACACTACTTTGCGAGATACCAACCAAAGATCATGCTATAACAGTGATAAACTCTAAACCCTCTGGATTCTGTTAATATTGTCTTTGCGCACGTAATTTTGATTAAGTATTTCTTAAATTTTCTGAAATACAGAATAGAATAGAATAGCTGGAAAAGATAAATCAAACGACTACGTCAAAGATTATTAAGTTTTAATCCAATAAGCGTAAATAAATTAAATTTACGGTAAACGCTTATGTTTTGCTACTAGAAGAAAAACAAAAGGCAAACGCGTTACTACGCACATTAATGTCCAAGCGATAAGATTCTTCCACAAACTGCTTTCGCGTCATTCAGAAACAGTTCATTTGGTAATTCTTCTGTTCGTGTAATTTTCAACATGCTTCTACAGCAATACATTACAAATGCGTCAGTATTTTTTCTGGTATTCGCGAAGTGGAAGATTCACATTCACGTATCAAGTGCTCTGCACATAGGCTATTGATATTAATAAATCTATCTTCACCCTTTCATCAGTCTTTGATCCAAAAACTTTTATATTTTAGAAGAACGCTTTTGTTTTATAGTGCTTTTCTCTTTTTGGCATCCTCATTCCTGCTTCGGCTATCAATTGTAATTTTACTTCCAAAGAACTTTTGGTTTTCCATGGTTTCCCCAAATCGCTCCAGGCGAATGTCGGGGTGCTTCCTTCAAAAGGCCATTGCCGAATTCCTTCTCGTTCCTTGTCCATAGTCCCATCCCGCCTCTAATGACCTCGACGTCGACGAGTCGTAAAGCCACAAGTAAATAAAATCAAAAAAAATCGATAGTATCTAATAGAATTCACTTACATTTCCTGTTACGTCTGATCCGATTTTCATATTTAATTCACTGTTACATCTATCATTTCTGTTTCATTTCACGACTCTTCTGTTTCTTTGATTTATATTTTAATCCGAATTATTCTCCAGGTGCCTTGATCATGGCATTTAGTAGACTATAATACCCTCACTGTTTTCTCTTAAGATAACAATACCATCAGTAAATATTGTAGTAATAATTTGTTTTGTTTGAACGCTAGTGTAAAATTCAAATCCTCCTTTCATTTCACACAAAATGAATGTGAGAGGACAAAGACTTCGTCCTTGCTTCATATCCTTTTTTACTGACGCTTTTCAACAAAAAATTTTACGCGCTGATAGTCCTGTTGGTTTTCGAACACTTTAAAATATAGTCTAGAAAAATTTTTATTGCATTTTTTTCTAAGGTAACAAATGTCTTGAGACATAGGAGAATCATTACGAACAAAAGGAAATACCACAACTGAGTTACCAAGTTGGTGGGTGAGCGGTAACGCTATGGCCTCGTAGTCGGGAGGTCGTGGGTTCTAATCTCCGATCGTCGATGGTTTCCCAATCATTTCAGACGAATGACGGTATTGTTCCTTCAAGAGACCATGGCCGAATTCCTTCCCATTCCTTGACCGCAGTGCTTAACTGCCATTATGGACCTGACGTCGACGAGCGTAGTCATCTATATATAATTGAGTCAAAGTCAGTTATATATATATATATATAAAATTGAGCCAAAGTCAGTGAAAAGTGTAAGCTCCTTCATACCCCACTGTTTTCAACATTTCATCTGTTCGATAACGTTAAAACGACAAGTACAACATAAACACAAGGTATATGAAGAACTATGAGCTTGCTGAATGTAAAAAAAGAATGAGAGGGGAAAAACAAACTCGGTACTTTCTTGCCAAAGACCTGGTTTAGCACAAGGAACATAACATTATACGATTTTATTCAATATGCCAACAATTAGTTTACGAGAGGACATGGGGACTGCTCTATGAATTCTATTCGAAATCCATTTAACTATCTCCATGACGCGGTTAGACATTAAATTGTTACTTACACACCTGTATAAAAAAAAATACTCTCTCTTGATTTCAATCTTTTCCGTAATAATTGGGGTTATACGAATAAAAGAAATGAATCGTTTCCAGAAGCAGGTTTACTCTGCTTTCTAGGAAATGATCACTTGATCCTACTTATTAACACAACTGCGATGCAATTTTACTTATAGCCCGTTCTTAGCAATGTGTCTCGATTATGTCGTTTTAAGATTTAAGACTTTATGCAAGTTTTCGGCTGAGGAAAGTAAAGTGGAGACCATTGAATTTGGAGGGAGAAAAATTAAAATTACTCTAGGTTTTTTTTAAAAAATTATATTGGTGGTATCGGGAAGGAGAGGCAAAAATGGAGAATTTAATATTCGTTCTATCATAGTTATTGATTAGGATATTCAATTAAGAAATGCGGAGAGGATTAAAGGCCGACAACACAACAAAATCTAGGCCCCAAATCTGTGTCCCTGAAATTTCATCATAATTACCTAGCACATTACACATCATCTTGTATTACGCCATAATTACAGAATATCGATAAGTCGCCTCTACGCTCTAGTGAAAATTCAAAGTAGTCAGAAATTACTAACTGCCAGACCTACTAATATCGATATAACATATTTAGCCCTGACGAGAAGCGAAACGAGAATGACAACAAATCATCTGAAATAAAATTAAACACCTTTTAATTCCTGTAGTGGAAGCGTCTAATGTAAAATATAGCATGCAACATCGTACTACTTGGACAGATATAATACCACAGAAACATTTCAATTGCGAGAAAAACGGCAAGCTTCGCTCACCGCGATTCAAGCAAAAGTTTTTTTTAGTTGTGTCTGCAAATTTAACAATTAATTTAATTTAATTGCTGTGGAGCACAAGATCCAGTCGTAATTTCTCTACATACTCATCTTCCCCCTTTCCTGCACCAACACACATTTGCCCTCCACAAATATCTACTTTAAATTTTTCAACGTTTTTTGTAAGTTATTCATCACTTCACTTGGTATCTTATTGTAACCCTTGAATCTTCCGACATCGTTGTGCCTGAAATCGAGTGCCAGCTTGTGGTCTCCCTTCCATGCATTACTTTTCATTCTTATACAAATATCCTTCCCTGCCTCATCGCCAGTATATGCCCTGTACACTCCCATGACTGTCTTCACCCTCTCCTGTCTTGCAATGAATCCCATTCCAAATCTTTTATCATATCTGTTACCGATTGCGTTCTGCGGTAATTTCCAGAAACATATCTAGCAGCCCTTCTTTGCACCCTCTCCAGCTCCTGTATTTGAGACCCAAAATGTGGGTCCCATACTACACTACCATATTCGAGCAATGGAATGATCAAAGTTCAAAGTTTTGTAACCCAATTCCTTTACTTCTCTCGTACATCCCCTCATCACTCTCTCCAACAAGTGCAGAATTTTGAAACCTTTTCCTACTACCTGACCAATGTGTCCAGCCCAGTTAAGCTTGATATCAAATGTAATGCCAAGATATTTACATTTCAAGTCCTCAACAAGTAATTCTTTCTCCACCTTATAATCGTAATCAACTTTTAGTTTTTTTAACAGTTATCTAATAAGCTGACTCATCTTCGCATTTATCTTCATCCCATGTTTACCAACCCAACTAGATATCCTGTCCAGATCACCCTGCAACTGTTTACAATCCTCAACCGTTTTGATCCTTTTATACAGCATTATATCATCAGCAAACAATCTAATTTCAGATAGTAAACAATCAACACAATTATTCATTAGAATAATGAATAGCAATGGTCCCAATATGCTACCCTGTGGCACTCCCATTATTACTTCCAATTCTTTTGGTACTGCATTTTCTACCCTAACTTTTTGTTTTCTACCTTTTAAAAATTCTTCTACCCAGAAAATCACTTTTTCATCCGCTCCAATAGTTTTTACCTATTTACTACCATTTTATGGCTCTCTCTGTCAAAAGCCTTTGACAGATCTAGTGCTACAATATCAATTTGGCCTCTGTTGTCCATTTCATCTGACATATCTTGAATATAATCCACCAACTGAGATTCGCATGAATATCCTTGCCTTGACTTAATTCCATAACCCTTAACAAAATGACCAAGATACTAGCAGCAGATGATTTAGTAGTAATATCGTTGGCTGTTTAATACTAGATACATCTGAAAACTTGACTAATATATTTTGAAATTAAAGAAACTAGCAGATGTAATGAGAAAAAGAAAGACCGAAAAATGTAAGTAAATTAAAATTTGGATAATAATTCGATTGCATAAAACGCACAACATAACAAAATTGTAACGTATGTACTGTACATAATTATCAGGAGAACCCGCTGAAGATGCTTCTTCAAAAGAAGTGAAACGTGTTCGGGAGGTCAATAAATGCACAAACATTCAATTGCTTTGGCGTTGTTTAGTTATCAAAAGAAAAAGAAGACTTTAATTCTACGAGCACATACACACGATGACTAACGAAGGATTAACCAGAGAAATATTTGACTTTATAAACAGCTACAAATCCAAACAAACGTGGTTCCAGAATATATAAAAAGATGCTGGAATCAATACGCATTTACTAAATAACATTGTTAGAGAGGAAACTCAAAAAGGAGGTTTTAGAGAAAGATGACAAAAATAAACAACGAAGAAAGTAAACACAGGAAGAGAAGGAAAGGCACTCGCAGAAGATGAGAGAAGCATCGCCAAAAGATGATTGAAGACAATAAACCTATTTGAAGTGTCGAACCCTCCGAAAGGGTAATTTCAAGACAGAAGAAAGAAATAAAGCTGTAGATTGTGCGAGGTTGTGTTTCACTTAACAGTTTCCCAAATCCCACAGTCCTATTTGGGAAATCTTCAAAACTGACATGCTTCTTATTTACATCTAGATGAAAAATTATTAATTCCTCTAAATAGCACCACTGCAGACAAAATTGTCACATTTGAATCGCATATTGGCATCGGTAATTTTTTTACTATATTTTTCACTGAAAACAGTTAAAGTAGGGTCCTGACATTCTGGGGACGTCAGTTCGATTCCCGATCCAACCAAACAAATTAGAGTTTTTTTTTTTTGGGGGGGGGGGGTAAAATCACTCCTGGCGATGCCGGAATGATCTCTTTCTAAAGTCCCTTGTCGGTATCCGTTTTTCATTATTTTTTTAAAATTTATTGGCCTTCGGTAGCAGAAACCATACAGCCATCTTAAATTCTATAAGAACAATAATCTGAAAATACATTCGTTGCAACAGACACAGTTCATAATATTAAATTCGTTATTACCTTCTAGGTATACAGTATACATAGTTCATAAAACTAAAATTTATAACAATATTCGAATATGCAATCGTTTCAGAATTTTTTTACATATATTTGTTACAGTTTACTTGGTAAATAGAAATAAGATTCTGCAAACATAATTCATAAAATAAGATTTATCACTCAAAAGTAATCAGGAAATCTTAAAATATACAGGCATTCATTGTGATATTAAAAAATGCAGGCTAAAATTTTACGGACACATCAAAAGAATGAACCCTATCGGATTGACAAGACAAATAGTTTAATTCTATTAAAAGCGAAGTGAAGCAATATCAGATACAATAAAACGGATTGTCGAAATCAAGAAAGACCAAAAATTAGAAGGAATCACACCTAAAGATATCGAAAACAGAGATACATTTAAATTTAAAATGTTCAAGTGGCAAATTGACCGGGAGGAAAGAATAAAGAAAAGACCTGGAACGACATGGTCAGACGAGAGAAAAGAAGTCCACAGCAAGCGTATGAAGGAAATATGGGCACTAAGGAAAGCGAACAAACACTTCTGAGTACTTTGCGTAGTCCTAATGGGCTTATCCGCAAATAATAATAATAAAATTTATCATATGTACAATCGTCTGGATATATATTTAATTCAGCTAACTTAGATCATACATAGTATTTAAGGCAAAACAATTGAGTACACAAATGAACCTTCAAAATCCAGAAGCCCCGTTTATAAAACATGCGACGAGACAGCCGAATACCCCTAGTCGTAAGACTATGTTTATAGTCAGGGGGATTCCTTTTATGTCGAATTCTCTCATGTTTCTATCCTGATCCTGTTTACATTTTTTGCGCGAGAATGGGTATGACTGACGTCTGGTCTTGACAATCACAAACTGGAGATTCTGGAGCCCCTATCTAGTGAAAATGGCTTTGAGTGGTAACGGGCTCTAAAAATCGTGATAATAATTTGTTTGTAGCTTGTAAAACCATGATTTTACGGGTATTTTTGGTTGAACACTTTTCCCATAGTTATAATAATCTCGACTACTGTAAAAAATAAAAAACAAAAAAAAAAACAAAAAAAAACGACCTTTTACCAGTCGAGGCTAGCGAAATTGGGCTTTTTTTTACTTTTGTCTCGTCTACTTTGATGTCATAATAGTCGTTAGCGTATTGTTAACAGTGAACGGGAAGAAATTCGTCCATGACCTCTTGAAGGAACAATCCCAGAATTCGGCTGAAATGATTTCGGGAAATTTTAGCGAATCTGGATGGTTGGTACGGGGATCGAACTAAGTCGTTCCGATTGCAAGGCCGGAACTTTAAGTGCTCACACACTGGGTTGTTTGGTACTGCTTGGAGTTTAAGATAGCGTAAGTCAGTTAGGCAAGGGATTGCGTACTAGCCTTGACGGAGTAGTGAAAGATCGGACAGGGATGGCTAAGCGTCTTAAGCCCGACTGGGATGTCTCACAAATTTCCGGCGAGAGTCTTGATTAGATCGCAGGCAGATCCAATCACGGGCGAGGCGGCTTGAGGTATCGACCACTTGTTGACGGAGGGGACTGGAGACGACCTAATTAATAGCGGGGGCGACACCAGCGCCGCATTAACACAGCAACAAGTCCGCTCACAACCACGGGTCTCGAACCTATCGATTTCTCGATGTTTCTGTCGATATGGGGTCTTGTAAGACAATAAGGCTTAAATATACGAAGTACATTCAGTTCTGTCCACGGTAAGCCATGTAAGAGTATAAACGTTGATACTGGGGCTTTTATATCGTATATTGGCCATCCTTTCGCAGTTGCTTATTACACAATTGTAAATAAAAACACCGTCTATTAGCAACTGGTTCTATTGATGTAAGCTCAGACGCGTTTCGCCCTTGTGGAATGGGGCATCGTCAGTGACTGTGGATGTATATACATGTTGGTGTTAACAAAATTACAATATTAATATACAAAACTAACTAATAATAAACTACATTCTACTTACGACTTATGGTTGAGGCAGTTACATGGTGGTCAGGAATAGCTCCATTTGCACTTTTTTGTGACTTGAACTGTCGTTATGGTTCCACATAACTATGAGAGTAGCTGTTGTTACCCTGTTTTTTGAAGGTAACCCTACCACTGTTTTCAAAATCTATTGAAATTGACACTTTTTTTTTTTTTTTGTCTGATGAACAGCAAAACCTTGTTGTTTACATTCGTTTACAGTGATGCCAACCTAATGGGTTTTTTTTTTCTTTTTGCTTGTGATATTACGTCTATGTATTATTAAATTATGTCTCTGTTTGTGCAGTGGTGTCAGTGTCGTAATTTACTTTTTATGTGTATTTTATTCCTGTGTCTTGGTTATTTTTCACTGTTTTAAACAATGTCTCATTTGTTAAATGAGTGAATTCATTAAGTACAGTTTGCTTTGATGCAATGGCTTTGTGAATATGGTAACTTTCCTGTACTGTAAGTAGGTGTTTCTTGTGATTATTTATTTTCAGTATTTTCATGTCTGTTTGAATCGTGGTGGGTTGGTGGTTATGATCTAACAAATGTTCTGCAAATGTTGAGTGATTTGTACATGTAATGGCTCTGATGTGTTCTTTGTATCTTGTAGTAAAGTTCCTGGTTGTCTGTCCTATGTATTTGGCTTGACATTGTTGGCAAATCAGTTCATATATCCCTGATTGCTGGTACTGATCTATTTCATTATAGTTGTTTAGGTGTTTCTGTACCGTTTTAAACCTATGTAACTGCCTCAACCATAAGTCGTAAGTAGAATGCAGTTTATTATTAGTTAGTTTTGTATATTAATATTGTAATTTTGTTAACACCAACCTGTATATACATCCACAGTCACTGACGACGCCCCATTCCACAAAGGCGAAACGCGTCTGAGCTTACATCAATAAAACCAGTTGCTAATAGACGGTGTTTTTATTTACAACTGGGGATTAATTAAAGTTCGAAGTAGCAGTTGTGGAGCTATGGTACGTGACACAATGTTCCAGTACTTTCACCCATAACTTATTACCTTTAATAAATTATTCGAATGCCTTCCGGTCGCCATCCTGGTCAGCTTTGCTGTTTGGATAATCAGTTAAATAACAGTCAAAGGTCACATGCAAGAAGCTAATTAAGAAGACATACGCACGTGCCAGCTTTTACATTTCACGAAGATTTATTACTCTGAAGTTACATAATCCAAAAGCGAGCCAGTAGACACTAAAACTAATCTTCTTCACCAAAGAATGCAGTTTAAAGTTAAAAAAATGGTTGGAAATAGTGAGTAGAAGCCCCGTTATTATTGATTAAGCAATTGACGCGGAGCAATACCGTAGCAGTTCAACAAAATCAGTCTTCAGCAAACCATATTACTTAGAGCCACATACACAGTATACTGCACTGTTCACATAATTCTCTGTTCATCGGAACATCGGTGGTAGCGCGGTAGCGGGTTATTACAGTGTACACACGGAACAAACACTAGCGGCAACGACACGCTAGGCTCCGTCCACTGTACCGTACTCCTCCGTACCTTACGTATCACAGCGCGCTAGACGACTGCACAGCTCCAAGGAAAATATAAGCATATCTGAGGTCACATTACCAACTTACAGAATGTATGTAATGCTCACGGTTTCGTCACAGTCTGTCCGACTGGGATACCGAAATGTAACGATTTTCCACGATTTCTGAGAATACGAGGAATTTTTCACGATTTTCTTTTACCAATTTTATATTTTCAAATTGGCAACCCTTTTCTTTTATGTTTTTGAGGAATTCCTCGGTCGATTATATGCTAAGTAGTTACCTATTGCGAAACGTTCCCGATATATTTGGGGAATACCTTTGTGCCTTACATTTTCGATAATATTAGGGAATTCCCGAACTAGACTGCGACTATGGTCAAAGAATTTGGAAAAAGTTAAGTAGATTTAAGTTTGTATTTCTACGAGTTTGATTCGGGATAGATATATTTCGTTAAATAACGCAGTAAACGAATTACAAATTACTAAGTCTACTGTTTTTGTTATTTTGATTTAATTATAATTTACCGCAGTGCCTTCTGGAATTAACTAGTGCTCATTCATGATTGAAATTTGTAGAAAAATATTGTCGTATTAGTTTTAAATTTATAGTATATCTTGTAAGTTCCTATTATTTAACAAAAATAAAGAAGCTTCAAATAAAGTAATGAAGTTTAAAATAAATTTAAATGAACTGAAATAAAACTGTCAGGTATTTATGAAAATATCATGTGTTATATTTTTTATAGGCTGTGTCTAATAAAAATGAGATGGTATTTGGTTTCCTGATTTTTTTTAATTTAATTGCGATGTACTGCACCTATTTACCCTTAATTTTTTTTTTTTTTTAGTACAATTTCCCCAGTCAACAACTTTTTATTCCAATTTTAATTTCTCATTCATTCAGAGTTTTTGATAAAATATTCAAAAAACACTGTGGTCTATTTAATTTATGTACTTAAAATACGTTTTTAAAATGTGACCCACCAGCCTGTCTCTTCTCTCTGTAAGCCTCTTCCACAAACTTCTTTCCTCACCCATCATCTTCAAAACAAGTTCATTTCGTACTTTATCTGCCCACTTAATTTTCGGTATCTTAGCCATACATTTCATACGCTTCAATATTCCTTATTTCAGGTATTCCTAAAATTCTTGCTTCGCTACCATGAAGTGCTCTACTTCACACATAGAGTTTTAAAAAGTTCTGTGTTAGTTCTAGACTAATTTTTGGAACAAAAATTTTTCTTTTTTTACAAGAAGGCTTTTTTCGCCAGTGCTATTCTGTTTTTAACATTATTCCTGCTTCGGTCATCAGTTGTATTTTACTTACAAAACAACAGAGTCGACTTACTTCTCCTATTGCATCCGATCCTATTTTTATATTTAATCAACTATTATTGCTACCAATCTGCTTCATTTCATCACTATTGTCTTTCTTTGGTTTATATTTAGACCAAAATCTTCCTGCCGTATTTTGTTCATTGCATTCAGTAACTTCTCAGTATCCTCAGCTTGCTCCGCTAACAAGACAATATCATCAGAAAATCGTAACATACTGATTTTGTCTCTTTGAACACGTTTAAATTACTCATTTACTTTATTCCTTTATTGCTTCCTCCACATACAAGTTGTCTCACGCATTTTATGATCTCTGATGATTTTATTATAGGCACTTGACTATTATATATATATTATAAAATATTCTTCTGTTTCGATATTTTAGACCTGGCTTCTTTAAAAATTTTGAACATCTTGAACAGCTTTCTTCAAATCAGCAAGCACCATAAAATCATATTTGTTTTTCTTGATCCACCCTTCAAGTACAGGGTGTTTCAAAAATGACCGGTATATTTAAAAAATCAATAAAAACTGAACGGGCAGCGATAGGAATACACCGTTTGTTGCAATATGCTTGGGACAACAGTAAATTTTCAGGCAGACAAATTTTCGAAATTAGTTACAATTTTCAACAACAGATGGCGCTGCAGTCTGGAAAAATCTAAAGTACCATTATTCTAAGGAATGATGCATTTTTTCACAGCAAACTGTGAACAGCACACGCTTACAACAGAAAGACGACTTACAGAATGGCGAACTCACAGACTGCGTTTACTTCTATATCTTTCAAATCGCCTGCAGCGCCATCTGTTGTTGAAAATTATAACTAATTTCGAAAGTTTGTCTGCCTGAAAATTTACTGTTGTCCCAAGCATGTAGCAACAAATGGTGTATTTATTTCGTTGCCCGTTTAGTTTTTATTGATTTTTTCAAATATACCGGTCATTTTAGAAACAACCGGTATTAATCTTAAAGACAGAATTGCTTCTCTTGTACAGCGGTTTTTCATCCCATTCAGTAAGTAAATTCTCAAGATTGTCAGTCCGTTCTGCTAACAGGACAATGTCATCAGCAAATCGTAGCATATTGATTTTTTCTTCTTTAAGCCGCATATTCACATTACGCAGAAAATAGTCTGTTGGCAAACCTGAGTTTAACTTCATATCCCAAAAGTTTACAATGTGGACTAATTTAATGTTGAACCTATGAAGAACAATGCTGGTAGTGTTCAGTACCGAAAGTAACTAAAGAATATTTTTGTTTGAAACAGGGGAGAGGGTACGGTTACAATACACCACAGTTTGGTGTCAAGAAAAAAGGGTCGAGAGAGGGGGGGGGGGGGGGGGCAGAAGACGTGAGGCTGACAGAGTGGGGGGGACTCGTGACAAATTGTGGGACCCGGCGCACTCTGTCAATGCTCGCTTTTTGTGCCACACGATCTGCACTCTCCTCTCCTGTGTCGTTCAGGCTATGACAAATTTCACCTAAATGTTTTTGTGCTCGCGGAAAGTAATGGTACCAAATGTTACGAGGCACTACGCAAAGAACTACACGAAATTCAAATAATATGTTAGGAAAATCAAATAGTGAATTGGGTATTACTGAACTTGTCTTAAACCTCAAAGATGGGACCTTACTTAGTTCAACCTACTTCCCAAACACACACACAAACACACACAAACACACAAACACACACACACACATACAAACACATACACACACGAACATACAAACACACACAGAAAAACACACATACACAAACACACACACACACAAACACACACACACACTAACACACACACAAACGCACAAACACATACACACACAAAAACACACATACTGCCCACTCAAGTACATACGAGATGTGTTCAAAAAGTAACGGAATTTTTAAATTGTGCTGGTTACATTAGTCCGATTTGCACGATTTTTTCGTTGTTGTGTTGACAAACATGTGTTAAAAGTATCTATACATTTTGAGTTATATTGGATGTTTAGTCTCTTGTCAGGATAACATGTGTTTTGATGCCGTCGACGATATTTCATTAGTGCAATAAATTTTGCTATAAAAATGGAATTAAGTGCAACTAAGTTATAGAGTTGTTAATTATTGCTTTTGGTGAATCAACTATCAGTAAAATAAGGGTTAAGAATGGTGTAATCCTTTCAAGATGGCCGTGAAGACGTTGAAGATGATGAGCATACGGGTTATCCTAGCAC
>CM061918.1:113419488-113526956 GCA_031002005.1 Vandiemenella viatica
TAAAAAATTTGGGGTTGGAAAGCGTTTTTCATTTTCTGCTCCGGAAATATTAGTTTATCAAGTTCATCCATCTTTGCGGTTTTAAACTGATCACACCATTGAATTTGTCGTTACGTTTGATCACCGAAAACCACTGTTTGCGATTTACGTAAGTAGCAAATAGTAAATGTGGCGATACCGTCTACAAAGTAAGATACTCTTTGGTGTTAGCGAAATGCGAATTGATAGTGACAATTCTTAGAGGAACTATTCGTTTTCGTGCAGAGTTACAACAAAGTGAATAGTATAAAAAACTTTTCCATGAAAAAACACATATACGCGCCGACTTCCATGGTGATCGGTCAAAACGGTGTCTAAGTCTATTAGTCTCAAACAGGTATATCAGCATACATTTTGAGTGTGATAGATTGAAGCGATTTCACAAATTTACGGCAGTTTAATTCTTTACTGATGAATTGCAGTGACAGATAGTTTTGTTTTTTCCTCCAATGTGTAACAGGAACACAGTTGTGTGAATAATAATCTTAATTTCTTCTGATATATAACTTCTAGTGAATTCCCTGCATTATTAAAAAATTACCAGATTCTTCCGCAAAATAAGATCATATGAGCATAACTACTATCGCAATATGACCAAAACAAGGAAAATGGTCAGAGTATGCATTTTTATGCTATATAAAGTACTTTTAAATACAATGCGAAATGTTGAGTCAGTGTTTAATCCAGCATAACAGCTCAAAAAGAAGGCAGGAAAAAATATGACTTGCCCCAAAGATCCGAACCCTGCTAATGTGCATAGGCGTATCTTTAGGCGCACACTACTCTTACCAATTCCCAACTTAAAGGCACACCACATATTCAAGCCCAACGTATAGACTTTTCTGCTGTCACTACTTATTATTATTTGCGGGATAAGCCCATTATGAGTACGCAAAGTACTCAGAAGCGTTTGTTCGCTAATCTTTGTGCCCATATTTCCTTCATACGCTTGCTGTGGGATTCTTTTCTGTCATTCGACCATATTGTTCCAGCACCGAGCGTGGTGGGTGAACGGTTAATGCTCTGGTCTCGCATTTGAGAGGACGCGGGTTCGAATCCCCGTCCGGGCATCCAGATTTGGGTTTTCCATGGTTTCCCCAAATCACTCCAGGCGAATGCCGGGATGCTTCCATCAAAAGGCCATGATCGAATTCCTTCCAGTTCCTTGTCCCCAAACCCATCCCGCCTGTAATGACCTCGACGTCGACGAGGCGTAAAGCCATAAGTAAAAAAAAAAAATCTTCTTTAGTCTTTCGTCCACAAGTTATAGTAGCCTACTAACCTCTCCAGTACATCTTTTTTTAAAAAAAAAAAAAAAAAAAAAAAAAAAAAAAAAAAACACGTCGGTACAAACCATTTGATGGCAGAAATCAAGATAACTCTTATACTATATAACAAACTTTTAAGCGGACCAAGTAGCTAGTCGTTTATAATTACCCTGTATTTATGATTAGAGTGTGTAATAATCGGCATCAGCATATACGGAGAGAACTTATAAGGCAGCGAGGGAGGAGCCGGAAGGAGCTGCAAGTGTTGCAAGCCTCCCTTGTCCCTGGGCAGTGTGGGACGTTTAGCGGCGGACAAAGACTCGAGCCGTGGGGACGAAATCCTATTTAGCGCTCCCGCTGCGAGGCGGCGCTGATTGAAACGACCGCCCGCCACCCGGCAAATCTTTATTTATTTAGCTTGCCAAGTCCCAGCAGACTCGCCGGAAAAAAGCCCCGTCAGGTGCTTCCCAAGAGCGGGACTTCAGCCGGTAAAGAAAGACTGTGCAGTAGTGGTCAAAAAACGAGCAACCAGAGCACTAGACTCGTCACCATTTCTGATAAACGACTCGTAGGATGATGCTCCGTGTCACATCATGAGAGGATGAAACTGCCCCGAAAGGAGACTGTTCCACCCCTCGTATGGCGTTTCTGGTGCAAGGCAAACTTAGGAAGTGTTCATCACCAACCACCGCCATCTACTTTCCAGTATTACATCCGGCTTTACAGGTTCTATCAAAGAACGTTTTAATTCCATTAGCATCTGTAGCCAAAAGAGAATTTAACGTAGTCACTAATTTATAAGCTGAGAAAACCAACAAATTGTCAATAGTGGAACGCTGCGATTTATGATTGCTGATGACTAAATCTAGAAATATGCATCAAATATACTGTACATGAAAAATGCTTAAATTATGCGTAAAAGGTGTCAAAATACGCAACATTAGATAATATAAAAAAGTAATTTTTAGATTTTTTATTTAAAAGTCAGCATGCAATTAGTAAGTAGTAGAATAACATATTTATAAATTCGAAAATTAACAATTATTTAACTTTTTTTTTAACGTAAACAATTGGGTACTGTTCCAAATATTTAATAGTAAGATTGTTTCTTCGATGTTTCAAAACATTTTTATGAATGGATATGGAACGTTCCACATTCACTGATGTAACGGGGCAGTATTAGGTATTGGGTGCTGTGTTAGCAGTTATTGTTTCTGGAAAAAGTTCACCCGTCCCATTACTAAAACTATCAATTTAACACAATGGCTAAAAACCCGGGCTATTTTTAAACTTCACTTTACGTATCCACAGGAATACCTGTGGCAATGCGGATTTTATTCACTAACTGAATAGATTTAGTGAACGTCAAACCTTGAGTTTCAAGCTTTTTAATATTCGCAGGTATGTGGGAAAATCACAGCTATCGTTTTAATACTAGAATTGTTAAATGCTTCCTTGTACTGACAAACTGCCATAGCCTCTCCACTATCAAAGTCGTTTACTACACCTTTAATGGCCTCGAAATGTTCATTGTAAAACAGTACAGCTTCAACGCACGTCGCCCATCGAGTTACCACTGATTCCTAAGGTAAAGGCACATTTGGCATTTTTTTTCCTTGTATAGGCATTATTACAAGAACGTGCCTTAAAAAAATCAGTTTATTTAAATTCCCAAACGTGGGTCGTAGATCTTCAGCGAGTCGTCGTAGACTAAGAGCAGTGCTACTAGTAGGTTTTGTTGCCACCAACGTAAGATTTTATTTATTAACTAGGTACACTATCGAAAAATGTTGTAAATATAACGAAAATATGCATCGTCACTAGGTTTTAGGTAAAATATGCAATAACCAGTGAAAATGGGCTTAATATGGAAATGCATATGCAAACATGCAAATGCATATAATCCTGTCTGTACTGATGACAAATGAGGCACCAAATATAAAAATATTAGGTCGTTACACAGAGCTCAGACCTCTAATTAGTAATAGTTTTTATAATATGTATTTGTTATTCAAATTGTGTACAGTATACAAATATTGTTATTAGGTGTACTGATAAAAAAAACTAAGAATTGATTGTAAGTGGGAAGGAATTGCTTGCTGAAGACTCGAAATGTAAATACCTTGGCATAAAATTAGATAACAAACTTAACTGGGCAGGACACATTGGACAGGTGGTAGGAAAATAGTTCACAATCCTTCACCCGTTGGAAAGAATGATGAGAGGATGCACTAGAGAAGTAAGGGAACTGGATTACAAAGCATTGGTCAGACCACTGCTGGAATATGGTGGTGTAGTATGGGATCCACATTTTGGATGTCAAATACAGGAGTTGGACGGGGTGCAGAGAAGGGCTGCTAGATTTGTCTTTGGAAATTGCCCGAAAACACAATCGGTAGCCAGTATGATAAAGGAGTTGGAGTGGGATTCATTGGAAGATAGAAGGAGGGTGAAGACAATCGTGGGAGTGTACAAAACGTATATTAGTGATGAGGCATGATAGGATATTGTTGGGAGAATTAAGAGAGGAGCGTGGAAGGGTAAAGATGACCATGACCACACTTGATTTCAAGCATAAGGGTGTGGGAAAATTTGCTGTGTAGGGAACTGTGCAAGGGATTGGAATAAATTACCATGAAAAATGATGAATAATTTACCAAAAAACACTGAAGGAATTTAAAGTTCAAATTAGTAGAGGACGAAAGTAGGTGGGAAGAGGAAAGTAGAATGATGGGTGTGTAGGGAGATTGCCACCGGAGCGCGCGCTCCATCGGAATTTTATCAAATTAAATTAAATATCTCTTAATAAAGTAATTTTGGAAATGTGTCCTTGTTTTTTTAAATAGATGTTGTGTACTTCACCAAAGACGTGTTCTATCAAATCACCGTTTCAAAAAATGGGTTACGAGCCAAAAAACCTGGAGCACTATGGGTTATATTATTTAGGCTATTACGATAAGGGAAGTCAATGCTTTTTTACGAGTAATTTTTTTCAAAAAGGTGTCGTCTGACAAAAAATGTTGAGGATAATAGGTTTAGACAATGTCAGTATGCTAGTCTGTCGTCAACAGACATAGTTCCCGCATTTAGGCATGCATATTTAAAATCGAACGCTGTGAATGCATTTGGAGATTCCCTCAATCCATGATAAAGTCTCTTAATGGTATCAGAGAACCATTATTTTACTGACAAAACCGTTTCGTTCCCAGTGGTCGATACAACACCATCCAAAATATGCAGCCAACAGTTGGGAATATTCTGAACCAGTCTTCCCCATTTTCCTCTCTCTTACCATGTCGAGAAGATAATTGGGAAAGCGAACCACATGATCCGTTCCCAAGTTAAATCGAATGCGTACAAAGCATTAGCGCGACCTCACTTTAAATATTGTTCTTCTGTATGGGAACCCTGTAAAAAGGGGTTAATAGAGGCATGGCAAAAGGTCCAATGAAGAGCCCCCCGATTCGTGACAGGTATAAATATATATATATATATATATAGCTGGAGGCAAAGCGTAAGTGCGATGTTTAAAGAGTTAGTTTTGGAAGACCTGGAACACCGAAGGCGTTGTTCTCGGCAGAAGCTAATTGGAAAGTTGATGAAAGAACTATAGCGGAATGTGCCCAAAAGCGGACCCCCATTTGGTTTTTTATTAACAATATATATAAATTAGTAAAAAAAAAACTGTTTTTATAGCATGAAATATTTACTTCACTATGTTACGCACCTTTTACATTCTAATTTCAAAACTTATCTCTATAAATTATTACCAAAAAATATTCTAAAAAGCCTTGCACTTTGCGATTTGAAAAGTAGTTGCCTAAATCGGACCCCTCATAAAAGTTATGAAAATTACACTAAATAAAATTATAAAAATGAACTGAATCACAAGAAACATAATATGGTTTTAAGGCACATATCTAATATGATAATTACAGTTTTTTAAAAAAATACAAATATATCCTATATAGTATAGACTACAATATAAGAAGACAGAAAATACAATTTAAATTAAATTGTTTAGCGGCAAAAGTCACAGATGTACACGTCCTATTCAGCCCCAGCAAAATCCACATGGGCCCAAAACGAACATATAACGCACATTACCCATAGTTCTCCTTCTGAATCTTCGGAAAACTACCTTTCGCAGTACAAGAACCAAGCGTCATCATCTTTGGATGGGGACACTCCAGGAAGAAGATCCAATTCCGATGATCCAGAGGATGCACTCATTTCATCCTCAGCGCTTGATCCTTTCACATTCTTTTCAAAAGTAAGGCGCTTTTTCACCTGCTCTTTCTCTATTCTAGAAAGTCCTAGTGCTGAACCATGCCTCCTTCCGCGGCTACTTTTGCATCCTCGATCATGATTACGTGCTTGCTATTCAGTTTCCTTGATTTGTTTAGCTCTTTCAGCTTCCATCAAGTGGGCTTTATAAGGCGTAGATGTTATGATCATAGAAATGCAGGCCTTTCACCCTCTATTTGAGATGAGAGCAAACAGATGTTACTAACGGCATCATTCATATCTAGGAATGATCGATAAAATAAAGTAAGGGAAATTAGGGCCAGAACAGAATCTTTTCTACACTCATTTTTTCCACGATTATTTACTAAGTAAGAAAACTTAATATCCGACAAGAGCAGGTCTCCACAAACCATTCCAACCATTCTGATCTGGGTTTTCCATGTTTTTTTTTTTTTTTTTTAACTGCTTTACGTCTCTCAACAGCGAGGTCTTTAGAGACGGGAAAGGATGGGGGCAAGGAATGGAAAGGAATTCGGCCATGGCCTTTTTAAGGAAGCATTCCGGCATTTTCCTGGAATGATTTGGGAAACAATGGAAAACCAAATCTGGATGCCCAGACGGGGATTCGAACCGCCGTCCTCCTGAATGCGAGGCCAGAACGCTATCCGTTACACCACCACCCTCGGTATGGTTTTCTTAGATCGCTCCAATACCGGAATGGTTCCTCAAAGTAGCCCATGGGTGCCTCATAGCATATCGCATATATCTTTTCCTATGCATAAACGATTACGCATTAGGATAGGTGCAAAGCACCCTCCGCCACCTACTTTTAGTGAATCGCTTAGCAACTGTACCTGTCGACTTTACGATTTTTAGACAGTTCCCCATAACAACGTAGGCAAGCACATGAGCTTCCGTGGGCTTAGAAGGCTGTGGAATGGTAGCCGAAAGCTTAGATTATCAAATGAACAACGCGATAAACCGCGAAAATCTAGTAATCATTAAGTACAGGGAACTTTCCCAATCACCATATCAAAGATTAAACGTTACATACAGTTACCATACAGTACACCAGAGAATACGTTACACAGACATTTTAGATCCTTCTTTAAGAAACTGCAATCAATTTTTTTTTTCCTCGGGCTTTACGCCTCGATGACAGCAAGGTTATTACAGGCGGGATGGGGTTGGGGCAAGGAACAGGAAGGATTTCGGCCATGGCCTTTTTGAAGGAAGCATCCTGGCATTCACCTGGAGTGATTTGGGGAAACCATGGAAAACCCAAATATGGATCCCGAACGGGGATTCGAACTCGCGTCCTCTCGAATGCGGGGCCAGAATGCTAACCGTTCACCCACCACGCTCAGTAACTGGAATAAAAACTATTGCCACTGGGGGGGGGGGGGGAATCGCATGGGGATTTTCCGATCTTAACAGACGAAACGATCAATGTAAAAACTGTTTCTGTGAAGTGAACGTTGTGCCGGTTAACAGCGAGTTGTCGGCACCAAGTTCAAGTTCTGGGTGTGAGTTAAATGACATGGCGCCAAATCTTGAAGTCTGCACCTGTGAAACTCCAAGAAATTCAAGATCCTATAACAGGACCTACGGGATTACATCTGAAAAGAGACTTGTGGGTATTAATAAACCGGCCAAGAACAGGCCACGCGGGAGGACGCGGGTTCGAATCCCCGTCCGGGCGTCCAGATTCGGTCTTTGGTTTCCCCAAATCAATCCAGGCGGATGCCGGAATCCTTCCTTCAGAAAAAGGCCATGGTCGAATTCCTTCCCGTTCCTTGTCCTCAGTCCCATCCCACCTCTAATGTCCTTAGCCACAAGGGAAAAAAAAACAGGCCACGCTAAATGCAACACCATGCTCTGTAAGTGGGGACTTGAGGGTTATCCTGTCTGTGAACGCAGAGCTCCTGTGATGAACATCATCAAGGAATGCCTTCCCACGGCCTGTGCATTTGCCCGCCGCTCCGGTTTAGCTATGAACAACGGGCCGTGGGAAGGGAGCCGCTTCTACTGGCACGGATGGCGCACCTCTACCCGTCGCCCAGTCGGTAAACATCAAACGCCCGGGAAGCTGAAACAACACACAAAACCACGGGACCTGGAAAGCCGCCATCAAGGAAGTACGATGGGCCATCACAAGGTGTTATCAATGCTTCACCCGCCTTCTTAGACAACTGGACATCGATTTGTGAATCCTACCAACATTCTTGTTCTTGTACGAGTATATATTGTATATGTTTGTATATGCCATTTTAGTTGTTTAGCCATACGATAAATTAATAAATAAATAATTTGATAACGCCAAGTCATACTGAAGGTACTCGAGTCAAAACTTCTTCAGGTGCACTAGTGACTGATAAATAGTAATGAAAATTGGTGACGGTTTCAATGCAAAAGATTTTGTGACGTCACCGAGTAGTTAAAGATGGCATGGGAGTAGTTTCGCGTTCATTATAAACATCTGGCGAAGTGTCTATCGAGATTTTTTTAATCGTATTTTATATATATATATATATTATGGAAATGAAAGATAAAACATACCCACTACTTGCTGACGTTAAATGGAGGAGGGTAGTAGCAACGAAAAACACTCCACAAACACAATATTTCTGACTATGCCCATCTTAAAGAAAAAAGAGCACCTACGAACTACACAACCACATGAATTGTGCTATTGAGCATTACGATCGGATTGAAGACATGGAGGCGAAAACAATAGTATCAGTGGAAATGTTACTAACAGAAAGAAATTAATGAAAATAAAAGAAAAATGGAGCATGTAAAAGAGGCAAAAATTATTTTGAAAAAGGGAAGAGGTAACTAAAACACCAAAACAAAACTAAATTTTGATGTAGAATATATGTACACTAGCCTCTAAGCTGGTTAGAAATGACATGTGGAAGGAATGTTCTGGCAATTCATTTCTTTGCGGTTGCCTAAATACGAAAATAGGACCGAGCGTGGTGGTGTAACGGTTAGCGTTCTGGCTTCGCATTCGGGAGGACGGCAGTTCGAATCCACGTCCGGGCATCCAGATTAGGGTTTTCCATGGTTTCCCAAATCACTCCAGACAAATGCCGGGATGCTTCCTTCAAAAGGCCATTGCCGAATTCCTTCCCATTCCTTGTCCCCCATCCTTTCCCGTCTCTAAAGACCTCGCAGCTAAGAGACGTTAAGCAGTTAAAAAAAAAACGAAAATTGAATTGTTGTTAAGTAATGGTCATAACCTTATTTTGTAATTTGTACAGATGGAACATCTACTGAATTAATGATGTCAGAATTAGGGAACCAATGAAATTAAAAATAAATTAGGAATCCCAAAACCTTATGCTATAGCACGTGATATTGGTTTCATTCCTGGTCCAGGTCACCTTCAGCACGATAAATAAGGAACTACTTCCATCCGTAAAATAATAACTTCAGTAACTCGGCCCTTATGAAAGCAGCTTAAATTATTTATGAAACCAAATTGATTGAGAATTATTCTGTAAAAAAATTGTTTCAGTTGTCATTCTGGACCCGCCTGCATTTCGACATAACCACAACTTCAGTAGTAGCCACGCCATTTACTGCCAGTTAATCACAAGCAGAGTATTTTGAAGTGTGTTGTCTTTCGATATTTACTTCAACATAATCTAGAAGGAGCAACACTTTGCTTTTGGTATGGTTTATCGTTGGCGTTCTGTAACGAATTGCCCGAGCGAGTTGACTTCCGGGTTCCTGGTCTTCTGGGCGCGCTCGTAGAACGTCGCAGACAGCTGTCTGAAGCGATCCGTCAGCAGCGGGATGTTAGTAGTCTCGTGCAGAACTGCAGTCGGGAATCTGCTCGGTAAGTGGAGGGCCCATTTTAGTGCCCTGTTCTGTATCACCTGAAGGCGCCGAAGGTGCGAAGCAGCCGCATAGCCCCATACGGGACAAGCGTATTCCATAATTGGTCTTACCAGGGTGATATAGATGTTTACTCCCGTGGCGGGCTTCAAAAGGCTATTCCTGTTCAGCACAGGGTATAGAGCGTGTAATCTAGCACTTGCCCTTCTCCTGATATCTTGAATATGGGATCGCCAAGTCAGTCGCCGGTCAAGAGTGACTCCTAGGTACTTGACTTCGTTTTCCCACGGGATCGTCTCGTTGTGAAGTCGAAGGGGTGGAAGGTTTTGAGTGCGTCTCTTACTGATTATGATGGCTTGAGTTTTTGTGGCGTTGATGGTTATCCTCCACCGTTTCGCCCAGTCCTCAGTTGATCGAAGGACTTCTTGCAGACGCAATATTGCTGTCCGAAATTTATAGCTCTATTACCCGTGTGCGAATACATTCACTGTATTCCGGTCTAAATTTGAATCACTGGAAATATTTACATGTGTCTGGTATATTGACATCAGTAATAAAAGCAACTAATAATTAATGTATTAATAAATAAATTACGCCAAAGCAATTGAATTTTTTGTATTTATTGGTCTCCCGTCCGCGTTTCACTTCTTTGCAGAAGCATCTTCAGCGGGTTTTTTCTGTTAATTATGTACAAAAGTTGTAAGCTGGTTATGTTGTGTTTGGTACAGTGGAATGAATTATTATCTAACTTATAATCTACTTACATTTTGTGGTCTATTGCTTTTCTTTTAGCTCCATTCTCAGCATCAGTGCTTTTGCATTTTTGGTGGGAAGTGTCTTCATTTTTCAGATTCATAACACTACACATTATTGCACTGCACTATGTGTTTTTACTTGCAAATGGCCGTTCTGTTTTGTTTACTAAGCATCGAGTTTTGTGTTGTTATGCGGTGTTGTTTTGTTTTTTCAGTCTTCCAATTATTTGGCGTTTTTTTTCAAATAGTGGAAGACTGAAGAAACAAAACAGCACCGCTTAACTACACAAACTCGATGCTTAGTAAACAAAACAGAACGGCCATTTGCAAGTAAAAACACATAGTGCAGTGCAATAAAGTGTAGTGTTATGAATCTGAAAAATGAAGACACTTCCCACCAAAAATGCAAAAGCACTGATGCTGAGAATGGAGCTAAAAGAAAAGCAATAGACCACAAAATGTAAGTAGATTATAAGTTAGATAATAATTCATTCCACTGTACCAAACACAACATAACCTGCTTACAACTTTTGTACATAATTAACAGAAAAAAAACCGCTGAAGATGCTTCTGTAAAAGAAGTGAAACGCGTACGGGTGACCAATAAATACAAATAAGTCAATTGCTTTGGCGTAATTTATTTGTTAATATTATCAGCAATTGAGGAAAATGATCCACAACATCCAGATATTAATAGATTAATTTAATCTCAGTACATATTTTTATTTCAGTGTGTCGGTAAATCATTTCTTCGAGTATGTTATAACAGAGACTTAAAATATCTACATCGAATATAAATATCTCGTAAGCCCGTCCAAAATGAGGTGTTGAACGCAGTATTTAACAATTCGGTTCTTCGCTAAGTACAATTTACATCGAACATCACTCATAATCTAGAAATTGATGTAATGTAGGTATCTTTTAGCTTACTGTGCAGCGGTATCACTGTACAGCGAGTATAAGAAAAATTTACATCGAACGAAATTTGATTAAGAAAAAGCAACTAACAATTAATATGGCAATTTTTACGAAATGCACACTTTTCTTTTAGAGTGCTGGCAGCTCTTTTACTGGCGGATGATTAGCTAAATATGACTGTTATTAGATAACGCATATAGCCTCGAACATCTCCGGCCGTTGTTGGTTGTGCAGCGGAGGCGGTAAGCGTGACGTCAGGGTGTGACAGACGTCGCTACATCGTGACCAAGATTGGCATTTTATAGGTATAGATATATCGACGTCAGGGTGATTAGAGATTTCGTGAGGACGCCCGGAAGTGGATTTGAGTCCTCGTTGACGGGTGTGTCAGTTGCGCGGGACAGCGAGCGTCCCGGATCGTAAATCAGAGCCTCGCGTCTGAACTGCGCTGGCCAGCGGGCCGCAGGGTCAGTGGACAGGAAACCAGATAACAGCTTCCTTCCGAGCCATCTCACTGACTCACGATGCCCGCACCTCAGCTCCAAAAACTAAAGCCACTACCAACATCAGAGGCACCGTATGGTGAACAGCAACTAACAGTGTTTATAAAGAACTTTCTTTATTACTGACTGTTGGTCACACGAATGAAATATTATTTAAGTTTTCATTTTTTAGAAGGTGTGCGGGGTTGAATTTGCAAGAAATAGCTCTGGTCTATGAATAGCCATCCTAGCCGCTTGTAAAATCCACAGCGCTGGCATAGTGACGTAAGGAAATCCGAATATAATTTGTAGAATATGGTAGAAAGCTCCATAAGTTGTACAAAATTATTTAACTGTATTCTGGAACCTTGTTGAACCGTGTAGAAACTTATTCACAATTCTACAAAGTTCGACCCGATCCCATATAAGTGAAAATCTTCCTTTAGATTCAAAAAGTACGGTGAATGGGAAAATCCTTTGCCAAAGAATAGATAGATAGCCTAGAACACACTGGAAAGTTGAAGAAAATTGAATCAAAGAATTGTAGTAGCTGGGATGAAGATTCGAACCCGAGCTGCACTGTTGACAGCCGTGCGCGGTACCGCTGAGCTAAAGCGCCAACTGCTTGGCGAAGTGGCGAGAGGGCTACTTGGGCTTAGCCCTGCTCGGCCGGAGTATATACGCGCCCGCTGGGGCGCGCGGAGTATTGCCGATTGTGATGACATACTGTGGAGTATCGACACAATTTAATTTTTCAACCAAATGTAGACAGTATTTTTCTCCTTGTTTCAAAGGATGAGTGTGCAAAGTTTCATCAGAATCGGATGAGAACTGTGGATTTGTATGAATGATGTTGAAAGCAAAATAGCACTAGCAAAATTTCATAATATGTAAATTAAAATCAATCATTTTCCCCATTTCAATATAGATATTTTCAACCTGAAATATTGATAGTATATGCTAATAAACCCTTCATGAAAAAGAGAAACCTTTTAGTTTCAAATATTGATCGAGGAATTAGAAAGAACTTCTTTAAAACTCTTTGTGTGGAGCACAACACTTTATGGTAGCGAAACATGGACTTTAGGAATTCCGGAATAAAGAAAATTGAAGCATTTGAAATGTGTGCTGAAAATTAAGTGGACTGACAAAGTGAGAAATGAAAGAGTTTTGGAATTGATGGGTGAGAAAAGAAGTTTGTGGAAGAAGCTTACAGATAGAAGAGAGAGGCTGACAGGTCATATTTTGAGACATGCTGGATTAGTTAATTTGCTGGTGGAGGGAACATTCGAAGGTAAGAACTGTAGAGGAAGACAGAGATTAGAATATATGAAGCAGATAATTGAGGACGTGGGTTGTAAGGGGTATGTAGAAATGAAGAGGTTAGCACAGGATAGGAAGGGATGGAGGATTGCATCAACCCAGTCGAAAGACTGACGACATCAAAAAAAAATCATTTTTGTCACTTTTGGAATATATGAAATACATTTTTTATTAAATGTACCTAATGAGGTCCAACAATGTCACACGTTCATGACCCCGTTACTCTAAAAACTGATTTTTTTACACCACAAACTCATTTTCGACACTATAGACTATGTGCGGTGCGTTTTTTTTTCTTTTTTTTTTTGAATCGCCCTCAGCAGATCAAACAAGAAATTAAGATCAGACCAGTTCATTCAATGATGACTTTCGACTATAAAAGCTCTTTTTTTCACTCAATATCGTTATTATTATCATTAGTAACAGTCATTTTTTTTTAAATGCAGACTATTGTGATTCGCGCTTTTCTTGCGTGCTGACTGGTATAAACTACCAAATGAAACATTACGACTACCGGAGAACATTACGTAATTGTCCAAGCACCGCGTATGTTTTTTTCGGCTATTCTCAAGGTTCTTTATGGCCCATGGATGATAGCATCATTATAACTATGAAAGGATTCTCGATAAGGAACGGGATGGAAATCGGTCACGATCTTTTCGATTTCTGAGAATCTTGTATTCTGGATATCCGGACCTGTGATCGAAGCCTGGCAGAATCGATTGCAGCGTAGCGCTGACGAAGTCGAGCTATCGATTAGCAGTAGCCGGGACCCGTTTGCGCCGTCGCTCGGTCGATTCCGCGCGATTTGCCCATCTCATCCCCAGCGACAAAGGCTTTTACATAATCAATGTCTACAATCTGTTTGAGTGGACCCGCAATATGTTCTGAGACGAGGGGGGACTCGCCACACACACACACACACACATACACATACGAGTATTGCTTCTCGCATCTCCCCAAGCAGCAGCAAGTGTCTCAGTGACTGCATTGCAGCGCCATTTAGTTTGGCTGCCCAACCAACAACTCTCTTCAAGGGTGACAACTGGTTTCGTCAGAATTGAACAAGAAGTTACGAACGGGAGAAATAAATTTTTCTTCAATTAAAAAAAAAAAAAAAAAAAAAAAAAACCTGAAAATTTCT
Organism: Vandiemenella viatica; assembly: GCA_031002005.1. Classification (NCBI taxonomy): domain Eukaryota; kingdom Metazoa; phylum Arthropoda; class Insecta; order Orthoptera; family Morabidae; genus Vandiemenella; species Vandiemenella viatica. The sequence continues at coordinate 113,433,512 of CM061918.1, forward strand.
TCGACTCCACGAAAATGTGAATTTTTTTTCTTTACGTTAAATGTTACAAAGAAACTAAATTTCAATCCACAGATATAATCCCGAACTAATGTGTATACTTTATATTGATAGTGAGGGTTGGTCACTTGTTTTTCTCCTGTTCTAGTATAATAATTGCTACTAGAAAATAAAAAAAATTGGCCTAGGGGAAGTTGGGTAGCCCCGGACACTTAAAATTAATTGCAAATAAAAATAAAATAAACACAATTTCTGTCTTTATTTTAATCTTAAAATTGAACTGGGAACTTCTGTTGTCATATTAATTAGAAGTTAGTAATCATAACATGGGTGAACGGTTAACGTTCTGGCCTCGCATTCGATAGGAAGTGGACTCGATTCCCCGTCCGGGCATCCAGATTTGGGTTTTCCATGGTTTCTCCAAATCAGTGCAGACGAATGCCGGGATGCTTCCTTCAAAAAAAGGCAATGGCTGAATTCCTTCCCGTTCCTTGCCCCCAGTCCTTTCTCGCCTCTAATGATCTCGACGTCAACAAGACGTAAAGCCACAAAACTTTATTTTAGTAAAAGTCTCGCAATTTTCAAAATATTAATTCTTAATTTTTTTTTTTTTTTTGAAACATATGAATTTGTTCAGTTTATTCCATGTCACTTCTACAAATTAAAACTTTTTGAAACCCTGTTTTTTTATTACTGAAGAATGTTTAAGTCATCTACAACAATGTTTCGTTTTTTTTTTTTTTTTTTTAATGTAAGAAACCATACAAAACTTTATGTAAAAAGTGTAAACAAATTAATTCAAATGGTTGTCTAAATCATCCAGTAGTGTAAAAAAAAAAAAATACTGAACGATAACTTCAATTTGACAGACTTTTATTTTAATAAAGTCCAAAATATCATTCTTCCTGCTTTAGAACTACCATAAAAACATAATTTTAAAAGGAATGTTAAACAATTATACCATTTTTAAAATTGGTAATAAGGAAGCAATTTTTTAATGTAATATCACGATCCGCTTAGTAAATTTTTATTTTTACACCACAGCTGTCAAAGTCAGCTGTTTGAATAAAGTTGTATACACTTTTAACATAAGATTTTTAAAGGTCATTTTAATATTTTTAGAGAAAAAGAAATTTTTTTTAGATGACTCAAACATCCTTGAGTAAAATTTAAAAAAAATATATATTGGTTCAAAAACTCGTAATTTGTATAAATGGCACGAAAGAAACTGAACAAAGTTACATGTTACGACAAAAATAATCATAATAATAACAATATCTCAAAAATTGTGAGACTTTTACATTTACAAAAATAAAATTTTTGTCATATAGTAGGACATATTGACCTATCTGCCATGTTATTTGACGTTTTATTTGATAAAAGGAAAATTTACAATCATTGCCACACATTTAAAAAAAATACAAAATACAAAAAAATACAAAAAAACAAAGAAAAAACAAAAAACAAAAAACAAAAAAAACGAAAAGACAAATTCCTACATACGTAGTTTGAGAAAAGTTTATTTTATTATGATTATACAAACTTAATCCTGATGCCAATCAAATATGCATTATATATTATTTTCATTCCTTGACATTATATAACTTATATATTTTGTACTGCACCGTATTGTGTCGTGACGGTAAATAGTACATATATGACACATTTACGAAGTCATTTCATCCTGATGATCCTACCACGAATGACTCAATCCGATCCCATATTGATTTTTAGGCATAATCCTTACCCACTACCTTAGTCCTCTCATAGAACTTTCGCCATGTCTGCGTGCGGACGACCAATTTCAGCTCAAAAACTGTAGATTCTAGATTCTTATGATCCGGTGTCCAGTACTGCGGTGATAGCATTAGATTCTGGATCTGACCTGTGAGGTCGACTTCTCTATATCTGAACAGCACCGTGTTTTCAACTATCCTGTTCCGTGATTAGCGGGTTAGGCCAGTGGTGCTCCCTGACACCTGCTGATGGTGCCCCCCCCCCCGTGCTGGCGAGCGTCCAGACGCTATCTGCTATGATTAACGGCCGCGCCTAATGGAGCGCGCGACGCCGCCGTATGGACGTCGCCGCGCGCCGACCGGCGTCGGGACAGTCGCCGCCGATGCAAATGGACGACGGGTGCTCGCGGGTCACAGTCGAACGAACATCAAACCGCCTCACTTGAAAAGAATATATAATGCATATTTGATTGGAATCAGGATTAAGTTTGTTTAATCATAATAATATAAACTTTTTCTCAAACTATGTTTCCATTAGATTACTGAGGATACAAAATTTCTCTCTTCGTTTTGTTTTTGTTATTAATTTTTTGTATTATTTTGGTTGTTTGTTTTTGTTTTGTTTTGTTTTTGTGTTTCTTTGATTTCTTCTTTGTTTTTTCTTGTTTTTTATGTGGTACAATGATTGTAAATTTTCCTTTTATTAAATAAAACGCAAAATTACATTGCTGATACTTAGCATACCACATTCATTATCTCAAACTATGTTTCCATTAGATTACTGAGGATAGAAATTTCTCTCTTCATTTTGTTTTTGTTATTAATTTTTTCTATTATTTTGGTTTTTTTCTTTGCTTTTGTTTTGTTTTTGTGTTTCTTTGGTTTTTTCTTTGTTTTTTCTTGTTTGTTATGTGGTACAATGATTGTAAATTTTCCTTTTATTAAATAAAACGCCAAATAACATTGCTGATACTTGGCATACCACATTCATTATCTCAAACCATGTTTCCATTAGATTACTGAGGATAGGAATTTCTCTCTTCGTTTTGTTTTTGTTATTAATTTTTTGTATTTTTTGGTTTTTTTCTTTGTTTTTGTTTGTTTTTGTTTTTGTTTGTTTTTGTTTTTTTTGGTTTTTTCTTGTTTTTTTATGTGAGACAATGATTGTAAATTTTCCTTTTATTAAATAAAACGCCAAATAACATTGCTGATACTTGTTATACCACATTCATTTGAGTATGAGAACAAGATCCATATGTGATGCCGACAGAGACATTCTTTTCCATTTCAGTGATCAAAATTAAGGCCTGACGTTCTGGAGGGCGCGGGTTGAGTTCCTGGTCCGGTCATCGAGATTTAGTTTTTAACTTGTTTTCCGAATTCATTCCACACGACTGCTGGGATGGTTCCTTTATAGACGACATGGACGAATATTTCCTTCTATTCATCCCCCCTCCTTCGCCAGTGTTCTAGTTCTAATGACTCCAATATCGACAAGCCTTAAGGCATTCATACCAAAAAAGCAAATAAACAAACAAAAAAAGCGAATATACAAACCAAAAAACGAAACAAAAAAAGTTCTTTAGCGATTTGTATTTCTTTGTAACGAACTGGGTATTGATATTGAACTGTTTGGGCGCTGTCTTGTATGCGATTTAGCGCAGATTTTATGTTTCGAAGCTGCATGTTTGCTACAATCCACCATCCAACCCATTTCTGCATTATTTCTGCAGATTTTCCCCGTAAACAGAGCTAACATCTACAGTACTTCTGTGATTTTTACTAACTTGTGAATAATTTACAGATTACACAGCAACGGAATTCAAAAGTCCTGGAGAATTTTTTTTCCGATTATTAGAGGGTCAGTATGAGATGGAAGCACTGGTATGAATGAGGAACCAATCTGCGCGTTAAAACAGAGAACGGGAGGAAATTTAGCATTTGTTGAGGCGAGACATAAGCGAACTGCTGTTTGAAGCGAAATTTCCGCTCATTTGAGTTGAACTTACTCGTACAGCACATTGTTGAGCGTACCGTTTATAGTGTTCAGCCATGTGAACTCGAAATCATTCGTCATCACACGTTTTGATTATTTCTTATGGTCATGACGAGGTAAGAAGAAGTATAAATTAATAGCGATAGTTACAGAAAGAAAGTTACAATTAACCAGTGAAATATATATGTGTGTTTATAAATTTAATGCAACTCCCATAGAGCGCACGCTCCGGTGGCAATTTCCCTACACACACATTTATCCTCTTTCTTATATCTGCCTACTTTTGTCTTCGAAGATTTTTAATTTTAAATTCATTCATCGTTTTTGGTAAATTATTCATCACTTGGTAATCCCCTCTTTCCACATCCTAATGCCTGAAATCAAGATCCGGCTTGTATTCATTATCATCTTTTTCCTATCACGCACCTCTTCTAATTATTCCACTACTATCTTTCCTCGCCTCATCGCCAATATACATCTTGTACACTCCCATTATGTAACAGCCCTCAAACCTAAACTTTAACTGGAATTGTATTTTATGGAGGATTTGTAGTAAGCTAGAGTTTGGTTGAATATGATCTTGTATGTTTGTTTTGCAATTCCTTTAAATCAATGTATATAGACTTTATTTTATGAAAATAAATTTTTAGATGCCTTTTAATGTGTCTAAAGACAGAATTGTACAAGAGAATTGCTTAAATGTTCGTAATTGTAAGTATTAAGGTGAGCCACGATATTTAACGGACGATTAACTGCAGTTTAAAATGATTTCTGTGGATAATTTTGTGTTTAAGTATCTTTAATTTCCATTTATGACCATTTTGTAATGATTTTAATTGATTATGTATTAATTCTGATTGTTTTTTTAATATGTTTCAATTGTTTAAGTATTGTTAATGTTCGAGAAATATCTGTCGGAATCCATTTAGTGTTCTAGAAATTTCGATGGAACTTAAATAAAGCGATCAACAGAGACAGAGACAGTTTTTACAGACTCAATTTACGACGGCCAAGGACTGTATTGTCTGTGGAAGAAGTGTTGTCTGCAATCGCTGGATTGTATGTATGCTTATAACCAATATCTTACCTGGAGGACAATTGGAATTATTCGTTTTTTATATATACGGACGGATCCAAAATAGACTCAGGGGATGGAGTAGGCTGCGCCTTTTATTGCCCGAGGACCAAGTATCAAGAAAAGTACAAATTACCATCGAATACATCAATTTATACGGCAGAAGCCATCGCTATATTAAGAGCACTTGAGCACAGCTTGACATTGACTGAGATGAGTTTTTTAATAATCTCTGACTCGCTTAGCGTACTGAACTCCATCCAAAGAAAATTTTTGGGCAAGAAAACCAATCAATTTATAGTTAAGATTGTGGAGACATATCTAGAATTGTCCAGAAGAAATAAATCCATAAACTTCCTTTGGCTAAAAGCACATGCAGGGGTTCCGGATAACGAAACAGTGGATCAAATGGCAAAGACAGCCGCTAGAATAGGAGACACCTTAGATATCCAGCTTCCGTATACTGACTACCTCTTCAAAATAAAAACAAAGGCTCTGAACAAATGGCAAACTGAATGGGACTCCAGCAAAAGCAGGAAGGGACATCATTATGGATCGATTCAACCCCGAATACCATCCCGTCCATGGTTCTTCAACTTTCCGGAACATAGAGGCGTCATTTCCACTATAATTAGAATGCGCTTTAACCATGGTTTGTTCCCCCAGCATTTACATCGGATACACATCCTAAATACTGATATTTGTGATTGCGATAGAGCAGAAATAGGGGATATTAATCACGTAGTGTTTTCATGCCCTAAATATAAACAACATCGACAAAGATTTATAAAACAACTCGTCAACTATGGAATACCTCTCCCAACAAGCATTAGCTGTCTATTGCACGGTAACAACGTGACCATATACAAGTTGTTAAGTAACTTTGTAAAGTCAACTAATATAAAAATTTAGATGTGAAAAACTAGTTGATTGTAAGGATTTTAATCATTGTAATGGCAAAAAAAAAAAAAAAAAAAAAAAAAAAACAACAACTATAAGGAACTAACAATAATTTATATATCTGTATATTTCACTGTATCATTTGTAATTATGTGTGAGCAATTGTATTTAAACATAATGTGTCAAACCCCTTTAGGGGATATACAAAAATGTTCCTTTCTGATTAATCAGTTTACCTAGTTCTATCGTTTATATTTTACTAATCACGTCAAGTCTTGCTCTCTTACCTATATGTAAAATGTTTATATACGTATGTACAAATGGATGATGGTTGTATAGTGCCTAGGCGCTTAAAGCCAAATAAAAATTAATTAAAAAAAAAAAACCAATATCTTTGACGTCGTGCTTATGAAAATAAAAACAAGTTTAAATTGAACTGTATGGTGGACTGGTTATTTATCATATTAATTAAACCACGAACCATCTAACAATGACTCTATTTACCATCCTCCTGTCTTCCATCGAATACCACTCCACCTCCTTTCCTTTATCATATCAGTTACTGATTGAGTTCTGCAGTATTAAATACAACTAGCAGCTCTTCTTTACATTCCCTCCAGCTCCTGCACCTGATACACAAAATATGGGTCCCATACTACACTACCATATTCAAGCAATGGTCTGGCCACAGTTTTGTAACCCAATTAGTTTACATCTCTGGTACACCTGCTCATCACTCTCTACAACAAATGAAGTATTTTTAAACGTTTATCTACAAGCTGCCCAATGTGTGCTGCCCAGTTGACTTTTTTATCAAATGTTATGCCAAGATATTTACACTTCAGGTCTTCAACAAGCAAGTCCTGCCCAATCTTGTAATCATAATAAACCTTTTGATTTTTATCTGTGCACCTAATAAGCCGACTCTTCGTTGCAATTATCTTCATCCTGTGTTAACTATCCAGCTAGATATATTGTCCAAATCACCCTGCAGTTCTTAACAGTCTTCCACCGTTTTATTATTATTATTATTATTACTATGGCTTTTAGTCTCGTCGACGTCGAGGTCATTAAAGTGGGGAAAGGATGGGGGGAAAGGAATAGGAAGAAATTCGGCCATGGCCTTTCGAAGGAAGCATCCCGGCATTCACTTGCAGTGATCTGGGAAAAGCCATGGAATACCCAAATCTTGATGCTCGGACGGGGATTTGAACCTGCGTACTCCATAATGCAAGGCCAGAGCGTTAACCAATCATCCACCACGCTTGGTCTCTACCGTTTTGAACCTTTTATATAACGTTATGTCGTCTTGCAATAAAGGTAACTTCTGACCGTAAACCATTAACACATTCGTTTATTAGAACAATGAATTGCTAATACACTACTCTTTTTGCGCAATGAATGGATTAGTAACAGCCAGAAATATCCAAACTGAAGTATACAAAAAGTTTTGCCAATGATTTGTGCGGGGTGTTGTACGTGTCAGAAACTTGGACACTCAAATATAAGAACTAAAACTACTTAGGAAGTTTATAACGTGGTTGTGGGGAAAAAAATAGAGAAAGCGGTATGAAGGTTAGAGGTATTAAGGAGCTTGGGGGAGAAGATGTACCTGGGGGAAATGACAAAGAAGATGAAATTACCTGCTTTAGGTCACATGGCGTGTAGGAATTTTCTAGAGAAGAGGACCATCGAAGGAAAAAGAAAGAGAAAATAGAAAACAGCAAAGACAGTAGATTCTAAAAATAAATTATTGGAGATACCCTGGTGGAGATTTTTCGGGTAATATTTATCGAGAAACGAATCCACTAAAGAAGAAGAAGAGTGGGTTGTCAAGAAAAAGCAAGATAACGCATCAGATGCAAAGCTATAGAGAGGAACCCGTTGCTTGCATGAAACCGAGAATTGTGCAGCAACTTTGGAAAACGCGTTATAGAGATCAAAAAAGGGAAAGGCAAAACGATTTTTGTATGTGTCAGAGAGATTCGGACATTAATAAAGCATGCTTGTATTATTTTTCTGCAACAGTTGATTCATGGACAAAGAAAAGAACAACATCATGTGCTCATAGATAACTTATTCTTAGTTTTAAGCTTTTTCTGTACTCAGAAATTTTGACGCACATATTTTTTTAGACTTCAGTAACAAGCTGTCAAAAGTCAAAGCAATGCTGGAAATTGTTGCGAAATTAGTTTTATTGTAAATCAGGTCTATATTATGCTACTGGTGATAAAAAAAATTCAGGAACGAACTTGGTCCGTCAGCAAAGTGTTGGGGATATTGACTTCCATTCGTTATAATAAGTTGTTTATTGCCCATTCATAAATTAAATAGCGTGTAATCAGCAACTGTTTTGTTAATGTTTTCATCAGATGCGCGTTTTGCCCGGTTCTGGAGAATACATTAACAATGGTTATGTTCTAATTCTTGCAACCTGTGATTCTATGTACAATGGTAATATAGCTACCGGCTTTGAGTTATGAGTTGGTTGAAAAAACATGGACTTCAGATGCAAATTTAAAACATTTTTAGTTCGTTCTAAATGTTGCCTACAGAAGGACGTAGGGATGGGTGATTAATTTTGGTTAATTTGTTTCTGTTGTTTACCTGTTATGTACTCGTATGTACCGCTAACTGAAGATATGTTGGCGTCGAAAGGGAGTTTGTATTAATCTCGTCTCTGGTTTTCTTGTGTTATCTTATTAACAGAACGCAGTTCTTTTCGAGAGGTTATATTGGCAAAACAATACTGTTTCTCTCTACTTTCGTTTCATCCACTAATGTACACGAAGTGATTCATTTCTTCTTCTTCCATCGTTCTGCACAACTGAGAAGCGGGAATGAACTAATTTAACAGATGTGTTTTTCTTCTTTCTCAAACTCTCTTCATCCTCTCTCTGAGGTCTTTCCTACACTCCTCCGTCCAGCTTTTCCTTCTTCTAATATACGGTTTGTTGGAAAATTGATGGTGGCTGAGTAAGCTACTGAATCTGCTTCTGTCCTGTATGATATCATCTGTGATTCCGACTTCCTGGAGATTCTTTTCGATTTCAAATAACCAATTGTTTTTCTTTTTAATTGAAATAGCCAAGTGGAGAATTCTTTTAGTTAGTCTGTTGCTATTAATTCTGATAATATGACCACAGAATTTAATTCGTCTTTTGACATATATTTCCGTTTCTGCTTGCGTCATGACTCTTCCGTTATAAAACTTCCGTTATAATACTTCTGTTGCATCGCATTTTTTGTTTTACTTATGGCTTTATGCCTCGTAGACGTCGACGTCATTAGAGGCGGGATGAAACTGGGATCAAGGAACCGGAAGGAATTCGGTCATGGCCTTTTGAACGAAGCATCCCGGCATTCGCCTGGAGTGATTTGGGTAAACCATGGAAAACCCAAATCTGAATGCCCGGACGGGGATTCGAACTGGCATCCTCCCGAATGCGAGTGCGTTACTAGTTAGTATGAACGGAAGGGGATGCAGAAACGGAAGTGTAAATACTATAAAGAAAAAGTATTATTTTTGATTGAATTAAAATTCAAAATTAAGTAGCTGTGAGTTATATTTTATAAAAAGTTTGACTGCTTTTACACCCTGCAATCGTATCCGGTATTCGTCATATATTAGACCAGATCCCTAGATAATTGTTCACTGCCTACACTGCTGGGGAAGCTGATAATTATTGGCGCACTATTGGCAAAGGATGATGGTATTTGTGTGCTTGTGATTTTCAAGTTATCTCTTATCTTTGTTGTACTCCCGAAGGTGTGACCGTAACTCCAAAAGTTGACTGTCATTTGTAGTCGAAACTTGCTGGTCTTCATTCATATTTAACATGGATTCCAACATTTGTAATGGTGATGACGTGGACTGTACTTCAACTGGGGTTTCTCTGGTTCTGCTGATCGTCATATAATATTTAATAATTTAGACTCGACCTGCTCCGTAGTCATGCTGGTGAAAAAATGAGATTTATGACGCGGATCTAAAAACGTACGTCTTTGGTCAGTCCTCCAAATATGTTTCCTTCAATTCTTTTCGTCACCTTCTGCAGGGGTGCTTTCTTCAAAGGTCCATGCCCAAATTCCTTCCCATTCCCTGTCCCATCCCGCCTCTTATGAACTAAACGTAAAGCTCTAAAAAGAACATAACCTTCTTGTCAGATTTTGGAATTGTTCTGACTTACGTCACACCTACGCCGACCCATTGTAAACTTTTAATTAAATTTACGTTGTAAAAGTTGCGGAAGCAGAAACAGAAGTGAATGTGAAAAAAATTTCACAGTTGCGGAAGCAGAAGCAGATGTCTGTTGTATCATTAATACGTGCGACGCATATATCTCTGACTACCACTATAATTTTTTATCTCTGCCATTGCTATTTGTGTGCAGTTACTTCGCCAACAGAGTATTGCCTTTTAGCTGACATCGCAGTTATATTTCCTCTTAACAGTGTAAGTGCAAATTAGTCAAATGCAGTTATTTATTTGAAATTTCCTGGTTAGTCAGGCAGTGGTGTTGTGTCAGCGAGTGTAGCTAACACTACGGGCGTCACCGCTTGCCGAAGGTTGCCGAGTTACCGAGTTGACGTCCAGTCTCCAGGCACAACGCATTTTATTAAGGCTTGGTCTATATTATATAAATATATTATGTACATTAGTATCTGATAACTGTCCTCTTTGTGCATTAAGGTATAAATATCAAAAATTTGTTAACAGATATCATAACATAAATTAATCGTCATAATCAACGATTAGTTGTTAACAATGTACTTCGGAGTAATTTCTTCGTCTTTACGACTTAATGTGGGAACGAGTGTGCCACAAAAATGGAAGAAAGTAGCTCCCGAGGAGTGGCAGTAACTGTTGAGTACTCAACATCCACCAGCAGGATTTGACCTGCCACGTAAAATATGGGCTGCCCTCAAGAAGGTACGAACCAACAATGGTCGGTGTGGCTCTGTTGTATAAGTGGGGCGTGAGAAATTCACCCACCTGTGACTGTGGTGCACCACAACAGAAAGTCCGCCACATTGTCACTGAGGGCATTAAGAGGACGTACTAAGGTTCACTGGAAGATTTTGTTAAAGCACCTGGCAATGCTACAGAGTAGTTGGAAAATCTAGATTTACAGCTTTAAAGTTTTTATTTGAGGAGCATCGTTGATTGTCTTAAGGTACGTTCCCTCGGCGCGTGGTAGTGGACGCCTTTCATCTTTGCCGCTTATCCTAGCAGGGACGGCGCACCTCGACCCACCGCCAGGCGGTAAAAGGTGAAAGGCGTGTACTGCTTACCACGCGCCGTGGGAATGGACCTTTCGAATGACACGTTTGTATTCTAACAGTATTGTATTGCCATAAGTTAAATAAATAGATAAATAGGGGGACGAGGTGGAAAATGAGGAACGTGGGTTCCATTACGCAGCCACTTCAACGAGCAGGCCAAAAGGCGATTACAAGGTATCAAGTATGCCAACAGAGCCACTGGCCAACAAATAGGAAGAGAGATTGCCGCATTAGTTGGGCCGCAAACTCGACTACTGTGCTACCCGGTGTGTAGCTCCGCACGCTAAGAGCCGGTACCGAGTGACGTCACGCAGTCGGGACGCTCCGGGCATGGAAGAGGAGCGTCGGGCGTGAAAACAAGTGTCCGTGACGTCACGTCCGTGCATTAGCACGCTTCCGGCTGACACCCGGCCCCGTGCGCGAACACCAACACGCCCTGGTGGCACCACTCTCGAGTTACTGTTCAGTTCCCGCATCCACTGCAGCATTTCATCACTTTTATTTTTTTAAATGTACGCTATCAGAGCAAAAAAAAAAATCTGTAGAGACGTTAAAAATTCAAAACGATCTGGATGTTATTTCGGGATGGTGCCATGAATGGAAACTTACACTAAATTACACTAAATGCAAGGAAATGCGCGAAACTAACAAAAAGAATCCGTTTGTTCTTGACTACAAAGTTCAATTATTGAGACGGTTGATTCCCTGGAGTATTTCGGCGTAATAGTACAAAGCAATGAAATGGTACTTGCAGCTCCGTCGTAGGTAGCCCCAATTCTAGATTACGATTCAAGGGTCGTTTTCTGAAGAATTATAACTCTCCTAGAAAGGAGATTCTTACTAAATTCTCGTGCGTCCACATATGGATTACTGTTTCGGAGTTTGGGATCCTTATTTCAAGGGGCTGATGCAAGTGTAGAGAAGGTACAGAGGAGAGATGCCCTACAAAAGTGTCACAGATTCGTAGATAATAGGCTGGGATGGTGCGGCAGATGTACGATGTCAGTTTCGTTTGGATTTATTGGCCAATATACGAATGCCTTCTTTCAGTTACGAGTGCGGTATAATACTTCGTACACAAACCTATTTAAGCCGCAATGATACAAGAGATAAGATTAAAGAAATAAGATGCCGCACTGATGCTTACATGATTTTTTATTTCGCTTCGTTTTATTCGGGACTGGAATCTACGAGGTTAGTTTTGATGTAAAGCATCCTGTGACACCCACGATTTTTGTGAGTTGCAGGGTATGTACGTAGATAGACTATATTGGTTGATATTCTTACAACGTGGATTCAGTATAACAACAAAGGAGTTAACCTTTGAGCACATGGTTTAATTTTTAATTTAATTTAATTTAATTGCAATGGAGCACAGGCTCCGGTGGCAATTTCCCTACACACCCATCTTCCCCCTATCCTGCACCTACCTACATTTGCCCTCTACAAATTTTATCTTTAAATTCTTTCAAAGTTTTCGGTAAATTATTCATCATTTCTCTTGGTAACTCATTCCAATCCCTGACACCCTTACCTAAAAAAGAGAATCTTCCTGCGGGTAATAATAATTACTTTTCTGTTACAGACATATGGGAGGTGGTGGTAATATGAAACAGGGTTGTAATATGAAACACCATAGTATTTGCAGACTACTAATGCCATCTGGTAGCAGCTTCAGTTATGGCAATCCTTAAGTTCTGTTTCCATCATTAGAGGCAGCAGAGATCAGTATCACATTGTTTTATGGCCGTGAGTAGACCCACTTCGTTTTACAACCTCCTAACGTTTTTGTAAGGTTAGATTCAAGTATTTTTTCTGCTACCTTTACGTACAAATTAGCATACAGTTTCTACTTTACGATTTAGTAATAGGATTAAACCTACAAATGATAATATTGGTTCCTTGAAATTGTTTATCAGAAGTCTGGAGTTGGGTGGTAATATGAAACATGCTGTTCCATATTTTGTTTTGTCATAATTAAAGCAAAAGGTAATCATTACCTTCCTCTACCTTCCACCTCATACTACACATATACTACGGCGACTTTTGTTCATGAAGAACTATAAACTGTGAAATGTAAATGTGGTTTATGGCTCATAAAAACAACTTTACTACAAAGCGAAGTTTCGGACCTCTGCATTTTTCAACTTTACTACAAGTTTACACTGTAAATTGTGATTTTCTACCAGGTAAGGTCAAAATATAAATTAATAATTTCATTAATAAAAATGTTAACTGACAATGTTTGTTTTGCAATTTATTTTAAATCTGTTTCATATTACCACCCCATTTCAAGATTCTCATAATTAACAGCAAGTTAAAAAATGTATTGTAATTATTGAAAACGTTTATTATTCATCACAATTATTATTGACCCTTTATATATAAACTAACAGAGGTGACATTTTTTATGGAACAGCCACATTTTAAATTCACTATATTGCTTTAAACGAAAAAGTGTTCCATAATACCACCACTTTCCCTACCTCTGTCAAATTTCTAAAGCATGCTGGCATTTTCAATTTAATTCCAATGCAGAAAATGCTCTGCTGGTATTATTCTCACACACCTATCACTACCCTACTACTGTTGTCCTTTGCAAATTTTAATTTTAAATTCTTTCAATGTTTCTAGAAAATTGCTCTGTATTTCCCTTGGTAACTTATTCCAATCGCTGACTCCTTTAACCTCAAAGAAAATATTTTCATACACTTGTGCCTGAAATCTAGTGCTAGATTGTGGTCATGGCCATCTCTTCCCTACCGTATTCTGCTCCTAATTCTTTAACCAATATTCTTCCAAGCCTCATATGCGCCTTATTTACTCCCAGCTCTGTTTTCAGTCACCTCCTATCTTTTAGTATCTTCTAACAGCTTGATTATGATGTCAGTTAGTGATCGTGTTTTGCAGTAATTTGCGCAAGCAAATCTAATTACCCTTATTTGCTATCCCCTACAAATACTACACTTTTTTTTCTTTCCGTCATCAGTTTCTCGACTGGTTTGATGCAATCCTCCATTTCTTCCTGTCTTGCGCTAACTTCTTCATCTCTACATACCCCTTATTACCCACGTCTTCAGTTATCTGCTTCATATATTCTAATTCCTGTGCAGTTCTTACCATCGACTCTTCCCTCCACTAACAAATTAACCAATCCCGCATGACTTAAAATGTGACCCACCAGCCTGTGTCTTGTTTCTGTAAGCCTCTTCCACAAATTTCTCACCTCGCCAAAATCATCTCGAAAACACGTTCATTTCGTAATTTATTTGTCTTCTGGATTGTCATGTTAGTTACTTATTGTTTTCTGTAGTAATCTGCACAAACAAATCTACCTGGCTTCTTTGCTACCCTTTCCAACTCGTGTATATGGTACGCAAAACTACACCACCACATTCAAACAATTGTGTGACCAACGTTATGTAATCTGATTCTCTCATTTCTCTCGTACTTCTCCTCTGCACCCTCTTAAGGAAATAAATGATCTTAAGACGTTTTCCTACCAGCTACCCAATTTGTCCTATCCAGTTAAGATTACCGTCAAATGTTATGCAAAGTTATTTACACTTCAAAAAATTGCTCCTCCAATCTTTATTTTTCTACCAGATAAGCCGACTTTTCTCATTCTCAACGTATACGAGATGTAAAACTCTTACTCAGAAAACAAAAATAAAAGGCAAGACTTTCTCAAGAAATTAAAGAGATTAGTTTCAATCCTATATACAGTTCAAACATTTAATGCAATTTTCTTTCTCCTTATATTTTAACGTTTAAGGTATATTACCGGTACTTATTTAATACTTTGTTCTCCGATATTCTTCAATTTTAAGACAGGTGTTTATTGATCGAAAACCGGGAAAGATTTTTTGTGAGACCTCAACTCATTTTGAGAATGTCCTTATTCGTACGGTAATACGCTTCTGTTTGCGAAAATTGCAACGCCCAGAAGGAATCGCCTGGATCGCTCTAAATCGGAGGACGTGTAGATCAGTGGAACCTTGATTAAGATTGCAGAGAGAAGGCGTGCATGTAGTCCCAGCAGCGCACTATTTCAGCATGATAAGAACGACTGGTACCAGTGCTTCGCTGGCCTGCATTCTCACCTTACATGTCACTCACGTAATGCTAAGGATGTATAAAATAATACTTACAGTGCCCTTTGGATAGGACGCACAGGCACATTACATTGGTCAGCTCTATCTCTGAGGCTTACATCCCATATGTTGACCTTGAAGTGACCTTCAGAACTTATCTAAAATAAAACACCTATAATGCAATTTTTCTTCCCCTTAAAGTGAGTTTCCTTTTACTGAAAACATATTTTTCATGAAATACTTCGTTTTCTGAATATTTCAGATTACCAGCTAACATTGTCCACCTTGTATATATAACCTTAGGTGTAAATATCACACCTCCACCGATAGCTTTTATTATATTCTTATCGTTACAATTTTGTTTCTTTAATTAATTCGGTGAGTTTATTAATATCAGTGTTGATGTATATAAATTAATCTGTGTACCATAGCATTCCCACGAGGTGTAAATACGTATAGTCTTCGGGGTAGCAATAAGTAGTGTAACAATCTTGGCTGGTAACAACTCATTCACGAGGACGGCGGTTCGAATCCCCGTCCGGGCATCCAGATTTGGGTTTTCCATGGTTTCCCAAATCACTCCAGGCAAATGCCGGGATGCTTCCTTCAAAAGGCCATGGCCGAATTCCTTTCCATTCCTTGCCCCCATCCTTGCCCCCCATCCTTTCCTGTCTCTAAAGACCTCGCTGTTGAGCAGTTAAAAAAAAAAAGGTAACAACTGGGCAGAAGGTCGCGCATCGATATTGAAGGTAGACGCGTGCGAGAGACAGAATGTTTGTGATATGGAGAGTTTGAAAGTTTCATATTGTATTTGTAGTTATCACCAGAAGTGCTGTATATAATGTTTAAATTTTGATTGTGGTAACTGGTACAGTGAAAAATAAATCTAGTGGTCTCCCTTTTGACCAACCTGAACAACCAGATACCACTTGTTCCTGCTGCGAGATCCAAACTATGGTACATTTGTTGTTATGTCCACAACTCGGAATTTATGTACCCCAGTTAGACCTTCGATCAGATGGTGACATAACCATCGTACTAAAGAAAAAACTACCCTGTATTTGATGCTTCCATCGTCACGAGGAGATGTGAGGGCAGATAGTGGAGACGTACTGAAATATCGAAACAAGCTTAGCAAATAAAAGGAATGATAGTGAAGAATGTGAACAATACATCTTCAATATTTATAAACAATTGTCACGCCAATGCAATTGAATATGTTGTTTTTATTTCCCTAACGCGTTTCACTTGATTCTCTGAAGACATCTTCAGCGGTTCTGAAGATGCTTCAGAGAATGAAGTGAAATGCGTTCAGGAGATAAAAACAACAAATTCAATTGCATTGGAGCGACAATTATTCATAAAAATTGATGCTATCGCAATTGCGAAGATGGCCCAGATATATCTTCAAGTCAATCCAGATGAATTCTGCAGGTTCAATTTTAATAAATTCTTGTATCGAAAAACTAAAATTTTTATTTAGTGCGACCCAGTCAATGTATTTTATGCTTATTCAGAGAACATTTTACTACGGATTCGAGAGCTGTAATTTTTCTCTTTATCAGACTATAATAGTGTAAAAGGTTCTGGCATTTTCTGAAACAATATCATTGTATTTTTTCCCTTTATTTTTAGTTTTAATTTCTACATCTATAGATATTGAAAGTAATACTGGTTGTAATTTAGTAAAAATTACTTAATTAATGTCACAGTGTAGTGATTTACGTGATAATATTTTTGGTAATAATTTTTGAGTCTAATATATTCTGTTACAATTCAGTGAACCGACCTGAAATTTTGTGATATTTTTCTGCTGAATATCAGCATTTCAAAAACATAGTGAATATTACTGCTTGTGTTTTCAATGATTTTTTAGTTTTTTTTTTTTTTTAGGTTTGTTAGAGCTCTCTCAGGTTTTCTAAATAATCAAACACCCGTGAGCACATAGACTACTGGTAGGTTTTACCTCTTATTTTGCTGTAAGCAAATCGAATGTCTCTTCGAGTTGTAATGTTTAGACCGCTAGAATATATAGCTTACTCGTTACAAGTACATCTGAAATGTGCATCTAGTTCCACTACCATGTTTTACCGTACACAGAAATCGTTTGGTTGTAAACAAAATTAATTGAAATAAGCACAAAAAAATATTCGCTAACTGGTAACATTCATATCATTCATAATAATTATCTTCTGTTTTATTAGTAAGTTACCATCTTGCCTTGCATGAATTTTCTTTTCTGAATCTACAAAGTAAAAAACTTTGCAATAATAAAAGGAAATGTGATTTAATGGTTGATTTGCACCACTTCATATAACATTTAAAGAAAGATATAACACTTTTGAAGTATTGGGATTTTTTATATTCTTTTTTTGCAGTTGATTAAGGAATAAATGAATCAGAAAGGATAGAGTGCATATAATTTATTGATATCTATATTATATACAACCACAATAGTTACTTTGCATTGTATACAATGCCGGTATAAATTATTCTAGGTTTTCTCCATTTTGTACACACCACACTCGTCTACAAATCTACATTTCACAGCAACATTTTACAAGTTAAGAACCCAGAGCGGGGATCGAACCCCGCACCTAGCTATCTTCCAGTCCGTATTCCGCCGCAACATCTGCCAGTATGTCTTCAGTTTCATTCTAAGAGACGGGGCTTACGGAAATTGGTTGATAATTTACACTCTTTTATTACATTCAAATGTACATTTTCAAATAACCTCACCTGCTCCTTAAATTTATTCAAAAATATTTCGTTAATTACACAGTTTCAAATGAAGCATCATATTTTTGTTTTCTTAAAGGAAAGGATCTTGGAAAGGTTTTATTGAACTTAAATCTCGTAATTGTCACAACCAGTTTTGAATGTTCCATAGTCGCCAATGTCCCCTTCCAATAATATGAATCGAAACATGTATAGGATTTCATATACACGTTCTGACAACGGAGTATGTCTCACTTCCTCATCCATACGAGGCTCGCCACCAAATTACCGCGGCTCAAAGCGTCAGTTATTTATTTATTTTTTTTTTTTTTTAAAAGTTTATTTATGGCAGGAGTCATGAGTTGTGCATCATATAGCGAGGGTCTCTGTACGATATGCAGTTTGTTTCAATTAGTAACTTTTCATGTTGAACAAAGTTTTTTGCACACGTTCCTTTGGTGCAGTAATGGCATTAAATAAACAACGGCATGAGGCAAAGAATGAGACATTAAATTACGTTAATTGCAAGCTAATACAGAAAACAATATCAAGAAAAACGCTACTGGATACTGAAAAAGTCCTTTCAGTGAAATAGTTGGTGGAAATAAAACAGAACACATAATTCCTGATGCGGGGTGCATAATGCCAGTCTATAACTACAATGATTTCACAAAAAAAGGTGATGCATAAAACTGTTCTACGTATCCGCATGGAGTATTGTGTGATTCCCATTGGTTAAGGTTAACTGATGATGTGGAAAACCAACTTATGAGTGTATTTGAAGACCAAAAGATTTTTGGCGGGAGCAGTTTACAGCTTGACAACAGGAAGTAATAAGGGAATGTGTGGGCGGGCAAGATTTCTGCTTCTTATTTGCACAGTGACAAGAGGAATTGTTACGAACTGCAGAAACCAAAATTCGTTGGGTTTTTCTTTTCAGCAACACATAATGCTGAAGTATATTGTGGGAAGTGTTCTTCCAAGTAAATAACGAATTCAGTATTCTCCAGAATCACACGGTGATGTTTAGAATTGAATAATGAAAAACAACTGCTCTGTTCCTACAGCTCGATGACTGATTGTTTGGTCCCAAATAGTCCTTAGATTGAGGAATAGGCTATTTTTTTGTGTGTGTTTCTTTAGATACTATTGTGTCACCAACTTTGTTTGGTATTGATCTTCAAGGCTGCGAGTGTTCAAGCCAAGAATATGTGGTACCTTACCACGAAAAGGGAGATAACTGTAAAGGAACATAAGGATGCAAAAGAAATAACCAGCGCAGACAAGGAACAACCAAACTGCATAAGTTGGAACATTATAGTTATCTGATTTATATCATATCCCATAACAAGAGGTATTATGCATATAGTTAACAAAATTCAGTGTTCTTTAAGGTTCCATACTGGGTCCTCTGTTATTTTTAATTTACACAAATGACTAAAAATCTGTAACTTGAATACCAGATTTCTCCGATTGAGACTGAAAAAGCGTTTGAGTAGAGAGTAAACTGACAATTCAACAAGAGGTTTATAATAAAAATGGTTTACATCAAATTTTGATACAGTGCAGTTTGGCATATCTTAAAATCTGCTGCACACATTCGTTTTAAAGCATTCGAACTAGTCTTTCCAAGAAAAATCCAAGGTTCTACGACTACCATTGGATCGTAATTGAAACTGGAACACTATTTAGCAGGACGCCTCACTATATCTACATTTAGCGATCAAATAATTTGGCCAGTAGGTGGTATCAATTCAGAAAAAAAAAAAATCCTTTCCTTGGCATATACAGGTATACGTTCACTAACACCGCATGGAACAGTTCAGCTCATACATGTAGTGCTGAAACGTGTAATTCGAGTTGTGTGGGATGGAAACATATTAAGAAAGATAGTTTAAGGAATCTCTCGTTAATTTTTATTAATGTCTTTATCACAGAACTCCTTTTACGTCATTGGAAAATTTATTAATGCAACTGTTTTATGTAAGATCGCAAAATGTTGCAGGATACGAATGATTTCAGTAAAGACTCTATTGCATCTGTGTTTTCAATTCGTTTCCGGTTAGAAGAATAATATCAACGTAAGAGGAGCACATCAACACGTAAAACCACAGAAAGCTGCAATGAAATTAAGATACATCTTAAAGCTGCTATTTGTAACTGTAATAAATAAAGGTCTGATATGAAGGTCTGAAACGAACCTAGCATATAGTCAGGATTGAGGTAAGCTGAAGATGCTGGCTAGAGGGATACGAGGTCCTTACCCGTGTATCTGGTCGCCTCGTCCCGGTGATTGGGTTTCCTCGGCGGAGCGTAATGGCCTTTGTCTCCGGCGCTATTGTTCCTGGAGGCTTGCTAACTTTATTAGAATCTGTCGGGACAGGCGTTATTTATGCGGCGTCCGCAGTATGGTCGACGGCGGGGGCGCAGGCCAGGAATTTATGCCGCCTCTTCCGCTTCCTAAAAAATTAGGACCGCGTCTGCATGGCTGCTCCGAGGGGCCGAGGAAAAAAGAGCTCGCTCTATATATATACGGGGGCCGGCATGTCAGAATTTAATTAAGAAGAAAATCGGGATCGTCGGTGGGGAAAGACTTGTGTAATCCTATTCGAGGGCTTGGTGTACACACATATGCTTGCGGGGGCGAACGGGAATAGCCAAACGGCACTGTGTACAGTACTTGCAATATTAACAGTCCTACAATAGGTCGCCAAAATTGTTAGTACCGAAAGATGACAAAAACTTCCATTATCACTGTCAATTTTAGTAACGATTTTTAGAGTTTGTTTGTTTAAATTTCTGTGAACAACCCATGATTCCTGCACTTATAGCTGTGGTCAGAAGTATTAGCGGGTGGCTTCAAACGAGGCGTGTACTTAACACTTAAATTCACCTGTTAGTGTGCAGTAATAGTTTATGGTCGATGCTCGTACTAGGCAACAAAGGACGCTCAGTGTCACCATTTTCTAGAGTTAGAGAGAGAGCGCTACGCGAGAATGTTCCGAACTGCGGCAACAGCGCGCTCGTACTCACCCGCCAATTTCCCTGGCCACAGCTATAGTATTGTAATCGCATTTCTGCAAAGAGTTTTTTGTTAAAAGAAATGGTTTTCCAGGCCAAGAAAACGGTAACAACAAAACCAGGTAAATGTTGCAGTACAAACAGTCCTTACGATAGGTCGCCAAAATGGTTCGAACTTAAAGATGACAAAAATTTCTAATAGCGCTATTGATTTTACTATCGCTGAAATGAAATGATTTTTAGAGTTTGTTTGTTTACATTTCTGTGAACAACACATCTGAACTTATAGCTGTGGTCAGAAGTATTACCGGGCAGCTTCAAACGCGCCGTAACTTAACAGTTAAATTCTCCTCTTAGTGTGTAGTAATACTTTGTGCGTCGGCGCTCGTACTAGGCAACAAAGGACGCTCAGCGTTGTCATTTTCTAGTGTTAGAGAGAGAGAGCGCTACGCGAGAATGTTACGAAGTGCGGCAACACCGCGCTCGCATTCATCCGCCAATTTCCATGGCCACAGCTATAGTACTGTATTAGCATTTCTGCGAAGAGTTTTTTGTTAAAGGAATTGGTTTTCCAGTCCAATAAAACAGTAGCAATAAAACCACATAAATGTTGCAATATAAACAGTCCTTAAAATAGGTCGCCAAAATGGTTCGAACATAAAGATGACACAAATTTCCAATACCACTTCTGATCTTACAATGGCTGAAACGAAATAATTTTTTGAATTTGTTTGTTTACATTTCTGTGAACAACCCATGACTCCTGCATTTAGTACTGCATTCACATTTCTCCAACGAATTTTTTTTATTAAAAGAAAATGTCTTCCAGTCCAGAAAAACAGTAGCAATACAACCAGGTAAATGTAAGAAAAAGTGACTCTCTGACCATAGATCAAAATGTGGCGAACGTCGAAACCAAGTGAAACTGACGCCTTTCTCGTCTCACACCACGGCCGTTGAACAATTTATACCGCTACGAATGAAATACTCAAATAAACTACAGTATTTCTGTAAAGGGAAAATACAGTGAGTTTTGTTGATCACATTCGGAACGAACAAAATACGTTACAAAATAGTAAAAAAACACGCTCGCACTGTTGACTATTCGCACGCCGAACAGTGTGGCAGTATAAAAAGGTAATAACAACGTAAAAAAGGGTCCCAGTGTCCCATCTCGGTGACGACTGAGCCCAAAAAGTAATCAAAATTAAGTCACTACCGAATCTACCGTTCCACGTCGGACTGGTGGAACAAATTAACCCCAAAAACTACCCGAGAATAAACAAACCGTGACTTGGTTAACGACATCAAAACTAGGGTTTTGTTGTCCAACATCCGGGACGAACAAATGTACTAAAACATACATTGTTGTTGGTAGTGTAAAAGTGGGCATAATTGTTGTCCTCTCCGGACGAACAATTGATGACAGACATTTAGGACGAGCACACGAGACGAGAGCTGACAGCTGCCCCACCGCAGGGCGAGATCTGGGCCAACACACACAGACACACACACACGAAGACAGTTTGGTGGGCGCCGCCACTTTGGGCGCGTCGCCCAATGAGATCTGCGCTGGAGGATCGGCCTCCGAGACGCCTCCTTGAGCCTTTGTCTTGCGGGCGGCAACGCCATCCGCAAAGGTTCACCGGCATCTGCTCCTCACGGTGATTGATTGTTCTTGGTAGTCATCTGCTATGCGTAGCTTCATGCTTTACTGAGTCGAGAGACTTTCGTCGAAGGGACACTTCTCACACCAATTCTGCTGTCAGAAAAAGTTGACCAGCGTTTATTAAGGTGGGGATACAGTTATCGAAGTGAGTTGCTACTCCACTTCTGGCACCAATTCTGCTATCGGCAAAAAGTCGTCAGAATACTGTTTGATTCATTGACTCTCTGGATTGTCATCTTATTCACTGTGAATATCTTCATGGCGTTCTGCTTTATTAGGGCAAGGGTACAGTCATCAAAATGGATGACTATCACACTTCTGACACCAGTTCTACAGTCGGCAAAACTTCGCCAGCATTTTCTCCTCAAGTTGACTCTTAGCGACTGTCGTCTTATGTACTATATACTGATTCTTCGAGAGGATCTTGTGTATATATATATATATAACGATAGCGGGTGTACCGTCATGGAAGTGAATGGTTTCCCCACTTCTGACACCAATTTTGCTTTTATTTACGTTTAACCGGCTTCTGCTTCTTAGGTTGTTTCTGATACATTTTCATCTTATTTACTGTGCAAAGCCTCCTGTATTTCTGTTTAATTGAGTCGGGAGCACAGTGGTAGAAGTCAGAAGTTACCCCATTTCTAACACCAATTTTGTAGGCAGTAAAGGTTCACCATCTTCTTTTTCTTACGTTGTTTCTTGTAAACTTTAATCTTATTTTTGTTCATAGCATTAACTGAGTCGGTAGGAAGCTATCCCACTTCTGATATCAATTATGCCGTAGGTTCACCATGTTCTGCATCTCACGTTGACTCTTGTTAATTTTGATCTTATTTATTGCGCATAGCTTCATGTAGTTCCTACAATTGAGTTGGGAGCACAGTCGTCGAAGTGAGAGGTTATCCCACTTCTGACACCAGTTTTGCCGGTGATGCCTCTGCGTCGCCGCTGCCGTAGTCGACCTCGCGCCTCACCACCATGCGCGGTGTGGGGGCGGCTGTATCAGCGTGGGGTACTGCGGCGGCACCGCCACCAGACCTCCCGCCTCCGGCTGACCGCTGCCTCCACCCACCATGCCGCCTCCTTTGCCGCCGCCACCGGCGCCGCCTCCCGTCACGCAGGGCTTGCCGTCGCGCACCAGCACTGGTACGGCCACTCGCCTGGGGGAGGGAACCGCGCCGCCTCCTGCCCCCGCCGACGCCCCCGACGACGGGTCGTGCAGCATTCCTGCAAACCACACCACTCCTGGTTAACATACAGGAAATACAAAAGAAATATTAAATAACTTTGTTTCATTTTGGATATCAAATTCAGGAGTTGGACGGGATACATAGGAGTGCAGGTAGATTTTCAGAAATTACCGAAGAATGCAATCAGTAACTGATCTGATGAAGGAGATGGTTTGGGTGAAGAGAGTATTTGGATTGTTGAAGGTTTATAATAGCGATAATGCATAGGTGGGTATTAGTAGAAGGATTAGGAGCTCTAAATCAGTGACAAGGGGTGACTATAATCATAAGCCGGCATCTGATTTCAAGACGAAAAGACAATGGGACTTTTTTTTAATTGGTAAAATAGTCAGGGGCTGGACTAATTTACCAAGGCAAATAATGGAAAATTTATCAAAAACACTGAAGGAGTTAAAAATAACAATTCGTAAAGGATAGGGGTAGGTATATGGTGAAAAATCATAATACGGGTAGGTGGTTGTGTACGGTCTAAGCCACCGAAGCGTGTGAACTTCAAGCCAGTTGAATTTAAATTAATTAAATGTGATCCCTTTCACAATGAGATTAATACTCGCATAAAAATACTGCACTGTTCCTAGTGAGTTGCAGAATAGTTAGACTAATTACAAACTTTATAAATATGGAAATCAGTAGTTGGTTAACTGATGCACAGATTTCGTGTGCGATTACAGTTTAGATTGTACTTGCATGTTTCAAAAAATCATCGGTTTTTCGAACAGATGTTAGTCATAAAACAATTGCGTCTCTCTTTAGAGCCCTTGTTTCATCATATGTATTAGGCTAGAAGTATGAGAATAAAATTACTGAAGCTCTAACCACCTGGGCCTCGAATTCGGGAGGAAGCTGGTCGAATCCCCCTCTGGTTATCCAGATTTTAGTTTTCCATGGCTTCCCAAAATCACTCCAAGTGAATACGTGGATGGTTCCTCCAAAAGTCCATGGCCGTATTCTTACTTGTTCCTTCTCCCTAATCCTTTCCTGCGTTTAATGGCCTCGGCGTCCACAAGGCACTATTGTTCACAAACTCTCTTTTTTGGTTTTTCGTCTTGACGACGCCGATGTCATTTGAGACGGGATATTAGAAAGGGCAATGAACAGCTAGAAATTCGGCCATGGTCTCTTGAAAGAACCATTCCGACATTCACCAGAGTGATTTTGGGAACCATTGAAAAGCGACATCAGGACGGCCGGATGGAGATTCGAACCTGCCTCCTCCTGAATGCAAAGACAGAACGTCGACCATATCTGGGTTACGCCGTGTTCTTTAGCCTAATCTTTGGCTACTTGGCTCATCGCTTGTTCTCTCTTTCACGAACATATCATACAAAAAAAAAAAAAAATTGGTATAGTTTACTGGGGCTTATTTTAGGGTCATTATTTTAAGAGTTTGAGTCATTTTTTTAGTATTAGAGCGTGACGCAAGATTTGGATATATCTTAAGGGAAAACTTTGCGCCATAGGACTTAAGTGTAACAACCGTCTTCAATAGACATGCTATCAAGTTGCAGTAGATCGAGAAATTTGAGAAAACGTATAAGTAAGAATCAGCAAGAAAAATGAAGAAGTATTGTGAAGGAGCGGATTGAAGTCTTAAAGTGATGGAACTGAATAACGACTTACATGGTGGATGAATTCGTGTGTTGGTCACTAAAAGGTACTGAGCCAGAGATAAGGTAAAGTGCTTCCAAGTATTTTTATTATTATTTTTGTCGGAAATTCTTTCAGAAATCTTGAGGTCTCACAATATTGTCTGAAATTTAGTATTAACTACTATGTCTGAGACGGAATGTTGAGGGCCAGTTAACTTCGTCGGTGATTAGGTGCGGTTCAGAAAAACCTAAATACAGATATAAATTGTTATTTATCACTCCAGACAGATATCATCGCGTGGAGAAGAAAAGTGAATATATTCAGACTGCACAACGGTAAGTATAAAACATTTTAATTTTTTGCTATCATTCAATGAAGCGGTGTTAGTTTATCCAAAAGAATTGCGTGACTTTGTGCGAAGTATCGCCACAGGAACTGAGATTAAATTGTTGAAGACGGGTGGGAGCACTGCCTCACATGTGTGCAATTATTAAAGGAGACATGATTAAGACTTAATTATTGCGAACATTTATAGGAAACATTTTTTTTCTACTGTTTATTATACGGCACATTATATTTTGAGATGAATAGATGAGTCAAAAGATGACAGAAATATTGCAGGTGGTATAATTAACATTGTGTGCGACGGATTTTCTGATTAGTTTTTGAAATAATCGTTCGGTCAGCCCTCGGGAAAAGAAAGTACACTGTTAAGTAAAAGAATTCAGACTGTTATGACAAATTACTTGGCTCATTCAAGTAGTTTGATCACCATTTCTGTTTCTTTGGTTTTTCTAGTTTCAGGAATCTTACATCGCCTGTATTTAGTGCTTGATAACGGTTATAACTCCTTGACTTCACCACGAACGGATAGCAATTAACAGTTTGTACACTATGAAAGATGTGACAGTTTCACATCCCACCCATCATTTTTACTGCGTTGAATTATTACCATTATTACCGTTTTGATTAATTAGTTATAAGTGTTTATGTATACCTGTAATTGTATAGATGGCTGTAAATTAATGTGTGTGTAGAAAGGATTCCAAAATCCGCAGAATGGAGAGACTTTTGGGTAGCAATAGCTAGTAATGTAAGAAACAATCTTTGGTTGGCAACAGCTGAGAGCTAGTAGTGTACAAATTAGCGCGTTATTGTTAGGGGGAGTTTATTAATTACGTGAGGTGTTTTTTCGGAAATCTGGACACCTCCTCCTGAGATTTGATGTTGGTGAGATTTGATGTTGGTGAGATTTGATGTTGGTGAGATCTGATGTTGGTAAGATTTGATGTTGGTGAGATTTGATGTTGGTGAGATTTTGTGTTGGTGAGATTTGATGTTGGTGAGATTTGATGTTGGTGAGATTTGATGTTGATGAGATTTGATGTTGGTGAGATCTGATGTTGGTAAGATTTGATGTTGGTGAGATTTGATGTTGGTGAGATTTGGTGTTGGTGAGATTTGGTGTTGGTGAGATTTGATGTTGGTGAGATTTGGTGTTGGTGAGATTTGATGTTGATGAGATGTGATGTTGGCATGATTGAGATTTCGCCGGACCCCCTCCCCTATTTCACCTCACGTAATTAATGGACGCCCACTTATGATGTATGGGCACATGTAAGAACTCTGCTACACGGAAAATGTAAAATAATTGTGATTTGTTTCAGAACATGTAACAAGCGCAGTACGGGTATTTAAATGTCGGTTCCGCGAATAGTGTCAAATAAATTGAGTGGTTATTTCTTGGATCAGTGAATTTCACTTCAACAACAATAAGAATTCCTATCATGTTTTGGATGGATCTAAATTCGTTAATTGAATTTTAATCAAAACAGATGCCGAGCTTGCATGTGTTCGCGATGAATTGGGCCTTTTTCGTCCATTACACGCCGGAGATGTTATTAACCTACGTGAATTGTGGTGAGTTGTAGCAAGTACCTGCGGCGCCCTTCTCCTGCTGGGCGCGCTTCGTCTTGTAGCGGTGGTTCTGGAACCAGATCTTGACCTGCGTTGGCGTGAGCCTGATGATGGACGCCAGGTGCTCGCGCTCGGGCGCCGACAGGTAGCGCTGCTGGCGGAAGCGTCTCTCCAGCTCGTAGGTCTGCGCCTTGCTGAACAGCACGCGCCGCTTGCGCTTCTTCTGCTGCTGCGGGACGCCTGCCGCGTCCTCACCTGTCGACAAACACAGTGGACCACTCAGTTATCTGCCAACCCCACAGCTGAGCACGACATGTCCCACACCTGGCCCCAAATAACTTACATTAGTATTATTTTAGTTCCATCATATTTAAATCAACTTTCTGGCTTTAATTGCGATGGAGCGATTGCTCCGGTGCCAAAATCCCCATACACACATTTTTCCCCTTTCCTTTACCAACCTACTTTTCCCCTCTACTAACATCAACTTAAATTTTTTTTTTAGTGTTTTTGGTAAATTATCAATCATTTCTCTTGGTAATTTATTCCAATTCCTAACCCCCTTAGGGCGCGTCCATAAATTACGTGAGGTGAAATAGGGGGGAGGGGTGGCGAAATCTCACCATGGCGTAGTAGGGGGGTGGGTCAATGGAAATCTCACGTGAGGTTTTGAAAATTTTCGTTGGACTGAAGAGCTAAAAAAAAGAAGTTTACAAAATACGCGAAAGCCGTACCTCACGTAATTTATGAATACCCCCTTCCTTACCTAGGAAAAAAATCTTTCCATACCCTAAGGGGACGTCCATTAATTACGTAAGGTGAAATAGGGGGGTCCGACCAGTTCTCACCAAATCTCATCAGAAAAGGAAGGGGCGGGTCAAATATTCCGAAAAACACCTCACGTAATTAATGGAAGTCACCTTATGTCTGAAATCAAGTGCTAATTTGTGGTCTTGATCATTTTTCCCTTCCATACAGTGCCTTGGGGTCAAACCATGGTGCTTGCCCCGGGCGGCAACTTCAGGGGGACGGAATAATCATGTTTGAAGGACGGCAAATTTACATCGCGCCAACAAAATAATGTTCGAATTGGCGGCAATTTCGTGGTTTCTGGCCCGACTCGGAAAATTCCTATATCAACTATTTCTTCCATGCAATACCTTTAATTCTTACACCAATATCTTTCCACGCCTCATCACCAATACACGCCGTGTACACTCCAACGATTTCTTTAGCCTCCTCATGTCTTTTTAAATTAAATTAAATTGCAATGGAACGCATGCTCTGGTGGCAATTTCCCTAAACACCCATCTTATTCCATTTCTGCATCCATCTACATTTGTCCTTTACAAATTTTAACTTTAAATTCTTTCAACGTTTTTGGCAAATTATTCATCATTTATCTTGGTAAGTTATTCCAATCCCTGACTCCTTTACCTAAAAAAGAAAATCTTCCTACACCCTTGTACCAGAAATCGAGTGCCAGCTTGTGGTCATTGTCATCTTTTCCCTCCAGTGAATACTATTACAGCTCCTTTATCCTATCACTTACAGATTGTGTTACGCGGTAATTTCCAGAGACAAATCTAGCAGCCCTTCTTTGCATACCCTCGAAATCCTGTATTTGATACCAAAAATGTGGGTCCCTTACTACACCACCATATTCAAGAAATGGTCTGACCAATATTTCGTAATCCAATTCCCTTACTTCTCTAGTTCATCCCCTCATCGCTGTCTCCAACAAGTGTAGGATTTTGAAACCCTGACCAATGTGTCAAGGTATTTATGAGTCAAAGCTTCGAAAAGTAATTGTTTCCCCACACAGTAAATTAATCAATCTTTAATTTTTTAACTGTGTGCCTACTTTGCATTTATCTTCATTCCATGTTGACCTAATCAGTTAGATATCCTATCCAGATCAGCCTGCAGCTGTTCACGGTCTTCTATTGTTTTGATCCTCTTATATAATATTACCTCATCTGCAAACAACCTAACTTGTGATAGTAATCCACCAACCTTTTATAGATTGTTGCTTGTAGAATTAACAATGATGTATTGATCAATGGCGTAGCTAGATTAACAAGGGACCCGGTGCAAAAAGATATTTCGATAGCTACGCCCCTGGTATTGTTTGCGTTGGTGTGGACCGATTATGAAGAACTTCGCGTGGCATTGTTACAAGTCAAGGCCAAACAGTGACCGAGCGTGGTGGGTGAGCGGTTAACGTTGTGGCCTCGCATTTGGGAGGACGCGGGTTCGAATCCTCGTCCGGGCATCCAGATTTGGGTTTTGCATAGTTTCCCCAAATCACTCCAAGCGAATGCTGGGATGCTTCATTCAAAAAGACCATAGCCGAATTCCTTCCAGTTCCTTCTCCTCCCCCCCCCCATCCCATCCCATTCCGCCTCTAATGACCTTAGTCATCAACGTAGATGTCATTAGAGGCAGGATGGGACGGGATGGGGGGGGAGGGAGAAGGAACTGGAAGGAATTCGGCTATGGTCTTTTTGAATGAAGCATCCCGGTATTCGCCTGTAGTTATTTAGGGAAACCATGGATAACCCAAATCTAGTTGCCTGTAAGGGTATTCGAACCCACGTCTTCCCGAATGCGAGGCCAGAACGTTACCGCTCATCCACAGTGGCGGTATGGTGCAAGAACGTATGGTAGTGCTGAGTGAAAAAGCCTTAGGGCTAGTATGAAGGGACTGGATGAAAGTTATAATAGATTGACATTTATTTTCAAGAATCTTGTGGTTTGATTAATGGAAGTTGTAAAATTAATCAGAGTCATTGGAAAGAGGTGTAATCAACTGGTAGCAGTAGAGCCTATCCATTTTAACTGAGAAAGGTATAAGTGCTGCCCTTCAAGAATTACAAAAGCTCATGTAAAGTTTCCATTGCTCCCCCCTATCCCACTTGGTGAGATTTCACCGGACCACCCCCTCCCCTATTACACCTCACGTAATTAACGGACGCCCCATAATGTAGTAATTTGTAACCTTTACCTTTAAATTCCAAAATTTCTTTACGTTTATTGTAGTGTTGATCATTAATGTGGTGGTTTGATTAACGGTGTCTGTGAAATCTAGCGTACTATAGTTCAGAAATCTGAAGAATTAATAACAAAAGTCACAGATAACAATAACGTTGTCCAGACAACTGGAATGTGTGTCCTTTTCTCTTGGGTATCTGAAGAGGAGGCTGACTGGGTATACTGACCTGCCCCCGAGGCGGCGTGGTGCTGCCTCTCGGAGTCTCTCGAGTCGCCGTCGTCCGGGGGCGGTTCTCTTTTGGCGACGTCGAGCGCAGTGAGCGCCGGGGGCCTGACCAGCGTCGAGTCGGGGGCGGCGACTTGCGGCTCGTGGTGCAGGGGCGGCGAGCCGTGGGGGCCGTGCGTGCCGGGGGACGTGCTGTCCGGGCTCAGCTGCTGCGGGGGCGGTGGGGGTGGCGGCTGTGGGGGCGGCGCGTGAGCTGCCGACAGCATCCCTGCAACACGCAACAACAAAGCCTCCAGTCAATCAGTGTGCCTAGCAGACAGGGGGAGTACTGGGGTGCGAACTCAATTAACTGTACGTGCTGTTTCTTTTTTGTTTTAAAATTAACTCTTACTATTACTACTATTACTATTACTCCGCGATTCACTAAAAGTGTGTGGCGGAGGGTGCATTGCACCTATCCGAAAGGGTAATAGTTTGAAAGGGATGTACGGGATATGGCAGGAGGCGCCTATGGGCTATTGTGAGGAACCATCCCAGCATTCGCGTGGAGTGATCTGGGAAAACCATGGAAAACCCAGATCAGGATGGCTGGAGAGCTTTATCGGAAGCTACTCCTGTCGGATTTTAACTTTACTCGCCCGGTAAATCCTTTCTATTCCATTCCCTAATCGCTCGTGGAAAAAATGAATGCAGAAAAGAATCGGTTCTGGCTCTGATTTCTCTTATCTTATTTTCACGGTCATTCCGAGATACGAATGTTTCTGGTAACAATATTTGTTTGCTGTC
Organism: Vandiemenella viatica; assembly: GCA_031002005.1. Lineage (NCBI taxonomy): Eukaryota > Metazoa > Arthropoda > Insecta > Orthoptera > Morabidae > Vandiemenella > Vandiemenella viatica. The sequence continues at coordinate 113,464,770 of CM061918.1, forward strand.
ATTCTGAAATATGTCAGTCGTGAATTTTTCAATTAGCTTCTGTCGAGAGCAACGCCTTCGATGTTCCAGGTTTTCCCAACCTAATTCCTTCAACATCGCACTTACGCTTTCCCTCCAACTATATATACCTGCCACGAATCGGTCGGCTCTTCTTTGGACCTTCTCTAATGCCTCCATTAATCCCTTTTGATGGGGACCCCATACAGAACAACAATATTCTAAGTGAGGACGCACTAGTGACTTATATGCAATCGATTTAACTTCCGGCATGCATTGCTTTAAATTACGACCTAGAAATCGGACCATACGATTTGCTTTCCCAATTACATTCTCGATATGTTCATTTCACGACAAATTATTACGAATTGTTACCCCTAGGTATTTAGCGGAATCTACCTTTCTAAGGACAGTATCATTAATTGTATATTCAGAGCTAAATGGTGTCACCTTTTTACTCACGCGCATGACTTGGCACTTTTTAGCGTTTAACTCCAACTGCCAGTCTTTACACCACGCAATTATTTTCATAATATCGTCTTGTAACAAAGCGCAGTCGTCCTGGGTTGTGATTTCACGATAAATAATAGCATCATCGGCAAATAATCTTTTCATCCCCCTTATTATGTCAAACAAATCATTAATGTATATGAGAAACAACAGAGGCCCAATCACGCTTCCCTGGGAAATCCCGGACCTTACCTCGGTAAGTGATGAACGCTCACCGTCGAGAACTACACACTGTGTACTGCCCTTCAGAAAGTCTGCAACCCAGTCGCATATTTGTCTAGATATGCCGTAGCCACGAAGTTTTCTAAGTAACCTAGTGTGAGGCACAGTATCGAAAGCTTTATTAAAATCTAATAGAACTAAATCAACCTGGGATTGCCCATCTATAACACGGCACAAGTCGTGAGTTAAAAGTGCAAGTTGTGTTTCACTTTTAATTCACGACTTGTGTCGTATTATAGATGGCCAATCCCAGGTTGTAAGTTAAGCTATGAAATTATGAGTCCTGCACGGTCACCAAGTAAAATAACTGTTATCCACGTTACTTCGGTTGGGACAAGGATAATCTATATAAAAGAAGTAGTTCCTGTTATACTCCTGTCACCGAGTTGGTAGGAGGGCGAAATTGCCCTCCTACCTAACATTCGGGAGGACGGGTATCAAACCCCTCGGGTCATCCTGACGGAGGTTTTCCGTGGTTTTTCACAGTCACTCTAGAGAATGCCGGGATGGTTACCTACAAGGCCACGGCCGACTTCCATCCCCCTTCCATCCCCGTAGTATAATTAGGCTGAAAAGGGTCTTCGTGAACATCCAGCAGTCCGTCTCCAGGCCTTCAGTTGGGAGGAATGAAATTAAAATTTATATATCTACACTAAATTATAAATGCGAAAGTAACTCTGTCTGTCTGTTTGTTACGTTTCTTGGGCTAAACGGCTACTCCAATTGTGATGAAATTTGACAAAGAGATGCTATTTGACATTAGGATGGACATGGGATACCATATTCTGTATAGATAAGAACATATTGTCCTTAAGTTATTAAAACTATCTGAACTGTGAAAGACAAACGCATAATATGTATATGTCTTTGTAATGCGTAACCTTAGAGAGCAATACCAGCGTAGCGCAGTGGTAACGTGATTACTGATAAGAAAACTCCCGTGTGGCTTCGGGTTCAAGCAAAAAAAAATTTGATTTGTTTTTCATAGTTTGAGCCAAGCCTAGGATTTTGTAGTAAGATACCATGTTCTGGCAAATCTATGGCGATAGAATAGTGCCCTAAGCGTTTACTTTATTTAGGGTATACTGGTTCCACAGGCAGTTTTTGTGTGATCTAAACTAATAATATTATATATCCGAAAGTAAGTCTCCGTCTTTTTTTTATGTTTTGACGACTATATGCGTATACCGAAATACTTTGTATCATTTTCATTAGGAACGAAATAGGATACTTTTTTCCGATCTGAATAAATGATACAGGTTCGACGGTAGAATGGTATATGAATAGCGTTCCAATCATATTATGCCGACATATCTTAGGTAACTTTCAGCCTTGTGTATCCAATTCTAGCAATCAAATTCTAAATCCACGCGTACGAAGTCGCGGGTAACAGTTAGTATATATCTGTATATATAAAGATTAATTTATGTATGTTTTGTTTGTTTGTATTTTTGTTTGTTCTTCATTCAAATCCACAGTTTTCATCCGATCTCGATGAAACTTTGCACACTTATCCTTTGAAACAAGGAGAAAAATACTGTCTACATTTGGTTGAAAAATTATCTGTATAAATAATAAATGCTATGTAATAATTTCGAAAAATTACTGAACGGCGATAGACAGACGCGTTGGATATGGAGGTCTCTGTACCGTTTTTTCCGTGTAGCGGTCAGGTAGCTTAGTGGTTAAAGCACTTGCTTACTAATGTTTAGGTCGTGGTCTCTGGTTCAAATCTCCGTGGAGGCAAAGAATTTTAAAAATTGTTTTTGATCGTAAGAGTCACGCCTGGACCGTCGGTTATTCGGATTGAATGTTAAACTGTAGATATCACAAATTTAGGGCTACAATGCGAGGCGTAGGTAGTCTTGCAATGCTGTAGGTGTACATTTTTTACGGTGTATTGAGCCCTCGGGGGTGATTTGCAACAGTCTGTGTGTGATCTTCAGTAATAATACTATAAATGCGGAATTAAGTCTCTGTCTTTTTGTTTCGTTTTGATAACTAAATGCCTATACCGATATTGACGGAATTTGACAATAAAATCTGTAGGGAGGGCACAGTACATTTTTTTTTTTTTTCGGTATGATTAACAGTTATAGTCGCAAAATTTTGAGAACTTATCGAATGTTGACAGAGAAACGGATGTGTGTGTTAGTCTACAATGTTGCGTCGGTTGGTCAAACTGTGCTTCTCGCGCATTATGTTAGTGTATAATTTGTTAATAAATTTAGTTTAGAGAAAAAACGTATTATTTAATATAGATGTCGATTTTCTCTGTCCTATTACTTTGTGTCTGCTTAAATGTTTCTGGCACCAGTTTATTTTGCCTTCTTTTTTGACATGCCTTGCGGGTGTAAACTGGGCTAAGTTGTAGCTCTAGCAGAGCACGAGCAGCCAAAGTTATTAGAACCGAAGAATCTAATGCTCATGCTGAAGAAAGAAGACCAAGCTGAAATAAAGTTGCACTTAGTCAATTAACCCCCCCCCCCCCTACATTCCCTCACCTACGTTTTTTTTCTGTTTTTAAATATGTTGGAAATTGATTCTATTCAAGAGACAGGTTCGACGGTAGAATGATATAGTAATGGCTTTCCTGTCAAATTATGCCTATTCGGTGTTGTTTGGGACCAATCCTTTGTTACCAACAACTTTCTATATTCAATTCTGGCAAAGAAATTCTTAATCGACGCGTACGAAGTAGCGGGTATCAGCTAGTATATACAGGGTGTTACAAAAAGGTACGGCCAAACTTTCAGGAAACATTCCTCACACACAAACAAAGAAAATATGTTATGTGGACATGTGTCCGGAAACGCTTACTTTCCATGTTAGAGCTCATTTTATTACTTCTCTTCAAATCACATTAAACATGGAATGGAAACACACAGCAACAGAACGTACCAGCGTGACTTCAAACACTTTGTTACAGGAAATGTTCAAAATGTCCTCCGTTAGCGAGGATACATGCATCCACCCTCCGTCGCATGGAATCCCCGATGCGCTGATGCAGCCCTGGAGAATGGCGTATTGTATCACAGCCGTCCACAATATGAGCTCTAACATGGAAAGTAAGCGTTTCCGGACACATGTCCATATAACATATTTTCTTTGTTTGTGTGTGAGGAATGTTTCCTGAAAGTTTGGCCGTACCTTTTTGTAACACCCTGTATATATATTCCTTTCTTTGTTTCCATATACGTCAATAATTTATCATCTAACCTTTTTTTCTTATGGCTTTACACCTCGTCGACGTCAAGGTCATTAGAGGCGGGATGCGACTGGGAACAAGGAACGGGAATGAATTCGACCATGGCCTTTTTGAAGGAAGCATCCCGGCATTCGCCTGGACTGGGGAAACCGTGTAAAACCCAAATCTGAATGCCCGGAAGGAGATTCGAACCGCCATCCTCCCGAATGCGAGGCCAGAACGCTATCCATTACACCACCACGCTCGGTCAGTAAAGACTCTTCCTCATAGGGTTATTATGCAGTAAGGATTTCGATAGAAATAATTGCTAGTATACGGTGTTGTAGAGAGGCAGTTATGTTGTAGCTGTATTTGTAATTGGTGGCAGTAAGTGGAGCCGGATTCCCTGATTGGTCCGCTGGGAACGGGACCTCTATCGATCCGTAGCGGTGACCTAGTGGGCACACGCGAGCCACTTTGCTTGCGATGTATATCTTCCGAGGTTTTTATTTCGCGTGACGAGCACGAGAAGGGCTAACTGTCCCTTATCTGCCCTACTTTTCATCTAACGACTATCGACCACCATATTCCCCGAATGGAAATCGCGGTATCGGAATAAATGTTTGTTCTGCCATCAGCAACCACAACAAGGCGACTGCTTTGCATCGGAACACTGTACATCAAGCAGAAGTAGAGAGACAATCTTCGAGGCTTTTTAATTTTCATGGGTTTTAATATATTACAGTTCTCGGCCACATATTTTATATTAACTAGTGAGACAGTGTCTTATTTTCAACATTTTGTGAACTGCAATTAGCAGGAATATATTATATTCGTAGTTTTCATTTTTTTTTCAGTCAAATTTTCCCGTCAGAGATGATGATTAGGCTGTCACTAGTTTCAAAATGAAAATTTATAACCAATACTACTTTTTAAAAACCTTCAAATATTAGTGAAATAGTTGTTATTCTGGAAAAGAAGGTATAATTCCAAAAAACGAGTAACAATTAATTATTTTGAACCGAGCGTGGTGGGTGAACGGTTAATGCTCTGGCCTTGCATTCGGGAGGACGCCGGTTCGAATCCCCGTCCGGGCATTTAGATTTGGGTCCATGATTTCCCCAAATCACTCCAGGCGAATGCCGGGATGCTTCCTTCAAAAGGCCATGGCCGAATTCCTTTCCTTTCCTTGCCCGAGTCCCATCCCGCCTCTAATGACGTTTAGTGCGTGTAGTTTGTTATTTTATTATTATACTATTATCGATAACAATTATGCCCCATACTTATTGGTATATTTCGTGTAAAGTTTCTCTGATATTTTTTAAAAAAACTTATCTGTTTCTCATCTTATATAAAAGAAATTAGGTTATTTTGTGATGTGGGTCTCGTAATTGCTACAATGTATAGAGTGTAAAAAGGTCATAAAAAGTACCATGTAGATTTAAATGAATTGCATATCCTCCTCTATGGTTGATCTACAAAGGTCAAACATATTAAATCATTATGCACAGTGTGATGTCATCATCACTAAACTGGCCTATTATTATACCTAACTATTAGTGATCTTCATTTTTCTCTATTAAATAATTTTCCCAGAAAATCGCGTACTTTGCCGGCTTAATTTTTTCAGGTTGTGATTTGTAATCATATCTCCCAATGGAACGATGCTTCATACGAAATAATTGAATTCACGTAAGTTAAATGCAGAGCAAACGAAGAGTGCATTTCGGGCGGAAACTTTCGTGCCTGGCTTTCAAGAAAACACTAGTTCGATTTCCGGTAGAAAGATTTTCACTGTTTCACTAAAAAAAAGGTCCAGGAAATGCTGGGATGGTTCCTTCAAAAGGCCATTGCCGAGTTTCTTCCCGTTATGCCGCTATAATCCCCTATCGGCTGACCCTAATTTTACATTTCGTCAACTCACGTTCTCATTTATGTCACATCAGGACAGAGTCATCAATAAAACGTGATTAAAACTATAAGTATTTAATAACCTAAGTAAATATCACATTTTTTAGCCGGGATGCCTCGTTGAAAAGGCCATTGCCGAATTCCTTCCCGTTCTTTGTCCCCAGTTCCATCTCGCCTCTAATGACCACGACGTCGACGAGGAGTAAGTAAAAAAAAATTTACAAACACAAATCAGTGGTTACTAATTGATATATTGTTAAATGTAGTCCTTTGACCATGTTTTAGTTATGGTTACTGGTCTTTAATAGTTCCCACTCTCTAAATATTTTACAAATAGTAATTAATAGACAAAGTTCTTAAGGTGGACTAAAAAAAAAATCCATTATACAAAGTCTAGTGAGAAAAAAATTAAATTTTAGCGACAAAAATGGTTTTTACAGATATAGGTCATAGCCACATTAACTTATCTTGCTGAGATACGAACTTGACCGTTAGAGTTTACAAAGTTTGAAGCAGTTCTGTTTAGTCTTAATGGATATAGAAGTATTAAAGTTGGAGAAAGAGAATCTTAGTATGTAGCAGATATGTTACCTACAGCAATGAATACGTTTTAAATACTGAAGAAACGTGATTGCCATAAAAAGCATTATGATCAGTTACAAGATGGAGGAAGACAATAAAAATAGTTACACACAGAGGATATACAAAATTTTCCAGCGGCTTTTAATGACACAAATTTTTGTTTGTAAATATCTTTAAATAATAATTCGTCTTGCCTCGTATTCCCTTTTTTTTTTTTTTTTTTTTTTTTTTTTACTTATTTGTTAGATTATTATTTCTCCATTGTATATTTCATTTTACAGTGAAATATTTGTTATGTACGTTTCAAGCAGCTTATGATCTCAGATTCAGCTTTTAACCTCACCGGCATTTTTTTTTTTTTTTTTAACTAAACTTGATTAAAACATACACATGAAAACCAGCATAAACACTCAATCGAGAAATTAACAACAACACTTCATTCCCCTTTTTCGTTATTAACACACACCACCATTATTCTTAACCAATGTCCACCAAGCCCGAACAGGCGTCTCGAAACCAGAACCTTCATCCGCTGGTCATCTCTTGTTTCTCTCCCTCTTCCGAAGTCATGGCGAATCAACAAACTGCAGCCCTTTCCTTGTCATTCATTGGTCGAGAAACTTTAGCTGGTGTTCTTTTTGTCTTTGAGTATCTCATCCAGATAGCCCCCGAACTTAATTTTATATTTCGCCGTTTTCTTTAGGCTCCATAGTTTTATTTTGAGCGTAGTCAGGTATTCTTCCAAATTCTGGGAAGTCTTCTGCAATATATCCTGCATTGACTGACTTAGGATCCATACTAAACAATGGTGTTTTTCTGGAGGGGTAATCTTTATATCCGGCTTTGCTAGAATTGTAGCTAGTACTTCCCCGGGCGGTTTTTGTAAAATATACGCTGCCACATGTTTTGCCCACATCCAAATTGATTCCGCTTTTCCACAAGAAAAACGGTGTATAAGGGTATCTGTGTTGCCACAAGTGTCACATCTATCGGTTGGCTTAAGATGTATGCGGTGTAGCTTCTCGTTGGTAGCCAGGGTCTTGTTGACTACTTTGTACCACAGGGTTTGGTTATCAGATGGAATTGTCCTATTGAAAATGTTTAAACATTGTCCGTAGTTGGTTGTATTCCTTTCATACTGTCATTCCGAAAATGTAGATTCATTTGTTCACCATTGCCGACTCCCAGGTCAAAACAAACACTGAATCCCTCTTGGACCATTCATCTCTGCCAGGTGAGTTTGACCTTGACATGTTGGCACCCCTGCACCTGTGCCCCAGCGGTTCCTTTGAGAGCACCCCGGAAGTTGCGTCACATTGACCGTGTAACCGCGCACACTGCTCCGGAAACCCTAGCTCAATGCGCGCTCCTCGCCAATTTGTCAAAACGCCCGAAAGAGACACAAAAGCTGTCGGAGGCAGCATGGGAAAAAGCAGGAGGATGGGCGTGCGTCACGCCAGAAATTCCTCAAAAGGCGGCTGTTTGTAAGGTGTCGGTCTGTGGTTACACAAAGCCAACTCGTCAATGCGATCCCGCTACCAAAACCCGCCATTGTGCCGACAGTGGCTTCGACAAAACTTGGAACATGTGTTTCCTGTACATACAGGCAGACGTCATTCCCGTGGGATGAAGCATATTGCCTCACACACTGTGCATTTCCCGTCTGTCCAGTAATCCTAAAACGTAAAAGAGTGATAGATCGCTTCGTTCAACGGTTCTCAATCCATGGTCTGCAAATATGGTACAGGTGGTTCGCAGGCAGAATATTAAAATCTAGATTCTAAGGCTGTCAAAAAATGACGAACTGAACGCAGTTGCAACAGCCCTAAAACCTAAACTTAAATGTAATGGTATTTTATTAAGCACTTATAGTAAGCTAGAGTTTGGTTGAATATGATCTGGTAGGTTTGTTTTGCAATTTCCTGTAAATCAATGTATATAGACTTAGTTTTATGAAAAGATATTATTTAAAGGCCATTTAATATGTTTAAGAACACAATTGTGCAAGATTATTGCTTAAATGTTGGTAATTCCAAGTATTAATCCAAGTTACGATGTCTAAAGGACAATTTACTACAGTTTAAAATGATTTATGTGAATAATTTTGTGTTTAAGTATCTTTAATTTCCATTTCTGATCATTTTGTATTGATTGTAAAAGATTATGTATTAATTCTGCTTGTTTTTAATATGTTTCAATTGTTTAAGTATTGTTATTGTTCGAGAAATATCTGTCGGAGGCGTTTGAAATGTTCTAGAAATTTCGATGGAGTTCATATAAAGCTAACATCCGAGACAGAGCAACAGTTTTCACCGACTCAATTTACGACGGCCAAGTACTGTATTGTCTGTGGAAGAAGTGTTATATGCAATCTCTGGATTGTATGTATGCATGTAAACAGTATCTTTGACGTCGTGTTTATGGAAATAAAAGCAAGTTTAAACTGAACCGTATCGTGGACTAGTTATTTATCATATTAATTAAACCGCGAATAATCTAATACAGTGTTTGGCGATTAATTTATTCTGAGTTGCTTCATTAAATACAATTGATATTAAATGACTCTGATACTACATAATTTAAAGTTAAAATTTGTAGAGGGCAAATGTAGGTGAGTGAAGGATAGCTGGAAGTTGGGTGTGTAGGGAAATTGCCACCGGAGCGTGTGCTCCATTGCAATTAAATTAAAATTAAACCTTAAAAACGATGTAATGTTGCAGGTATTTCTTGGTTTACTGTAGAAGCAGTGTCTATGGACAAAGAGTATAAGAAAACATCTACATCGGAAAAAAAGTCAACTAATACTATGTTGATTTATAACGAAATACTGTTTCAGTGTTCTAGCAATTCATTTCCCCGCAGTTGCTTAAAACTGAATGGAAGTATTATTAAACAAAGGCCATAACCTCAATTTCATACTAACATCTTTGGCCGTTGTTAGTTTGCCACCGAAGGCGGGGCGAGTGACGTCACAGTGACAGACACTGTGACCGAACCTGACCGTTTGTAGTATTGATTGATTGAATTCAAAACTGTGAAACAAAAATTATAAATATATTTTCCTAACAATGTTTTTAACAAATGTTTACGGGTTCGTGAAACCATTACAGGTGGACAGCACGGAGAATTACCTTCCATTACCGAAGTTAGAGTAGTTAACTAAGTTTTAAAGTGAATGTCAGCTTAAAATGAAATTTCGTGATCTTAGTTTGCTTCGATCATGGATATCGCCTTCAGTGAGAAGCGATTAAAGCAAATTATCTGAAAAATCATTGAAAATCAGCATGCAATTTTCAACAAAGTATGTTTGTGACGAAGGATTTTTATCTCTCGTTCAAATAAAAATAAGTTACAGAAACCGAGCTTAGATTGAATTTGACTAACATTGATCCAGATATCAAGGGACACAGCCATCTCATTAACAGTGACTAATCTTTTATATATATATATATATATATATATATATATATATATATATACACATGTGCTGCGTATTTCACTGTGCAGCCTCCACAACATAGCACAGTGCATTGGTGTCTGTGTGTGGTAGTAGCATTGAGTTTCCTATGGGCACAACGTTGGATGAATGCCGGTAGCTGTGGGAGCTACGGTAGGTGAAAATGCTCGATCTGAGACATTTTCATATTTCGACCAAAGACATGTGTGTCCCCATATTTCAATCTGCAGCCAGAACTACCAAGCGCAGACCACTGGCGTTTGCGTGTGGTAGTAAGCCTGGAATCATCCATCGAGCACAACTTTTTCCGAATGTCGGTAGCTGTGGGAGTGTTGGAGTTATGGTGCTTGAAAGTGGTCAACCTGACATAAGAATGGACACGTGTGTCCCTATATTTCACACTGCAGCCAAAACTACCTAGCACAGTCCACGCTTATCATACACAACACGAAAAGTTACATATTTCTCAGATACATGGGAACACAGACCTTATTCCTCCGGGTTTAGTACGCCGGGTCTAACAAACCCGGTTTTATATCGGGCATGATATAAGTCCTTCTCATGGTTCACACTGGCAACCTGCATAAAACAAGGTACCGGTGGCACGTGGTCTTTAGCTGGACAGATCAAGGCAATATATATAGATATATATATATTCATTTGGTTAGTAAATATAAAGAGTCTATTAAATTTACATAATTCAATTTTAATAGTTCATTTAGAACGTCATAATAGCGTTTCCCCAAAAATTTAAAAGATGCAGTATCTTTAAAATCTTAATAATATACAAATAGGAAAAAAATTAGGCTCTTAGTGACATACAGAATTTTTTTTATATTTATTTTTTTATTTATTATTATTTTTTTTACATTTTTTACTCCTCCATTTGAAAATGGTTGAGATACGCTGGCAAAGTTTGGCGTTTCTATTACTGTATCCAAAACCAAGTCATGTTGTTTTTTAGAACCAAACATGACGAGACTGAAGATCTAGGATACAACAGGATTGAAATATCCAGAGTTAGTTGTGGTGATTTGCCCAAAATCGCCTACTGCCACCTACAATTTTTTGGAAATAGCACAGTATGGATGTAGTTGTAGACGTAAAGAGTGGCATTATATTTGAGAATTTATTTTCTAAATTTATTTTTGACTATTATTTTTCCGTTATCTTCTTATGTTTCTGTTATCTGTCTCTTTACTAGACAAAGTTCCATCATACGTACAGTTCTTTACAGATATGCCAAATGCATTTATTAAATGGTCTATCGAAGATCAGACACTAACGCTGGCCGAAGCTAGATTACCATAACCACTCTACACTTTACCATTCTTGATACTGGTGGCTATTCACACTCAACTTCACCTTCAATATTTGTTAATACTTCACGTATCCTAAACACGTGATATATATATATACGTACTTAATGCTTTACGCCTCGTCGACGGCTAAGGTCATTAGAGGCGGGATAGGACTGGAGAGAAGGAACGGGAAGGAATTCGACCATTGCCAATTTTGAAGGAAGCATCCCGGCATTCGCCTGGAGTGATTTGGGGAAACCATGGAAAACCCAAATCCGGATGCCCGGACGGGGATTCGAATCCGCATCCTCCCGAATGACGTGATATAATTATATAAATCACCCTTTGTCTGCCATATTACCATTTATACGTTGCTATCATAAAGGCGTACATCGAGTTTAAAGAGACATTTCCCGATACATCAACAATCGACAAATAACGATAGTACAATTAAGCCTCAGTCTTTCTCCGAAAAACGAAACAGACGTTTGTAAAAACATGTATAAAAATACGTTAATTATTCAGCGCGGTGAAAGAGTTGTACTGACAACGTCCGGTCTAGCAGCTTTTTCAACTATGGTCAACACAAGGCAAACACGAAGTTTGAATTGGCGATCCTCTAAGCGAGCTCGCTACCCACCACACAGCCCGACAGTGTTAAACTACACGCTGGTCTGCGCCTGATTTGCAGGCCACCAATGTAACACTACAGACGAGCTGTTAGCCTGCATACTGGCGCCATGAGCAACGAAAACACTACAACAGTTAGGCTTATGTGAGGCAAAATTAATACCACACCAGCGAATGAACTATGGGTGTGCCTCATCTGTTTCATTTTGTGAACTATAGGACTAACACTGCTGCATCTCTGGTCCTTCGAGAATATTATTTCAGTAACCCAGTGACACTGGCTTAGTGGCTGACTTGAAAATAGTTACTTCGTCTTCTTCTTCACCACATTTATCGAATATTTTGACATCGTCTTCCTTTGATGAACTATGCTCATCGTTTGCGTGGTCAGATTTAAAAATTTGGTTCTATAGCGGCCAAACATTTTACACCTACTGCCAGGTAGTACTATGGGAAGTGAAGTATTGCCCTGTGTCTGTGAAACGTGATACTGTGTTCCGTGTGGCAAGTATATTTTTACCACATTTTACGCTTTTAGCAGGCGTCATGTTAATGAAATATTCCACATACTTTTTCGGGATTCGCGCTGATGTGATTGATGTATTACCACCGACGTTTCGGCGCCCAACCTGGGGCCTTCATCAGGGCTATATACAAGTGAAGTATCACTTGTGACGATTTTCACACCACTCCGTCGTTGATCTCACTAATTGTGTTGGTTACCGGCAGCGGGTGTCCGCTGTTCCAGAGATGTTGTTGTCGTTGGAGATTTTGTGTCGCGCTTGTCCACGAGTGCACATTTCCACATTTCGCTTATGCCATAGCCGCCGTCTTTATCGTAATTTTTGGGTTGTTTGAAGAATGGGTATAGTAGTCGGATTATATCCAACGCGTTAAGCAGTAAGAAGAGGAACAATTACAACGTTCAAGGAAAAATAACAGAACAAAAGAAGAAGTCATTTTTACCTTACATAAAAGGAGTCACTGACAGAATAGGAAAAGTGCTGATGAAAGTCAATATTCAACCGGTCTTTAGTAGTAAGAACAAATAAGAGGCATTTTAAGATCAGCAAAGGATCGCAGACCACCATCACAAGCAAGTGGAGTATACAAGATACCTTGAGATTGTGGAAAGGTGTATATTGGCGAGACTTCCCGAGCGGTTACTGTAAGACTAAAAGAACATTGTCGTCACGCAAGACTCGGTCAAACAACAAAATCAGCTGTGGAAGAACATCAGATAGAAGATCATAAAATTCAATGGGAGAAGACCGAAGTAATAGCACAAGCGAAAGGTTTCCTTGAACGGAAAATAAGGGAATCGATTCAAATTTTCAAACAACCCAAGAATTTCAATAAAGACGGCGGCAATGGTTTAAGCGAAATGTGGAAATCGAAACACAAAATCTCCAACTACAACAACATCTCTGGAACAGCTGACACCCGCTGCCGGTAACCAAAACAATTAGCTCAGCGAGAAGGTCAACGACAGAATTGTGTGAAAACCGTCACAAGTGATACTTCACTTGTATACAGCCCTGATGAAGGTCCCAGGTTGGGCGCCGAAACGTCGGTGGTAATACATCGATAAAAGCAGCGCGAATCCCGATAAAGTAAGTGGAATATTTGGTTAAGTATTTTTTTTGTTTCTGACATGTGGAGTTTGTGAGGTGGAGGTTGAGTGCCGTCCCGACATTCGGCTCGAAAGCTGTGGAAAACAGCCTGAGAGCCGCAGTCTGAGCTGCCGTTACGCGGAGGCAAGGTCTCGTGCCCAGTCCCGTTGTGCCTCCCCGGTCCAGTGTATGGCGCCTCAGTACACTGAGTCACACTGACGGGTAACCCAGATGGTGTTACTCGTCCATGGCAGCTTCACTGCGAAATTTAGTTGCGTTGGTTTCTCCTTGAATTCTCCAGTGATTAAAGTGTGTGTACACATTACTGTTTTTGTTTGGATGTCTGAGATATGAGTACGTTCAATGTAGTACATTGTATGTTCGGCGCCCATATGCAAATATCGTATGGCATGGGTTTGAGATTCTTTGTAAGAAACCTGTAACATGATGTCAAGTATATTCGGAGACTGCTGTTGTTGTTTTTTGTTTTTTTTTTTACTATTTTCATTCCTCCCAGGTAAAGCCTTGTATGCGGGCTGCTGGAGGGTCTTGAGTACCATTTGGGGGCGTCCATAACTTACATGAGGTGAAATAGGAGGGGTCTCACCAAATCTCACCAACGGGGAGTGGGGGGTCTACGAAATATCTCACGTGAAGTTTTGGAAAAATTGTCGTACTGTAGAGCAAAAAAAAAAAAAAAAGTCTACAAAAACTTGCGAGAGGGTGGGTCGGATCAGATCTCACGAAGTATCACCTGAGGGGGGGGAGGGGGGGAGGAAAACACCTCACGTAATTTATGGATGCGCCCTTTTCAGCCGACTAGCCTAAAGGAGAGGTAGGGGGGATGGAATTCGGCCGTGGCCTCGTAGGGAACCATCCCGGCATTCGCCTTGAGTGACTGGGGAAAACGACGGAAAACCCCAGCCTGGATGGCCGGACGGGAATTGATCCCCGTCCTTCCGAATGGTAGGTAGCAGGGCAAATTTGCCCTCCTCCTATCTCGGTGACGGAGTCTGTTAAAATGCAGCACGAAAATTTAAATGTTAATTTCAAGGAACTGTGCTAAATAAACTAAGTGATATTTCGTTTGGAACAGTGATTATCATTTCTATAACAATATTTCTCATTTTTAAGCAGTTAAAAGTTATTGACTGCTTTTTGTAACATGGTCACTACCCCTCCAATATTTTTTTATTAATTTACTTTTATGTTTAATACTGAATTATGTTCCATTTATCACCTATAAATATCCTGCGCGGTGGGAAACTTGTTGAAAGTAATATATTATATTAGATTAAACAAGTTAAACTGTTTTAAAAGTTGTGTTAATGTACAATATGAATTAAATTCGATAGTATTTCGAACCGAACCGCGTGTTTTTAATTCCCAGACTATGTCAAAATACCTTTGTTTGAGTTAACGGCTTACTTTTGTTGAAAGAGGAGGATTTGGGCCATTCTCGTCTAAATAAGAGCCGTCATCCAATGACAGGATAGATTACAGTTTAATAAAAACAAAATTGAGCATTCAGCTTGCATGTGTTCGATACGATAGTGGGCCTTTATCATCCGTGACATCCTGTTACACCAATTGGTGTGGAAATGGTAATAATTTACGTAATTCAACAGCGGCTGTCTGGTAACCTTCGGAAGCTAATTAATCCACAATAAATGAATGGAGAGGTCACAACTGATACCAACTAACACGCTTAATCTTTAAAAAAAAATGTGATACTACGCCAATATTTTTCTACAGTTGTTCGCCATTCATGACAATCGCCTGCTATGCCAGGTACTTTCGTCAGGTCGGGAAATGCCGCAGTACATAGCGTGCAGCCATAAATTACCCTCTGCTCTGCTGAGTGGCAGTGTTGGCAGCCCTGCAGCAGGTGCGTGTTGTGGCGCTCAACATTGATTCCTGGCCGCAATACGCCATTTTGGAGTAGCAGCCACTTCCTCGGAGATCTGGTAAATACTTCAGTGAACTATCAAACAATTCCCTACCGCCAAATAGGTCTCATAGCTGAAGTTTCGCTGGGAATCAAGACATCTCGGTTTCTAATCCCGGTCAAAGTGTAAATTTTTACTATCCCTGAACTTCTCTTGGAACATCCTGACGGTAGGACTGTAGGCGAATCTAGTAGTTGTAAGGAAAGCCAGCAACTCCGATCGCATCGCCTTAGATTCTTTGTCAGCAATTTATACTAATAAAAGAATAATTTGGTCAACGTGTAGCCGTGTTCTTAATGCTCTGACTTCAGGCCCCCAGCATTAGCTGTTGGATTAACGACGGCCAAGGATTTTAGTACACACCAGAGATTACGAGCGTTACTTACTAACAATTTTATCTGGTTAGGTGACTATGAAGAAATTGTTGTCACAACAACACTGAAAGAAAATAAGTATTCCGTTTAAATCAACATATTAATTATTGGTTGCTATTGTTTATTTATATTCGTACAATGTAGATATTTTAGTTATATTCGCAGATAACTGTTATAATAAGCTAAGAAACAGTGGATCACGTTTATATCCCGATGCAGTGAATGTATTAAATTCACGTGCGATGGAAACCTTTCATTCTCGAGCAGCAATATTAGCGTTTGTCATTACAGCTGAAGGAATGAGTTACTCAAGGTATTTAAAAAAAAAATTAGGTTACTTTTACAAGTGCCATTATATGAAATCATTACTTCATTCTACCGAGAGAGGTGGTGTAACGGTTAGCGTTCTGGCCTCACATTCGGGAACCCGGCGGCTCGAATCCCGTCTGGGCATCCAGATTTGGGTTTTCCATGGTTTCCCAAATCACTCCAGGCAAATGCCGGGATGCTTCCTACAAATGGCCGAATTCCTTCCCATTCCTTGCCTCCAATCCTTTCCCGTCTCTAAAGACCTCGCTGTTAGAGAGACGTTAAGCAGATAAAAAAAAGAAAATTACTTCATTCGAATGAAACCAGTTCCATATTGATCAAGATCTATGCGATCTATACCTCGATTAAAATAGATATTACGCGGCTGAACGTAAGTTGTTAAGATTTTTTTTTTTTAAATTTCTTTTGCTTTCACTGGCTTCATTTAACTGAGGTCATTATTTTAGTTTGCGGCTGGCCTTAAATGCAACTTCGACCAAGCTGGCATCTGAAACTTTTTTACTAGTGCGTAGGCTACGAGGAAATGCATTCAACGTTATTTTATTCTATTTAGTTCAGCATCTGAGATTAAATGAGTTGGCAGGACACTCACCTAGACGCTAGTCCGCATAATGAAGTATCGTAGTTCCATTGCGCACGTCACCCCACTTGTTATCTATCCTAGAGACCAATGCACAATCAGTTACTATGGCATTAATAAAATCCTGCACGGAATGAAAAAGTTGAACCATTGGGGAGTACGCAACTTCCTGGCATCCAGAAGTGGATATTCCGTGGTTTCCCCAAATCACTCCAAACGAATGGCGCGATTGTGCCTTCAAAAGGCCATGGCCGAATTCCTTCCCATTCCTTGTCCTCACTCCATCCCGCCTCTAATGACCACGATGTCGACGAGGCGTAAAGCCATAAGTAAGCCAGCTGTTATGTACTGTACACCGTTTAAATGCTTTGAACTAATGCAATAATGACCGCAAAATGAACATTTAATATTTCTTTCATTTCCTCCTTTCGTCTGATTTAAGTCCTTATTTCCTTCTGTCCTTTTCTGTCTTGATTTCCTTCCATGCTTCGTTTTCTTCCATATTTCTTTCTTTCTTGTCTTAATTAGTTGTTTCCATTGTTTCATATACACATTTTCCTATTTATTTTTCTTAATTTCATGCTTTCCCAATTTTCTTTTCCTGCATCTTCTTTTATGCCCAGTTTGCTTAATTGCTTCATTATTTATTATTATTTCTTTTGCAGAATGAAGAAATGATGATTATAATGATGTGAAAAACGTTCCAGATTGGTGTAATATGAACAACAGGTCGTATCAACTGATTTCAAACGTCAAAATGAAGAATGATACTTCGCATATAAACTCAACGCTCTTGTAAGCAGACATTAAACAAACCTAATAATGCAGGAACCGATAGGCCTAAACTCCGGATTCAAATTCCCAAACTAAAATTAACTTTCAAGTAGCTAAAATAAAAGTATAAACTGCTCTAACTGTGTAATTTTATCACCGTAATACTAGTTGTCACTTCTATCAGGAGTTAGTTGTTACAAATTTCTTGTTACTTCTGCCAAGCGTTTTTTTTAATTTGACGAGTACATATGTTTAAATAAAGGCCCCAGAAATTTACGTACAAAGCAACACTCATATACCTGGACCAACATATATTCGACACAGTTTCAATTTATCATGAGGATTATGTGATCGATAACATTTGAACATTAAGTAATGGATCTCCGGGTATATTTCGGAAACCTGCCTCCCGCAGAAATATGCGTGTTCTAAAAAATAACCCATAGAGTGTAGAGGTTTGGACGTCGCCAATTTCTCATCACGTTTCGCGTTTGGATGTGGTAAAATTTGCGCGCAAACAATTTAAGATTTAAAAATCACGAAATGAGAAAGTAGATATTTACGAAAATTAGTACCGGGGAATAAACACGATTGCACATAAATTAAATTCAACTTCGCGGGATTATAGATTTTTCACATCCACGTTGTACAAACACTTTTCTAAAATTAAAATTAATATACTACGTCAGAAGAATCTTTTCATGACTTCTGCTGAGAATAATATATTTTTCTGTATAAGAAGTGGAAGTACCCAGCGTAAGTTGTTAGATCACTTCAACAAGGAAGTTAACTTAATAGCAAACATAAAAATAGTGTAGGTATATCATCTTGAATTTGGTGCCACCAGTATCGGCGTACAGTGGATTAATGAGAACTAATTTTTGGATAAATACCAACTGATTTCCTATAATCGTATGTTTAATAACCAACGTTTAAAACAGCATCAGATACTGAACATTCTTTCACACAACACACTTTTTCTTCTTAATATTAATCACACGGTTTTCAATCCCCTATCGTTTTGTCTCCAGTGTTTCATGATTATTTGTTTCGACCTATTGTCCTTGGTGCCGTTACGATGGTCGATAACTTATGATCACTCAATCACTTTAATGGTTTTTTTATTATTATTATTATTGGTGAATTCTCCCAATAAATGGAAGACGTCTAGCAAATGACCTAATCAAGTTTTCATTGAGTTCTTCTTGTTGTTCCAATAGGTTTTCATTCTTTCCGAGAAAGCTTGTTTTCGTTCTTCCGACCACTTTGGTCTGTATTGTTTTTGTTGCTCAGTTATAACTTTCTATTTATGTACTTTGTGTCTGAAGGTGTCTCTTTCTAAGATGTCTGTTGCTCCTATGTTTGCACTTTTAAGATCCTTCCGAATTCCATTCAGCCAAGGTGTTGGATTTTTAAGTGAAGTTACATAACCTATTATCTTTTTTCTCAATCGAATTTCTGCTAATCTCTTAAGCTGACCAAAGAATTTGTGTATGCACTTAAAGGTTCACAAACACTGCTTTGTACAGGCGCACTAAATAAAAATATACGGGTTCACTGCATCAATGTATTAAACAGAAGAAAACGCATACACTTTCAGAGAATGGTTTGGCTAGGTGGCATTTATGTTATCTGTCACCAGTCCACAGATTACTTAATGTTTAAACCTTCGGTTCTAGCTGACATTACTCACAATATATGGATAAAAATGTTGCGCTTTTTTCTTACAGTCGCAAAGTCTTTTGCGGTATTACTAGCATGTTGTACTGCTGACAAAATTAATATTTCTGACACCATATTGTCTTTTCTCTGTCCGCTACTATCAGAGATTACATACCTGTCCAGAACAGCCAAAGATATTCATAAACCAGAAACAATTTTTATAGAATTAACTCCCATATTGAGGCCACTAAACCTTTGATTTCTTAAATACTAGTGCCGATACAAATACAATAATTACTTACTAAATATATAGTTACAGTACATATCATCCACCCCGCAGAAATTTATCCTACAACCCCTTCGAACCCTTTTATTTCATATCCAACATATTAGTCCGTAATACATTACGACAGTCAAGCAATAAACATATCAAGATTTTGTAATCCCATTTCTTTCACCTAACTGAAACATCCCCTTATCATCCTCGCCAATACTTGAGGGTTTTTAAAGTATTAAATATACCTGATTTTCTTATATCCAAAGAAAATATTCTGCATCCTTTAACCTATAATTTTACTGTTCCAAAGATATCTATCGTCTTATAGTACATATTACACAATTGTTACAACGTAAAACAGAAAGATGTCGTTGGTATAGTGTAAAATGTAGTTGAAACGTTTTTAATTGAGCCTCAGAGTTTCAGCTAAGGAAGTTTTGTTTTAACAAGTTGGTAACGAGCATAGGAGTTTGGCTTGTGTCATCGCTTTAACTGTCCTATGCCAACGTTCTCGTGTTCCAAGTTAACATCAACAGACGCCCTGGTATCGGTAGCAATTGTCACGCAATTTGCGCTCCCCTCCAGAGTCAACGGCAACACACGTACGCAGACAAAGCCGGGGATTAATGTCCCGGCTGCAGATGTCCCCGAGGGGGCGTGGCCCTGACCCGAGGCCCCGCCCCGCCGGCGCGCCATTGGTCGCCCCCCCACTCCGCGCCCGCACAGCTGCCCGCTCTGACCCCATTGTACCGGTTCCCACACAGCTGCCGCGGCCACCATTGTCGATTACACTCACGCCCTATTTGCCCTCTCAAAGCGACCGCCGGGTATTGCAACGTTCCTTGATCGCCTACACGGTCCAGTTCCCCCGCGCCGCTAAATCTGTGGTTACCACGCTTCCACACAATACACAAACCCAGAGCCCAACTGTCGAGATACAAGACACACCAAACAACAGCGACAAGCGACTTACAACACACACAATATTCTGTTTCCCTTTTGTTTGTTTTTCATCAAAATTTGAGCCGATACCATACAAGCCTTGTATCGACATAACTACACGTCTTCCATTCCGTTTATCCCTCTTCCTATTAACTAAAGAATTCCGTGTTTCTTAAAGTCCTTTGTACCATCAACTCTTTTCTGCACTATTACAAAACTGTAAGCGATCTATGGTTGTACATTGCTTTGTCCCGGCATCAAACAAAAGCTACAGATCCAACTTGGAAATGGTTTTCATAGTTAGAAAACTTATGGTCTTCCTTATAACATAGCTTGTATCTCTGGTCTAAGTGACCAGACGGCGGAAATAGAAATAATAATAATTCGTTAGAACCGAGAATAGATACGTGCCATAGATCACAATCTGATGAAGACACCTTCACGAGATACCACCAAAAATCATGCTATAACAGTGATAAACATGGAGGAAAGAAATATATGGAGGAGAAGTGACATTAAATCAGTGAAGCCGGTTCTAAACTCTCGCGCATGCGCAGTGGCGGCAGCGGCTATATTGCGAACCCAAACAAATGCAAAGTTCACATTATGTTTGATGTTGTGATATTTAATTTTGTAATGTGTATAAGTGTTTTATAATGCCATCTTGTGTTGCATACGGTTACACAAATAGGCAAGAGAGGAAAGAACCTGGAATATCATTTCATAAGTAAGTTGAATTCTAACTATCGTTCTCGAAGTGTGGAGTAATAATTGTAAATTTTGATTCCTGTCTATAAATATTTAGTCATAGCTCTCAATGGGATGACTTTGTTCTCAAATTTTTGTTGGTGTAGTGTAGAAAATCAGCATACCTTGCTATTTTGCACTTAATAGACTAGCATTACTTTTTAACGAGTGTTGAAAATGAGATTTAACGGTGTGTGTTTTACATCGCGATTCAGTGAATTTAGTATTGCGCTTTCTTTCGTCACGTTGCAGTTTATACTGACAGTGTATGATGAAATTAAATGTGTTAAATTATGCTATGCAATCTAGGAATCTTGATGAAGCAAACGATGTTGTTACCGCAAATACAGTTTGCGATTCAAATACGCGTGTGTGGGTGTGTCTACATAGTTTGATTCTGTAGTGGCAATTTAATGGAAATTGTGGTTATTTCTTTC
The DNA here is from genome assembly GCA_031002005.1 of Vandiemenella viatica. Taxonomy (NCBI): domain Eukaryota; kingdom Metazoa; phylum Arthropoda; class Insecta; order Orthoptera; family Morabidae; genus Vandiemenella; species Vandiemenella viatica. The sequence continues at coordinate 113,486,252 of CM061918.1, forward strand.
CTCCATGGTGAAAAACTCTAAACCCTCTGGATTCTGTTAATATTGTCTTTGCCCACGTAATTTTGATTAAGTATTTCTTCAATTTTCTGAAATGTAGAATAGAATGGAATAGCTGGAAAAGATTAATCAAACGACTACGTCAAAGATTAGTAAGTTTTAATCCAATAAGCATAAATAAATTAAATTTACGGTAAACGCTTATGTTTTGTTACTAGAAGAAAAACAAAAGGCAAACGCGTTACTACGCACATCAATTTCCAAGCGATAAGATTCGTCCACAAATTGCTTTCCAGACATATCAGATTCAGAAACAGTTCATTTGGTAATTCTTCTGTTCGCGTAATTTTCAAAATGCTTCTACAGCAATACATTTCAAATGCGTCAGTATTTATTTTTATATTCGCAAAGTGGAAGATTCACTTTCGCGTATTAAGAGCTCTGCAGATAGGCTATTGATATTAATGAATCTATCTTCACCCTTTCATCAGTCTTAGATGCAAAAACTCTTATGTTTTAGAAGAACGCTTTTTTTTCTACTGCTTTTCTCCTTTTAGCATCCACATTCCTGATTCGGGTACCAGTTATAACTTTACTTCCCAAGAACTTTGGATTTTTCATGGTTTCCCCAAATCGCTTCAGGCGAATGTCGGGATGCTTCCTTCAAAACGCCATGGCCGAATTCCTTCCCGTTCCTTGTCCCCAGTCCCATTCCTCATTACCTCGACGTCGACGAGGAGTAAAGCTATAAGTAAAAAAAAAAATCCGAAGTACCTAATAGAATTCACTTACTTTTCCTGTTACGTCTGATCCGATTTTCATATTTAATCCAGTGCTATATCTATCATTTCTGTTTCATTTCACGACTCTTGTCTTGCTTTTATTTTTATTTTTATCAGAATTCTTCCCCTGGTGTCTTGTTCATGCCATTCAGTAGGCTAATACCCTCACTCATTTCTCTTAAGATAATAATACCATTCCGAATAAATTATACGAATATAATTCTTTTTCCTTGAACGCTAGTCTAAAATTCAAATCTTCCTTTCACTTCACACAAAATTAATACGAGAGGACACAGACCTCATCCTTGGTTCATATCCTTTTTGTACTGACGCTTTTCATCAAAAAATTTACGCAGCTGATAATCCTGTTGGTTTCGAACAGTGTAAAATATAAACTAGAGAAATTTTTATTGCATTTTATCGAATGGAACAAATGTCTTGAGCCCGACAGAATATCGAAACACATAAATATGACAATCATTAAGAACAAAATGTAATAGCACATCTGAGCTTGGTGGGTGAGCGGTAACGCTATGGCCTCGCAGTCGGGAGGACGTGGGTCGAATCACCGACCGACCATGGTTTCCCAATCACTCCAGACGAATTCCCGTATGGTTCCTTCAAGAGACCATGGCCGAATTCCTTCCCATTCCTTGAGAGCAGTGCTTAACCGCCTCTATGAACTTGAAGTCGACTAGCGTAGTCATATATACATATATATTGATAAGTGTAAGCTCCTTTATTCTCCATTGTTTTCAACATGTCGTTGGTTGGATAACGTTAAAACGACAATTATGACATAAACACAAGGTATATGAACTATGAGCTTGCTGAACACAAACAAAAGAATAAGAGGAGAAAAACAAACTCGGAACAATTCATTATTCTTGCCAAAGAGCTGATTTAGCACAATCAAAATCACATCATACGATTTTATTCAGTATGCCAACAATTTTTACGACAGGACATGGGGACTGCTCTATAAAGTCTATTCGAAATCCCTTTTAACTATCTCCATCACGCGATTAGGCACTAAATTGCTACCTAAAAACATATTCAGTCTCTTGATTTCAATCATTTCCGTAATAATTGGGGTGATACGAATAACAGAAATGAATAGTTTGCAGTGAAAAATTTATTCTGCTTTCTAGGAAATGTTCACTTGATCCTACTTATCAACACAACTACGATGCAATTTTACTTACAGCCCGTACTTAGCAATGTGTCTGGATTGTGTCGTTTCAAGATTTAAGACTTTGTGTCGAGTTTTCGGCTGAAGAAAGTAAGGTAAAGACCATTGAATTTGGAGGGAGAAAAATTAAAATTACTCTAGTTTTGTTTTAAAAAAACTATATTGGTGATATCGGGAAGGAGAGGCAAAAACTGAGAATTTAATATTCGTTCTATCATAGTTATTGATTAGGATATTCAATTAAGAAATGCGAAGAAAATTCAAGGCCTACAACACAACAAAATCTGGGTCCCAAATCTATGTCCCTGAAATTTCATCATAAATACCTAGCACATTAAACATAATCTTGTATTTACGCCATAATTACATAATATCGATATGTCGGCTGTACGCTCTAGTGAAAATTCAAAGTAGTCAGAAATTACCAACTGTCAAACCTACTAATATCGATATAACATATTTAGCTCTGACGAGAAGCGAAACGAGGATGACAGAAAATCATCTAAAATAAAATTAAATACCTTTTAATTCCTGTAGTGGAAGGGCTTAATGTAATACAACAGCAATATCGCACTAATTGGAATCATATAATACAACACAAACATTTCAACTGCGAGAAAAACGGCAAGCTTCGCTCACCGCGATTCAAGGAAAAGTTTTTTTTAATTTTTAATTTAATTTAATTGCAATGGAGCACAGGCTCCGGTGGAAATTTCCCTACAAGTTTTTTCTAATTGTGTCTGCAAATTTATCAGTTAATTTAATTTAATTGCTGTGGAGCGCACGATCCAGTCGTAATTTCTCTACATACTCATCTTCCCGCTTTTCTGCACCAACACACATATGCCCTCCACAAATATCTACTTTAAATTTTTTCATTGTTTTTGGTAAGTTATTCATCACTTCTCTTGGTAACTTATTGCAATCCCTGAATCTTCCTAGATATTTGTGCCTCAAATTGCGTCCCAGCTTGAGGTCATGGTCAACTTTTCCCTTCCATGTATTACTTTCAATTCCTACGCCAATATCTTTTCATGCCTCATCGCCAGTATACGCCCTGTACACTCCCATGAACCTCTTCACCCTCCTCCTGTCTTGCAATGAATCCTATTCCAAATCTTTTATCATATCTGTTACCGATTGCGTTCTGCGATAATTTCCAGAAACATATCTAGCAGCCCTTTTTTGCACCCTCTCCAACTCCTGTATTTGATACGTAAAATGAGGGTCCCATACTACACTACCATATTCGAGCAATGGAATGATCAAAGTTCAAAGTTTTGTAACCCAATTCCTTTACTTCCCTCGTACATCCCCTCATCACTCTCTCCAACAAGTGCAGAATTTTGAAACCTTTTCCTACCACCTGTCCAATGTGCCCTGCCCAGTTAAGCTTGTTATCAAATGTAATGCCAAGATATTTACATTTCAAGTCTTCAGCAAGCAATTCTTTCTCCATCTTATAATCATAATCAACCTTTAGTTTTTTAACTATTATTTAATAAGCTGACTATTCTTCGCATTTATCTTCACCCCATGTTTACCAACCCAACTAGATATCCTGTCCAGATCACCCTGCAACATTTACAGCCCTCTATCGTTTTGATCCTTTTGTATAGCATTATGTCATCTGCAAACAATCTAATTTCAGATAGTAAACAATCAACACAATTATTCATTAGAATAATGAATAGCAATGGTCCCAATACGCTACCCTGCGGTACCCCCATTTTTACTTCCACTTCTTTTGATACCGCATTTTCTACCCTAACTTTTTATTTTCTACCTTTTAAAAATTCTCCTACCCAGCAAGCTATCACTTTTTCATCCACTGCAATAGTTTTTTACCTTATTTACTACCATTTTGCTCTCTCTGTCAAAAGCCTTTGACAGATCTAGTGTTACACTATCAATTTGGCCTCCCTTGTCCATTTCATCCGACATATCTTGAATATAACCCGCCAACTGAGATTCGCATGAATATCCTTGCTTTGCCTTAATTTCATAACCCTTAACAAAATGACTAGGTACATCTGAAAACTGACATGTTAATAATGTATTCTCTTGTAACTAATATATTTTTAAATTTAAGAAACTAACAGATGTAATGAGAAAAAGAAAAACCGAAAAATATAAGTAAATTAAAATTTAGATAATAATTCGATTGTATAAAACACACAACATAACAAAATTGAAACGTATTAATTAAATTGTAACGTATTAACGTACTACATACGTAATTAGCAGGAGAACCCGCTGAAGATGCTTTTTCAAAAGAAGTGAAATGCGTTTGGGAGGTCAATAAATGCACAAACATTCAATTGCTTTGGCGTTGTTTAATTATCAAAAGAAAAAGAAGACTATAATTCTACGGGCACATACACTCGATGTCTAACGAAGGATTAACCAGATAAATATTTGACTTTATAAACAGCTACAAATCCAAACCAACGTGGTTCCAGAAAATATAAAAAGATGCTGAAATCAATACACACTTACTAAATAACATTTTTAGAGAGAAAACTCAAAAAGGAGGTTTTAGAGAAAGAAGACAAAAATAAATAACGAAAAAAGTAAACACAGGAAGAGAAGGAAAGGCACTTGCAGAAGATGAGAGAAGCATCGGCAAAAGAAGATTGAAGACAATAAACCTACTTGAAGTGTCGTACCCTCCGAAAGGGTAATTTCAAGACAGAAGGAAGATATAAAGCTGTAGATTGCGTGAGGTTGTGTTTCACTTAACAGTTTCCCAAATCCCACAATCCAATTTGGGAAATCTTCAAAAATCACATGCTTCTTATTTACATCTAGATGAAAAATTATTAATTCCTCTAAATAGCACCACTGCAGACAAAATTGTCACATTTGAATCGCATATTGGCATCGGTAAATTTTTTACTATATTTTTTCTGTTACTTTCCACCGAAAACAGTTAAAGTAGGGTCCTGACATTCTGGGGACATCAGTTCGATTCCCGATCCAACCAAACAAATTAGAGTTTTTTTTTTTTTTTTTTTTGGGGGGGGGGGGGTAAAATCACTCCTGGCGATGCCGGAATGATCTCTTTCTAAAGTCCCTTGTCGGTATCCGTTTTTCATTTTTTTTTAATTTATTGGCCTTCGGTAGCAGAAACCATACAGCCATCTTAAGTTCTATAAGAACAATAATCTGAAAATACATTCGTTGCAACAGACACAGTTCATAATATTAAATTCGTTATTACCTTCTAGGTATACAGTATACATAGTTCATAAAACTAAAATTTATAACAATATTCGAATATGCAATCGTTTCAGAATTTTTTACATATATTTGTTACAGTTTACTTGGTAAATAGAAATAAGTTTCAACAAACATAATTCAGAAAATAAAAGTTATCACTCAAAAGTAATCAGGAAATCTTACAATAAACAGGCAGTCATAGTGATATTAAAAAACGCAGGCTAAAATTTTACGACACATCAAAAGAATGAACCCTAAAAGACTGACAGGACAAATAGTTGAATTATATTAAAAGTTAAGTAAAGCAATATCAGATACAATAAAATGGATTGTCGAAATCAAGAAAGACCTCAAATTAGAAGTAATCACACCTAAAGATATCGAAAACAGAGATACATTTAAATTTAAAATCTTCAAGTGGGAAATTGACCGGGAGGAAAGAATAAAGAAAAGACCTGGAACGACATGGTCAGACGAGAGAAAAGAAGCCCACAGCAAGCGTATGAAGGAAATATGGACACAAAGGAAAGCGAAAAAACACTTCTGAGTACTTTGCGTAGTCCTAAAGGACTTATCCGCAAATAATAATAATAAAATTTATCATATGTACAATCCTCTGGATATATACTTAATTTAGCTTACTTAGATCATACATAGTATTTAGGGCAAAAAAATTGAGTAGACAAATTAACCTTCAAAATCCAGAAGTCCCGTTTATAAAACATGCGACGAGACAGCCGAATACCCCTAGGAGTAAGACTAAGTTTATAGTCAGGAGTATTCCTTTTATGTCGCGTTCTCTCATCGTTCTATCCTGATCCTGTTTAAATTTTTTGCGCGAGAATGGGTATGATTGACGTCTGGTTTTGACAATCACAATCTGGAGATTCTGGAGCCCCTATCTAGTGAAAATGGCTTTGAATGGAAACGGGCTCTAAAAATCGTCGTAATAATTCGTTTGTAGCTTGTACAACCAATGAATACCTGTATATTTTAAGACTTCCTGATTACTTTTGAGTGATAAATTTTATTTTATGAATTATGTTTGCTGAATCTTATTTCTATTTACCAAGTAAACTGTAACAACTATATGTACAAAGATTCTGAAACGATTGGATATTTTTGGTTGAATTTTCCTATAGTCATATCATATTTATAATAATCTCGACTTCTGTAAAAATAAAAACCGACCATTTACAAGTCGAGACTAGCAAAATTAGGCTTTTTTTTTTTAATTTCAGCTCGTCGACTTCGATGTTATTATAGTCGGTAGAGTATTGGTGACAGTGAACGGGAAGGAATTCTACCATCACCTCTTGAAGGAACAATCCCAGAATTCGCCTGAAATGATTTCGAGAATGGTTGGTCGGTGGATCGAACTTAAGTCGTTCCGATTGCAAGGCCGGAACTTTAAGTGCTCACACACTGGGTCGTTTGGTACTGCTTGGAGTTTAAGAAAGCCTTACTCAGTTAGGCAAGGGATTGCGTGCTAGCCTTGACGGAGTAGTGAAAGATCGGACAGGGATGGCTAAGCGTCTTAAGCCCGACTGGGATGTCTCACAAATTTCCGGCGAGAGTCTTGATTAGATCGCAGGCAGATCCAATCACGGGCGAGGCGGCTTGAGGTATCGACCACTTGTTGACGGAGGGGACTGAAGACGACCTAATTAATAGCGGGGGCGACACCAGCGCCGCATTAACACAGCAACAAGTCCGCTCACAACCACGGGTCTCGAACCTATCGATTTCTCGATGTTTCTGTCGATATGGGGTCTTGTAAGACAATAAGGTTTAAATATTGGAAGTACATTCAGTTCTGTCCACGGTAAGCCATGTAAAAGTATAAACGTTGATACTGGGGCTTTTATATCGTATATTGGCCATCCTTCCGCAGTTGCTTATTACACAATTGTAAATAAAAACACCGTCTATTAGCAACTGGTTTTATTGATGTAAGCTCAGACGCGTTTCGCGCTTGTGGAATAGGGCATCTTCAGTGACTGTGGATGTATATACATGTTCGTGTTAGCAAAATTACAGTATTAATATACAAAACTAACTAATAATAAACTACATTCTACTTACGACTTATGGTGGAGGCAGTTACATGGTGGTCAGGAATAACTCCATTTGCACTTTTTTGTGACGTGAACTGTCGTTATGGTTCTACATAACTATGAGAGTAGCTGTTGTTACCCTGTTTTTTGAAGGTAACCCTACCACTGTTTTCAAAATCTATTGAAATTGGCACTTTTTTTTGTCTGATGAACAGCAAAACCTTGTTGTTTACATTCGTTTACAGTGATGCCAACCTAATTTTTTTTTTTTTTTGCTTGTGATATAACGTCTATGTATTATTAAATTATGTCTCTGTTTGTGCAGTGGTGTCAATGTTGTAATTTTATTTTTATGTGTATTTTATTCCTGTGTCTTGGTTATTTTTCACTGTTTTAAACAATGTCTCATTTCTTAAATGAGTGAATTCATTAAGTACAGTTTGCTTTGGTGCAATGGCTTTGTGAATATGGTAACTTTCCTGTACTGTAAGTAGGTGTTTCTTGTGATTATTTATTTTCAGTATTTTCATGTCTGTTTGAATCGTGGTGGGTTGGTGGTTATGATCTAACAAATGTTCTGCAAATGTTGAGTGATTTGTACATGTAATGGTTCTGATGTGTTCTTTGTGTCTTGTAGTAAAGTTCCTGGTTGTCTGTCCTATGTATTTGGCTTGACATTGTTAGAAAATCAGTTCATATATCTCTGATTGCTGGTACTGATCTATTTCATTATAATTGTTTGGGTGTTTCTGTACTGTTTTAAACCTATGTAACTGCCTCAACCATAAGTCGTAAGTAGAATGTAGTTTATTATTAGTTAGTTTTGTATATTAATATTGTAATTTTGTTAACACCAACCTGTATATACATCCACAGTCACTGACGATGCCCCATTCCACAAGGGCGAAACGCGTCTGAGCTTACATCAATAAAACCAGTTGCTAATAGACGGTGTTTTTATTTACAACTGGGGATTAATTAAAGTTCGAAGTAGCAGTTGTGGAGCTATGGTACGTGACACAATGTTCCAATACTTTCACCCATAACTTATTACCTTTAATAAATGATTCGAATGCCGTCCGGTCACCATCCTGGTCAGCTTTGCTGTTTGGATAATCAGTTAAATAACAGTCAAAGGTCACATGCAAGAAGCTAATTAAGAAGACATATGCACGTGCCAGCTTTTACATTTCACGAAGATTTATTACTCTGAAGTTACATAATCCAAAAGCAAGCCAACAGACTAATCTTCTTCACCAAATAATGCAGTTTAAAGTTCAAATAAGGTTGAAAATAGTGAGTAGAAGCCCCGTTATAATTCATTAAACAATAGACAGGGTGCAGTGCCGTAGCAGTTCACCAAAATCAGTCTACAGCAAACCATATTACTTAGAGCCACATAAACAGTACATTGCACTGTTCACATAATATTCTGTTCATCGGAACATCGGTGGTAGCGCGATAGTGGGTTATTACAGCGTACTCATGGAACAAACACTCGCGGCAACGACATGCTAGGCTCCGTCCACTGTACCGCACTCAACCGTACCTTACGTATCACTGCGCGTTAGACGACTGCACAGCTCCAAGGACAATATAAGCATAACAGAGGTCACATCACCAACTTACAAAATGTGTGTAATGCACACGGTTTCGTCACAGTCTGTCCTTCCGGAATACCAAAATGTAACAATTTTCCACGATTTCTGAGAATACCAGGAATTTTTCACGATTTTTTTTTACCAATTTTATATTTTCAAATTGGCAACCCTTTTCTTTTATGTTTTTGAGGAATTCCTCGGTCGATTATATGCTAAGTAGTTACCTATTTCGAAACGTTCCCGATATCTTTGGGGAATACCTTTGTGCCTTACATTTTCGATAATATTAGGAGATTCCCGAACTAGACTGCGACTATGGTCAAAGAATATGGAAAAAGTTAAGTAGATTTAAGTTTGTATTTCTACGAGTTTGATTCAGGTTAGATATCTTTCGTTAAATAACGCAGTAAACGAATTACAAATTACTAAGTCTACTGTTTTTGTTATTTTGATTTAATTATAAATTTACCGTAGGGCCTTCTGGAATTAACTAGTACTCATTCATGATTTAAATTTCTAGAAAAATATTCTCATATTAGTTTTAAATTTATAGTATATCCTGTAAGTTCCTATTGTTTAACAAAGATAAAGAAGATTCAAATAAAGTAATGAAGTTTAAAATAAATTTAAATGAACTGAAATATCACTGTCAGGTATTTATGAAAATATCAAGTGTTATAATTTTTATAGGCTGTGTTTAACAACTATGCGATGGTATTTGCTATAAATTTAATTGCGATGGACTACACTTATTTACCCTTAATATTTTTTTTAGTATAATTTCCCCAGTCAGCAACTTTTTATTCCAATTTTAATTTCACATTCATTCAGTGTTTTTGATAAAATATTCAAAAACACTGTGGTCTATTTAATTTATATACTTAAAACACGTTTTTAAACTGTTACCCACCAGCCAGTCTCTTCTTTCTGTAAGCCTCTTCCACAAACTTCTCTCCTCACCCATCATCTTCAAAATACGTTCATTTCGTACTTTATCTGCCCACTTAATTTTCGGTATCTTTCTATAGCCATACATTTCATTCGCTTCAATCTTGCTTATTTGAGGTATTCCTAAAGTTCTTACTTCGCTACCATAAAGTGCACTACTTCACACATAGAGTTTTAAAAAGTTCTGTGTTAGTTCTAGATTAATGTTTGGAACAAAAATATTTTTTTTCTTTTACAAGAAGGCTATTCTGCTTTTGACATCATTCCTGATTCGGCCATCAGTTGATATTTTACTTACAAAACAACACAGTCGACTTACTTCTCCTATTGCATCCAATCCTATTTTTATATTTAAACAACTATTATTTCTACCAATCTGCTTCATTTCATCACTTTTGTCTTGCTTTGGTTTATATTTAGTCCAAAATCTTCCTGCCGTATTTTGTTCATTGCATTCAGTAACTTCTCAGTATCCTCGCCCTCTCTGCTAACAAGACAATGTTATCAGAAAATCGTAACATACTGATTGTATCTCTTTGAACACGTTTAATTTCTCATTTTATTTATCGCTTCGTCGACATAGAAGTTGTCTCACGCATTTTATGATTCTCTGATGATTTTATTATAGGCACTTGATTCTTATACTGTATATATTATAAAGTAATCTTCTGTTTCGATATTTTAGACCTGGCTTCTTTAAAAAATTTAACATCTTGAACAGCTTTTTCCAAATCAGCAAGCACCATAAAATCATATTTGTTTTTCTTGGTCCGCCCTTCAAGTACAGGGTGTTTCAAAAATGACCGGTATACAGTATTTAAAAAAATCCATAAAAACTGAACGGGCAGCGATAGGAATACACCGTTTGTTGCAATATGCTTGGGACAACAATAAATTTTCAAGCAGACAAACTTTCGAAATTAGTTACAATTTTCAACAACAGATGGCGCAGCAGTCTGGAAAAATCTAAAGTACCATTATTCTAAGGAATGATGCATTTTTCACAGCAAACTGTGAACAGCACACGCTTACAGCAGAAAGATGACTTACAGAATGGCGAACTCACAGACTGCGTTTACTTCTATATCTTTCAATTCGCCTGCAGCGCCATCTGTTGTTGAAAATTGTGACTAATTTCGAAAGTTTGTCTGCCTGAAAATTTACTGTTGTCCCAAGCATGTAGCAACAAATGGTGTATTTATATCGTTGCCCGTTTAGTTTTTATTGATTTTTCAAATATACCGGTCATTTTAGAAACAACCGGTATTAATCTTAAAGACAGAATTGCTTCTCTTGTACAGCGGTTTTTCATCCCATTCAGTAAATTCTCAAGATTGTCAGTCCGTTCTGCTAACAGGACAATGTCATCAGCAAATCGTAGCATATTGATTTTTTCTTCTTTAAGCCGCATATTCACATTACGCAGAAAATAGTCTGTTGGCAAACCTGAGTTTAACTTCATATCCCAAAAGTTTACAATGTGGACTAATTTAATGTTGAACCTATGAAGAACAATGCTGGTAGTGTTCAGTATCGAAAGTAACTAAAGAATATTTTTGTTTGAAACAGGGGAGAGGGTACGGTTACAATACACCACAGTTTGGTGTCAAGAAAAAAGGGTCGAGAGGGGGGGGGGAGGGGGCAGAAGACGTGAGGCTGACAGAGTGGGGGGGACTCGTGACAAATTGTGGGACCCGGCGCACTCTATCAATGCTCGCTTTTTGTGCCACACGATCTGCACTCTCCTCTCCTGTGTCGTTCAGGCTATGACAAATTTCACCTAAATGTTTTTGTGCTCGCGGAAAGTAATGGTACCAAATGTTACGAGTCACTACGCAAAGAACTACACGAAATTCAAATAATATGTTAGGAAAATCAAATAGTGAATTGGGTATTACTGAACTTGTCTTAAACCTCAAAGATGGGACCTTACTTAGTTCAACCTACTTCCCAAACACACACACAAACACACACAAACACACAAACACACACACACAAACGCACAAACACATACACACAGGCGAACATACAAACACACACAGAAAAACACACATACACAAACACACACACACACAAACACACACACACACAAACACACACACACACTAACACACACACAAACGCACAAACACATACACACACAAAAACACACATACTGCCCACTCAAGTACATACGAGATGTGTTCAAAAAGTAACGGGAATTTTTAAATTGTGCTGGTTACATTAGTCCGATTTGCACGATTTTTTCGTTGTTGTGTTGACAAACATGTGTTAAAAGTATCTATACATTTTGAGTTATATTGGATGTTTAGTCTCTTGTCAGGATAACATGTGTTTTGATGCCGTCGACGATATTTCATTAGTGCAATAAATTTTGCTATAAAAATGGAATTAAGTGCAACTAAGTTATAGAGTTGTTAATTATTGCTTTTGGTGAATCAACTATCAGTAAAATAAGGGTTAAGAATGGTGTAATCCTTTCAAGATGGCCGTGAAGACGTTGAAGATGATGAGCATACGGGTTATCCTAGCACATCAAATAAGCGATGAAAACGTGGAAAAAGTGAAAGAAATGATTATGAAAGATCGTCGAATCGCAATTAGAGAAGTTGCTGATGATGTTTGAATATCAGTTGGCTCATCCCATGAAATTTTTTCATCTGTTTTGGGTATGAAACGCGTTGCAGCAAATCTTATTGCAAAATTGTTGAGTTTCGAACAAAAACAGCAGCGAATGGTGGTTACTCAGAAATCGTTAAATGAGGCCTACAACGATGCAGAACTATTGAAACGTGTCCTAACAGGTGATGAAACATGGGTTTTTGGGTATGACGTCCAAATTAAGGCTCACTCGTTCCAGTGGAGGCATTCTGGATCGCCAAGACCGAAAAAATGCTCGACAAGTCCGGTCAAATGTGAAGGTTATGCTTAGTATTGCCAAAAAGATGGTTTTTTTTCTGGCTTGAAAAAAAATCATAAAAACAAACATGTTTTTTTTCTGGGACATGTTTTTTTTCACAACTACTAAATCTCAAATTTGTAAGGCAGTTATCGTTTAATATGACTGGTTTAGAGTTTGTTCTAAATACTTGTCTTAATTTTTAAATCTACTAGGCCTATATTTTTCTGGTTCATTAAAAAAAAAATTACGAAAATGTTGGTAACATTCACTGAAATTTTCTTTTATGAACGGGGATTTCCCGAAGAGGCTAGGTTGCGCGAGAAGGAATCCCCATTCCCCGTTGTTTGGATTGATACTCACTATTTGAACTAGTGCTGCCAGCCTTACGAATTTATATGTAGGCCTAAGGATCTTTTAAAAAATTAGGAATTCAATATTTATCTACGGTTTTTTACCTCTTTTTATTACTTATTGTGCTTTCCTTATATTCGTATACTTGTTAAACTCTCAGCATATAGTGATACTGACTCATTAAATTGTCAGTAATTATGAATCATTTCTTTGCAACCGTTGGTGTAAACTAACGATTGAAAAGAAGTAAAACTCCTATTTTGTATGGTAATGGATTTAATTCAAACTTAAAAGACCGTAATACGGAACTATCGTCGCAGTCTTTATGCACAGTGTGTATTTTGCTCACAATTTAAAACTGCAATATCAAAATCTTTGCGTACGATACAAGAACAACCAGTAAAAGAAAATGTAACTACTTCTGAAGTTATGGATCTAGAGGAGACAGAAGAAGAAACAGAAAATTCCGTTGTTGGTAGTGCTGATACTAGTGAATGTGGTACTGACATAGATGAATAAAATTATGTTACCAATATAGATACATTTATGAATCATTATGTAAGACATTACATGATTTGGTAAGAATAAAAACACACTTGTAAAATGAAAGTTCCTTGAATGAAACTATACTGTATCAAATATATTGTTTTCTGAAAGAAAGAAAAAACAAATTTAGAAAAAAAAACAAGGGTGCTAGGTTTTTCTTTCACAAAGCTAAAAAAAAAAAAAAAAAAAAAAAAAAAACAGTGCTGAAAGATCTCAAAGCCATCCTAAAGATCGAGTTCCAGAAGTGTTTTGGAGATCGGAAGAGGCGATGGAATGAGTGTATAATATCTAATGGGGACTATTTTGTTGGGCATAAAATCGATGGAGACGAATAAATAAAATTCTTACAAAAAAAAAAAAAAAAAAAATTGAAAATTCCCGTTATTGTTTGAACACACCTCGCACACACAAGCACATACACACATATACATACACTCACACATACACATACACATACACATACACTCACACTTATAGTAATACGTAAACGAAAATCACTCACACATATACAGGGTGTTACAAAAAGGTACGGCCAAACTTTCAGGAAACATTCCTCACACACAAACAAAGAAAATACGTTATGTGGACATGTGTCCGGAAACGCTTACTTTCCATGTTAGAGCTCATTTTATTACTTCTCTTCAAATCACATTAATCATGGAATGGAAACACACAGCAACAGAACGTACCAGCGTGACTTCAAACAGTTTGTTACAGGAAATGTTCAAAATGTCCTCCGTTAGCGAGGATACATGCATCCACCCTCCGTCGCATGGAATCCCTGATGCGCTGATGCAGTCATGGAGAATGGCGTATTGTATCACAGCCGTCCACAATATGAGCTCTAACATGGAAAGTAAGCGTTTCCGGACACATGTCCACATAACATATTTTCTTTGTTTGTGTGTGAGGAATGTTTCCTGAAAGTTTGGCCGTACCTTTTTGTAACACTCTGTATACACACACACACACACACAAATATATAAGCACATATACTCATTGTTGTAGCCTTATGTAAACAAACACCAGATCTATACCCATAATAAAACTGTAAAAAAATATCCAGTATGGCATGACATGTCTGACTTCAACGTCAAGGAAAAATGGCGTCAAAGCTGGAACTCTGCACTTGTGATACATCCAGATATTGAATATCCTACAATATGTATTTCAAGACGCGATGAATTTAGTTTTTAATAATTTAAATTGCCTTCAGAGTATCAGAGCGCCATGTTACTAAATTGTAAAAGTTTCGTAGTCGACAACAATATTAACAAAATCCTTAGATTGATGTGGTGTAATATTTGGCGCGTATCAGTTAAGTTTACGAAACGAATGTTCTTTAACGCAGTGCAATTTTTTGCGCCTATCTGTTCTGTTTCCGAACATTTTATCATTTAATTACCAGTTGAAAGATAACACCAATGCAACTGTATAATTTATTTAACTGGTAATTAATTAAGCAACTGCAGAAACATGGCCTACAACAACATTGCATTTTATCATTTATTACTCCGTCGACGTATAGTTATAAAACGTATTGAACTTCGCTGTGTGAAATGTTAACAGTTTATTATTGTGAACTACAAATTATTTACATATATGTGAAAAGATTACGCGTTTTTGTTTGCGTTCTCTTTTTAAAAGAAAAAAAAAACACAACACAAAAACACAAAAACAAAAACAAAACATGGTTGATTGGTTTTTGCACGTTATTTTCCAAAAAATACCTGTCATACCAGTCTTAGTGATTTTTGTTAACCCCTCGCTACGCTAAGGTTTTTCAAGTGCTGTCAGTAAAGGGTTACGCGTCAAGATTCTGCGTTTTATACGCGGATCCAGTTTTGTAACCTGAAATGTCGAATATCTGGCGTCAGCTGGAGTTGAACTCAAGTAGTTGGCCGTACTAACGAGGCTCCCATCAAAGTGAGAGCCGGGAAGTTCCGCCGACCGAGCAAACAGTACTGTGGCACGCGACCTCCAAGGATACGTCACGCGAACCTCAGCCGCGACCTGAGCTACGACCGCGGCAATTAATAACCTCATTACGCTTCACCAAAACTCGAATCTGTCGCTGACTGCCTCTCTCCTGTCTGCAGCGCAGATTTAAGTTTAGGAATTAATTGTTATTCGTTACTAGTCCTGTCAGGGTCGCCATGTATGACTTATTAATTTTAAGTTCTGTTGAAAGGAAACTTGAAATAAATATTAAAACACGTCAGTTTAAAACTTTCTGCAGCCCATACATTAACCATCATTTACAAACCACTCCCAGATAATTCAATATTGGAATGTTTCAGGCAGAAGCAATAACTGTTGTTCATTATTATCCCTGTCACAATCACCATTTGTGACTTATTATATTTAATTAATTTTAAATTCGGATGAGAGGAAGTTTAAAATAAATATTAAAGCAGTTCAGTTCAAAACTTCTTGAAATCAAGATATCAACCACCATTTACCAAACACTCAAAGATAATCCAGTGTTGGAATATTCCAAACATAAGCAGAAGTAAACATTACAAATCACTAATAATTTTTTATGAAAGCAGTGTACGATGCAGTGATCCAAATCATTAACTAGTAGTTTCTGAAAAATTTAATGGGCGAAGAAATTACTAGAAAGCGATCGATCAGTAGAATTGCTCCATTTCTCAAGCTAGCCAGTAACAACATTTAGGACATGAAACATTCTAGAACATCGTATATTCTAGTTTTGTATATTTAAAAGGAAACGTTGTCGAAATAATTGCCAAGAACGAATTAATTTAGCTAATAAGGTGACTTAATGAATACAGAAAAATAGGAACTTTCACTAGTGGGTAACAAAACTTCCATGTGATTTTCAAATCGAATTCATTATTCGTTTTACGAAATTATCTTTCAGACAGGCTACATAAATCAAAAATAAACAAAATCAGTTAAAAAAATTATAATGGACCTTAAGAAAATATCCGTAATTTTCAAAAAATTACATTTTTATGAAATTTTATTATCTTTTAAGGATCAGTTTATGTTAAATTATTCATATAGTTTGTTTGCGAAAACTAGTTTATTTATTTTTTTACTCTTGGTTTTACGGTCATTAGAGGCGGGATGGGTTTGGGTACAAGGAACGGGAAGGAATTCGACCATGGCCTTTTGAAGGTAGCATCGCGGCATTTACCTGGAGTGATTTGGGGAAACCATGGAAAACCCATATCTGGATGCCCGGAAGGGGATTCGAACCGGTGTCCTCCCGAATGTGAGGCCAGAGCGTTAACCGTTCACCCACCACGCTAGGTGTGAAAACTAGAAACGAGATTCCGACATGGGGGACTTCACAAAACGTAATCGTTCTTTAGGTGAACTGGTATGAGCGGGGAATGACTATGAAAAACCGTTTCATATCAAAATCTGCTGCGTTGTCCGGGGTTTGAACCCGTGTACTTCTAAACCTCAGAAATTAATTGAACGATCCTTTTATAAACAGGACGATTTAACGGTAAAAGTAAAAAAATCGGCTTCTCGCTATTCAGAATGGCCAATTTCTTTATTGCGCCTGGCCTAAATGCTCGGAATTATTTGAGATTATTTCGAACTGAGTGGCCTGTGTTAAAGAGCCCTGTCCCATGCCTGGTAGCATCGATTGTAGATATCGCACTTGGACGTTATCGCAAACCGATAAGCTCAAAGAACTGGCGAAGATAACACACTCGGCAGCCAGCCAGGAGTGATTTAAACAGCTAGCAGGATTACCAACCTTGCCAGATACCACACGTCCTGTTTCAATTGTACAACTCATTAACTTCAGGAGTAAGTGAGGTAGTTTGCAGAAGACATAATGTTGTATAACAGGGCCGAAACAGCAGACGAGTGTAAACAGCTATCAAGACAAGAAATTTTGATGGGTAGATTTATTTATTTCGTGTCAAAAACGCTGCTTACAAATTGTTAAAAACAGTAATAACAATAAAATAAATAAAATAATATCAATCAACAACAAAGAGTTCATATGATGGATGACCAAAAGTCAGCAACTTGTCTGGCATTGTCACTGGCGCGAAGGAGGTCTTGCAGAGTGCAGGTTGATGGCACTGCGGGCAATTGTATAAATGCTGAATGGTCTGTTCTGCCCCACACTCACACGCGGTATTAGGATCTTCAAGATAATGCCATCTTCAGGTTATCTTTGGTCCTGCCCACTCCACTTCTCAGCCGATTTAGCGGTCTCCGGGTCTTCCAGTTGAGGTTGCCACCTGGTGGTAGTGTCTCTGCAGTAGGTACCCATTGATTCATACGAGTCATTCTGGCTCGCCACAGATTGAGCAACTTTCGGCGGTACATCTGAAGCAGCTGTCGTCCTAAAGACGCATTCCCACGATCCCTTGTAACGAAGGCGATACGGGACGGGACCTCATTAGCCGAAGTGTAGGTACGACCGCGGGCTAGTCCTAGCTTACCTCGCCGCCATCTCCGCACCACGTTGCCTAGTGTCGTTTGGCACAGAGCACTTTACAGCAACAGAAGAAGTGCGCACCGCTGCTGCAAACCGATGGCAACAGCGCACCACTACACACGCCTGTGATGTTTACCGACATAGAGTGGGTAGCTGCGTCTCGTCTCCGCTAGCAGAGGCGGCCCTGTTCCCATGGCGTGTGGTTGAGTATTCGTCCCGTGACGTCCCGTCTCGCCTTCGTTACAAGGGATCGTGGGAACGCGCCTTAAGGAAGCTTTTCCTAGATTTCAGCCTTTGTCTTGGAAGTTGATGACCGAATAACGGATGAGCAGCGTTTTGATTAGCTTTGTTTCTTTCTGACATTGCAGCTACATTCCGTCTTATATCAGGGGGAGCGATTCCTGCCAAACCATGTAGTTTTTCAATCGGCGTTGCTCTGAGGCAAACCGTTACAATTCTGCAGGTTTCATGTAACGCAATGTCTACCTGTTTGACATAAGCAGAGTTGTACCAAATGACAAATGACAGAAAGGGTGAACTTATTAGATACACAGATAGAATAAATAAATTTATACAACGAGACTGATTATTTTTATTGCTGCCAACCTGGAAAGATTATCCGCATATCAAGGAATACCATCCATAAGGAGAACAGGTTTTTTGTATACGGTACTGTATAGAAAGGATTTTAGTTACACAAAATTTTAATTTCAGTGGATGTGCGATGAGTGGTAACGCTCTGGCCTCGCATTCCGGAGGACGCCGGTTCGAATACCCGTCCGACCAGCCAGATTTCAATTTTCTATGGTTTTCCGAAATAAATTTAGACACTGCCGGGATGGTTTCTTAACACGACAAGACCGAATTCTTTCCCGTTAACTGCCCCTGTCCGTTCTAGACTCTAATGACTTCGCCGAGGGCAAAACATTCTGATTAGTTACTAATGTTATTCAGCTTGGATATGTGTCGTTAAAACTAAAACAATTTAAAATAATTTTACCGTATAGGAATTTATTTTTGCCAGCACAATGAATGGAACACTAATTGTGAAATACGGTGTAAATTATCAAATCTATTTAATTTAATTGCAATGGAGCACACGCTCCGGTGGCAATTTCCCTACACACCCAATTTCCCCCTTATCCTGCACCCACCTACATTTGCCCTCTACAAATTTTTACATTAAATTCTTTTAACGTTTTCGGTAAGTTATTCATCTATGGAACATTACTTGTGAAATCTAGTGTAAATTATCAAATCTTTTTGATTAACGTTTCAGATGTTTTACAGATAGCTTCGATTCAAGAATTCTCGTATCCATTAAGTCTTTGTTCAATGCCAAGTGACGCGTCATATCAATGCCGTAACAAAGGTTTTAGTGACGATTGGACGTTTGATACGAATCACCAAAAGTCAAATCAGTAAATTTTTTCTGGCGGTAATATTTTCTGATAACCATGTTCCTATTGATCATAGGTTTTAATTAATCGCTGTGTTGCAAAACCACTAAACTGGCTACATTGTTTTTAATACACCTATTTAAAATTCTGGCCTGATTAAAAGTTATTAGAATTCCAGTTAAAAAAAAAAAAAATAGGCTTATCTGCCAGTGTCAGGATATTTTATTTTAAGTTACCGCGAGACAGCCTGTGAAAGTAGTGGACGACATATTTTTTTTCTGTTTGTAAAGAAATAACTTAGATCTTCTGGATTAGACTTCAATGTTCCTGTCTTAACTTAAAGTAATATTCAAGCTATTCAATCCAATTGACATTAACTAACCATTTTTCGTGTATTTTCAGGGCTCACAATACCATTGGAACTGATCCTTTCCAAAACGTAAGCTACAGCGAAGAGACTGTAGAGAGAAATATGCAATAGCCAAGTAAACACAAAACTAACTTCGTCCACAACCTGAAGGTTGGTTGGATCCTCCCGAAGGAGGCATACTAAGCCATTGTGTCAGAGGTAGGACGGCCAGTTCCTTTCGTCTGGGACCTACAGTTTAACATGGAATCCGAACCACGGAACCATCTGCCATAGCTCATATTATCAAACATAACTATCAAAAATTCCTAACAACACCGGGATTTGAACTCGGACCTAACCCCGAACTTCTGAAATCAAGCAGCTTAACCATTGAGCTACCATGAAGGAGAATCATATTTCAGTGATGTATTTCTAACTACTGTGGGTATGGTCATATGTCTAGAACTGTTCACTGTTGCCAAACAGATTAATTTTTTAAAAAATTATGGCTTTTCGCCTCGTCGACGTCGAGGTCATTAGAGGCGGGACTGGACTGGGGACAAGGAACGGGAAGGAATTCTGCCATGGCCGTTTGAAGGAAGCATCCCGGCATTCTCCTGAAATGATTCGGGGAAACCAGGGAAAACCCAAATCTGGATTCCCGGACGGGGATTCAAACCTGCGTCCTCTGGAATGCGAGGCAGACAGATTCAGCTACGCAAATCACTATGTCCACGGTCTGCCTTAAAACTTGTTAAGCGCGACGGAAAATACAATTTCCCTCCCTTTAATTTTAAGAGGAGGATCAGCATCTCTTTCAGGTGTCCAAAGCATTACGCGTGGAATAAACACATCATCTTTCACATACACACCCAGCACATTGGCAATAATCTACTTAGGACGTTTATATGTATAAAAGAAAATTTTTGGGGCAGGAACATGCCCGCACTATCCGATCTATTTCTTTAGTTTTATCAAATTTGACCTCTTAAGAGGATTTAAACTAGATATATTGCACACAGATTAAAGGGGATAGAGAAAAAATGAGTTTTTAGGGCAAAAAGGAGACTTTAAGTTCAAAGGACATAGGCGCATGACCTGATTTTCATCTACATATATACTCTGCAATTCACAAAATTGTTGGTGGCACAGGGTGCTCAGCACCAAAGCTAATCTCTTTGCTGTGCATTCCAATAGAATCAGTGCGGCACCTTATTTCTCTAATTTTATCTTTCCTGTCCTTCCGACTCAATAGGTTTGTGGAAGAAGTATTTCACTACACTTGAAAGTGAAAGTGGGAGTACACATGTTTACCAATAAGTTTAAACGAAACGTATGTCGTCTATCTACCAGAGACTCCCAACTTAGTCTACTAATCAGTTCTGTGACGCTTTCATAAGGACTGTAGCAAGCGGTAACGAATCGAGCGGCTCTTCTCTGTACTTTCTCTATAGTTTCGATCAACCCTTTACGAAACGGATCCCAAATGGCACAACAATAATCCAAATGTGGACGCACAAGAGATTTGTACGCTATCTCCTTTGTTTGATCATTACAATTTTTCAAGATTCGACCTATGAATCGCAGACTAGAATTTGCTCTACCTACTAACGAATTAATGTGTATGTCCCATTTCATGTTCCTTTGTACTGTTACTCCCAAATATTTCATAGAATCGACCATATCAATAACTGATCTGGTTAAAATACAAACTTGACCTACTATGTTTTACGGTAAGAGTTTGCTCTACAAAATTTGAACAATTTCTGTTCATTATTAAGACTATCAGAGACGATGATGTGATTACGATACGAAATCACATCGAAAATCTTGTTAAAAGTAATGGAATGCTGCGGTTTTCTCCGATCAGACTTCTTTGTGTTGTTCACTGGCATTTCTTTGCAGATGACTTCTAATCACTTTCAGGTAGAGATAAAACTAACATAGAAACTCAATTCGCCCGCAGATAATCGATACACGTGACGGTCGTAAGATAAAATTGTTACTTTGTGCCGATTTCAAGTGTACAGTTAGTCACGGCTACAAATTAATTTAAACCGTGGATGGTATTAAAAATGTAAAAGCACTGCTGTCGAAAAATCTGAAAAAACAGCAATTACAACCGTCACATCTCTTTAGCAAGGCAATTCTTCGAATAGCATTTCCTTTTTAGCACTTAGGACGAATGAAGATCCCAAATCAATAGAAATCCGACGAATAGTGGCCACTTTCGTGCATCGTCCCGTATCTAGCAAAAAGAATGGGCTACGTATTAATGTTTAGATTCACTAATAGAGTTGTAGCAAACCGTATGTTTCGTTACTGAGTGACTCGAAGTACCGAATCGTTACTCACAAACTCATTTCGTTACCCGCATTTGTCGTACGGATGTCAGTTTGATTCGATAAACGAACAAATATGACGCATCATCCGGGAAATGGAACGATTCGCCCAAAGAGACCAAAAACTAAATGAATTTGAATGAGAGAACGAACATTTGAACATCGTGCGTTTGTGGGAATTTTGATTTGAATTCGTTTCGTTGCGAAGGAAAATGTGCAAGTACCAATATGTTGTGCATACATTATTTTATATAATTAATATTATTTACTGTTAAGTGTTGATATTTTTAACGAAGTAAGTGCGAGTAATTTTAACAGCATAAAGAGTTATTTTGCAGTCTTAGTTTTGTTTAATGTTAAAATTTACAGAGTATAATTTGTAAATAGAAAATTTGGATAGATAATTTGAGATGGTTCTTTCTTTTTTATTGATCATACCTTAGTGATATTTTATTAATTTCAAACATTTATGAAATGCGTGTAACAGCCCTCAAACCTCAAATTAAATGTAATTGTATTTTATAAAGCATTTGTAGGAAGCTAAAGTTTGGTTGAATATGACCTAGAGTGGTGGTGTAACGGTTAGCGTTCTGGCCTCGCATTCGGGAGGACGGCGTTTCGAATCCCCGTTCGGGCATCCAGATTTGGGTTTTCCATGGTTTCTCAAATCACTCCAGGCAAATGCCGGGATGCTTCCTTCAAAAGGCCATGGCCGAATTCCTTCACATTCCTTGCCCCCCATCGTCTCCCCGTCTCTAAAGACCTCGCTGTTAAGAGACATTAAGCAGTTAAAAAAAAAAAAAGGTTGAATATGATCTGGTAGGTTTGTTTTGCAATTTCCTGTAAATGTATATAGACTTTGTTTTATGAAGAGAAGTTATTTAAAGGCCGTTTAATATGTTTAAGAACAGAATTGTGCAAGAGAATTGCTTAAATGTTCGTAATTCCAAGTATTAAGGCAAGTTACGATGTCTAAAGGACAATTTTCTACAGTTTAAAATTATTTCTGTGAATAATTTTGTGTTTAAGTATCTTTAATTTCCATTTATGACCATTTCGTATTGATGGTAAATGATTATGTATTAATTCTGATTGTTTTTAATGTGTTTCAATTGTTTAAGTATTTTTAATGTTCGAGAAATGTCTGTCGGAATCCTTTGAAGTGTTCTAGAAATTTCGATGGAGTTTATATAAAGCTAACATCCGAGACAGAGAAACTACTTTTCACCGACTCAATTTACGGCGGCCAAGAACGGTATTGTCTGTGGAAGAAGTGTTGAATACAATCGCTGGATTGTATGTATTAATGTAAACGGTATCTTTGACGTCGTGTATTATGAAAATAAAAGCAAGTTTAAAGTGAACTGTTTCGTGGAATAGTTATTTATCACATAAATAAAACCACGAACAATCTAATATGCGTTTATTCTAAAATGCGATATTCTAACTTCTATTTTATTTTACAGTGAAAGTTTTACTTTACTAAATGTACAGTTTACTCAGACTCGATGCGATGTTTCATATTAGTGCTCGATTGTGTCAAAAGTAACGAGTAACGAAACTATACGATGGTAACGAAGTAGTCAATGACTTGCTGTCGACGGTCGTATCTCTAGAAAGTCTGGGTACGTCCTCACCACACGCAACTTAACTGCATGGAAAAAACTAGTAGTAACTCCTGCTAACCTAATAATCAGACACACATTCGACGTTTCCAGAAATCAGATCTGGTGGATGCCCGGATGATGCTACGAGAGGCCACGGCCGAATTCCTTCCTGTTCTTTGACCCCTATTCTTTCCCGCTGCTAATGACCTGAAAGTCGACGAGGCATAAAGACATACGAAAATATTCAATGTTTATACCATTTGTACGATGCTACTTCCTTCAACGCTGAGTCACAGTTGGCCTTATTCATTATCTTCCACGATTCATCGTAAGAAACTTCCTGGCAATACAAAATTTGCATCAAACAGTTTGTCAGAAACCTGACACAGCTTAGTAACGCATAGCAACTAAAAAAACAACAGATGTTAGCAAACTGTTTGCACCTACTGCTTAAACTGCGCTTGACGGTCAGATACATTGGTACCAACTTACAAAAAAAAACTTTTTCTGAATGTTTTTTGAATGGATAGTTCCCGACACAGGTGGTCTGTCCTAAGGAGAAACCCCGTAGCAATGGAACTAGTCAAGTGGAACACACGCAGCGTAACCATTTCCGTTTCTTCCATTTCTAGTAGTTGTATACACTGGTGAGCCAAA
The DNA here is from genome assembly GCA_031002005.1 of Vandiemenella viatica. Classification (NCBI taxonomy): domain Eukaryota; kingdom Metazoa; phylum Arthropoda; class Insecta; order Orthoptera; family Morabidae; genus Vandiemenella; species Vandiemenella viatica. Next base: position 113,510,643 of record CM061918.1, read on the forward strand.
ACGTTATGACCACAGTACACAGGAAGAATGAATGCTGCCTTGTTTCGAGTGAGCTGTCATTCTAGCTACGATACGTGTAGCTAATGGGGAAATCCACTGCCATAATTGAATTTGACAATTGCCAGGTGCCTTCGAACGAGCATCTCGGAAACGGCGAGGCTGGTCGGTTGTTCCAGTGCTACTTCCCGTGTGGGGAGTCCATTAATTGCGTGAGGTGTTATTCCGGTATTCCAGACCCCCCCCCCCTCTCTGGTGAGACCACGTGAGATATGGTCGGATGCCCCCCTCTAAAATGACGTGAGATTTTGACGGGGACTTCCCCCCCCCCCAACTAATCAACATCGCAACTTTTTGAGACCTTGTTTTTTTAGGTCTCATGCTTCCAAGTGCGGTTATACTCCCCCCCCCCCTCCCTAAGGTCAATTTCTGGGTCAAAAATCCAACTTTCGCGTCATTTGTATACCTTCCTTTTTTTAGCTCTACCGTGCTACAAGAATTTCAAAACCTCGCGTCAGATTACCTATGACCTCCCCTCGCCCTTGGTGAGGTTTCTTGAGATTTCGCGAGACCCCCCCCCCCATTTCAACTCACGTCTTTAATGGACGCCCCCTGAGCGTCTATAGTAAGGGAGCGTCCATTAATTACGTGAGGTGCTTTTCCGGAAATCTGAACACACCCCGTTGTGGTGAGATCTGGTTTGAACCCCCCCCCCCCATTCCCTTGTGGTTATATGAGATCTTGAGAGACTCCGTCCCCCCCCTTTGCTGACCGGCCTCGTAGCTTTTTGGGACTTTTCTTATCTCTCCTGTTTTTAGGGTGGTTATACCTCCTTTAACGTCGGCGTGTTTTCTAGTCTATTTTTTTTTTTGCCCTACTGTTCTTTAAGAAATTAAAAATATGATGTGAGATTTCCGTAGACTCTACTCCTTAAACCGCGTTCCCACGACGTCTTGTAAAGGAGGTGGCACCTCATTAGCCGAAGTGTAGGGACGAGCGCGCGCCGCAGGTTAGACCTTGCTACCTCGCCGCCACCTCCCCACCACGTTGCCTAGTGTCGTTTGGCTCAGAGCACTTTACAGCAACAGAAGGGGTGCGCACCTCTACTGCAAGCCGATGGCAACAGCGCTCCACTACGCACGCCTGTGATGTTTACCGACATAGAGTGGATAGCTGCGTCTCGTCTCCGCTAGCAGAGGCGGCCCTGTTCCCATGGCGTGTTGTTGAGTATTCGTCCCGTCCCGTCCCGCCTCCGTTACAAGAGATCGTGGGAACGCGGCTTTAGTGAGAGTTCGACGAACACCAACCCCCATTTCACCCCACGTAATTAATGGAGTCCCCTAAATGGTTGGAAACTGTAAAACCACGAGTTGGCATGTTGCAGGCCTACCAACTCATAAGCATGACAATACTAGTTGACACCATTGATTTAACACACATAAGCCGAGGTTTTGGTGGTTCCTTTTAAAAATGATACATTACACTACTGACATATTTAAATGTCCAAAAACTACGAGGGGCAGTCAAAAAATTCCCAGAATTCTGTCATAGTGTTGGCAGTCAATACAGTTCCCGGAATTCTGTCGTAGTGTTGGCAATTGTTATGAATTTGACAGGTCTGAACAGGTCATAACAGGCAGTGTGACTGCAGTGTAGCTGAAGGTAGGTCTGTGTGGTAATCAGTTGATATGAGTTTGACAGGTCTGAACAGGTCATAACAGGCAGTGTGACTGCAGTGCAGCTGAAGGTAGGTCTGTGTGGTAATCAGTTGTTATGAATTTGACAGGTCTGAACAGGTCATAACAGGCAGTGTGACTGCAGTGTAGCTGGAGGTAGTGTAACAGCCCTCATACCTGAACTTTAAATAGAATTTTATTTAATGAAGTATCTGTAGTGAGCTTAAGTTTGCTTGAATATGATCTGGTATGTTTGTTTTGCAATTTCTTGTAAATCAGTGTATATAGACTCTATTTTATGAAAGGAAATTATTTAAAGGTTATTTAATATGTTTAAGAACAGAATAATGCAAGAGAATTGCTTAATTGTGTGTAATTCCAAGTATTAATGGAAGTTACGATGTCTACAGGACAATTTTCTACAGTTTAAAATGATTTCTGTAAATAATTTTGTGATTAAATATCTTTAATTTCCATTTCTGACCATTTTGTAATGGTGTTAAGTGATTATGTATTAATTCTGATTGTTTTTAATATGTTTAATTGTTTGAGTAATTGTTAATGTTCGAGAAATATCTCGCGGAAGCTTATGAAGTATTCGGGAAATTTCGATAGAGCCTATATAAAGAAATCAGCAGAAGGACAGAGTTAGTTTACAGTTAGTTTATACAGATTCACTTTGGAACTGCCAAAGATTGCGTCAGTAGTATCTCTGGATTGTATCTTTGCATGTAAACAATATCGCTGACGTTGTTTTGAAAATAAACAAAAATGTTAAACTGAACTTTATGGTGGTCTACTTAATTAATTACTATATTAATTATACCACATAAAGACTCTGACAGTAGGTCTGTGTGGTAATCAGTTGGCGCGATGTCGCAGTTTGAGCAAAGGGCGATCATCAAGTTCATGTGCAGATTACGGAAATCTGTTTCAGAGACTTTGTTAGCCTTACAAACAGTTTACGGTGAAGATTTGTTAAAGAAAACAGCCGTTTACGAGTGATTTTCAAGATTTAATGGTGGACAGGAATCGCTGGAAGACGGGAGTCGCAGTGGGAGACCTTCAACCTCCAGAAACGAAGCAATGGTAGAGCAAGTGAAACAGTTAATCAGATCAGACCGAAGATGAAAATGGGCCTCAAAGGTAACCGTTTTGGCACCGTAGAAGAAATCGAAATCAAAGCGATACCAAAACAGGATTTTCATCGTTGTTTCCAGCAATGGTAGGAGCGGTGGAGCAAGTGTGTGTATTCAAAGGAGCCTTCTTAGAAGGAGATTAGGTAAATTTGTACATATCTTTCGTTAATAAAGAGTTACAATGACATCCCGGGAACTTTTTGACTGCCCCTCGTAAATACATTACACGTTGGTGATATGCGTCAAAGATTAAACAGGGAAGAAAGTAAAATCCCGTTCTGGTTCTTTAGGTTTGCGTTTATAGAACACGCCAAGGGGACCTTCAGGTTTAATGTTCCTCTCTGAGAGATGTTTGATATACAACCCAGCCTTCCTTCGCTAAGTACAGTATGGTGAATAATTTTTTCATAGCCGTTGTTTGAACCGGATAACCTTGTTCTATGTATCGTTTGCTGCCACTGCACCTTCGTGACCACGGCTAAGAGGCGCTTGGTGTTCTTCTTCAGAAGAAAAAATAAAACAGAACACTAAAATATCGTTAAGTAAGGGCTTTCCAATTTTATCTACCGAAATACCAAGCCGGATTCAAAATGTATGGGTAGCATTTTATGGCGGCGAGTCGTGTTATAAATTTCAGTGTCAAAGCACCATGAAATCAGAGATAAGCGAAGTCCATCAAAGATAATAATAAAAAAACTGATGGCAAGGTTCATCCGCTGTAGACGTATCAGATTGTACGAGAAAACCAGACAGTTCTCGCAGAAGAGCGATAAATCTTCCAGATGAAGCTTTGGAAATTCCTATTTTTTTATTTTCTGCTCACCCAATCACGAGTGTTGTAATTAATAGTGACAGCCGAAAGTAGACGTTAATACTGCTCCACTTGTCAGTCAGACGCGTGTAACAGTGTAAAATATATTTAGATGGCTCAATTTAGTGATTGAATCACTTGCGATTGCAGTTAAGCTCAGTATTAGTGTGTGACACGGAACCTTCATAATGCCCAGTCACCGGCACGTAGTAATGGTAGAACGTACGACACCTATATCATAATTGCTCTCAAATTTTGTGGAAATGCCCCCCTCCACCCAAGAACAGCTTAATGAAACAGGTAGTTACATTGGCGTCTCAGTATGTATTATCGCATGTATTATCGATTCGAGCCACCGAGAGGAATAATACTGGTCCCAGAACTGATCCCTGTGGTACCAATTAATTGCTATAAGATAATCTACACACTTTGACAATAAATTTGGCCGCCGCTGAAAACTTCTATCACTCTTATTTTGCAAGATATGACATCAATGTCATCCTAAGAAACAGTAACAGAAACAGTAGTGCATTACCGTTTCCTGGGATGAAATTGATGTCATATTTTGCAAAATAAGAGTGATAGAAGTTTTCAGCGGCGGCCAAATTTATTGTCAAACTGTGTACATATTACCATTTAAGTCGAAGACTGTAACACGTTGAAGCGTTTAACCATACTCACAGCACCACTCCCTTTAACCCGTGCAAAGCTACCTAAAGAAATAATGCAGGTCCCAAAACTGATCCCTGTGGTATACCATTTAATTGCTATAAGATAACATAGATACCCCTTTCAAAGTCTAAGATGGTAAACACCTTGAAGCATTTAACCACACTCGCGGCACCACTCGCTTTATAACATACAAATAAATAACGCAGGTACAAGCTCTTATTCCTGTGGTAAAGCAATTAATTGCTATAAGATAATGTTGGGATCCCCTTTTAAATCGTAGGTGATAACACGTTGAAGCATTTAGCCGTACCCACGGCAACACTCGTTTCTCTCCATACAAACCTAGCTGTAGGAATAACGAGGGTACGAGTACTTATCTCTATACTAAAGCAATTAATTACAATAATATAATGTAGAGATCCCCATTTAAGTCGAAGGTGGCAGCACGTTAAAGCATTTAGCCATATCACGGCACAACTTGCTTCATCTCATCCAAAACTACGTATGGAAATAATGTAGGTACCTATACTGATCCCTGTCGTATATGATTTAACTTCTTTGAAATAATGTGGAGATGCCCGCTAAAGTAATAAAACGATGAAGTAATGAGATACGCTGATCGATCAACATGTCTTATTCTTTCCTAAAGCACCTAGATAAATAACACAGGTCCCAAAACTGATCCCTGTAGTATAAAACATATTCTCTCTCATAGTTTTGAAACGTTCGTTGGTACTACATGTTAATTGTTAGGTGTTGTCTTTGTTAGGTGATTCCATCCCTCCATGCGCATTGCGAAGCGGAAGAGGTCTGGGATTTAATCAGGACTTAAGTGCACAATCTGGTGCCGGCCAATTCCTGATTATTACAATTTCTTTCACGAGCAGGACTCGTAACAGTTAGCCCCCGGTCAGGCGCTGGACACCATCACAGTGACGCAAACGGGGCTGGCATTTAATAGGTTTATGTGCACTAAGAATAAATCGGACGGATTGCAGTTTTTATTGATTAATCATTCTAAAGAGATAACAAAACAAAATTATTTATTATAAAAGATAAAGATTATTATTATTTTTAGAAAATAAATTCGGTAAAATCAGGCATTCAGTCACGTGACCGCGAACGCCAATCAGGAAGCATTACGTCACACTACCCCAGACGCCAAAGTTGTAATTGATATTTTCGTGGAACAGAACAGGTTACTTGTAAATTATTCGTTTGTAGGAACTTTTGTCACGTGAATACAGTTGTTCTCAGTTATATGCTAATAGACAAGTGTAATTCGCTATGGAACCAGGGTTCAGCAAAACAAACAGTAGCAATTTGCCCAGAATCGATTGTGGCACAAACACTTACATCAAAATGATCTTCACAAAAATAGATTCTTGAGAATCCTCCCTCCTTGCAAGTTTTAACCACTTTTCCCGTATCTGTTCATTGTTTGGAACGCATATTTTAATGTTGTGCTTTTACACTGGGGCACTACACAGTACTTATAAAACGAGGAATTCATTTTAAGTAAAGAACCCTTGACACCTGCCATATACATATACGACTGCTTTGTTTTAGTTCGGATGGTGTGACGTAATTCAAGACGCCATGACAGTCTTGAGCGTTTTCGCGGTAAATTTAAATTCGTTTTTAAAAATGGGAAATACATAATGTAAATGTTCGATTTTTTTAAAAAAATAATATGTTTTTTGAATAAAATAGATACTAAGGTAAGGTATTAACCTATTTTTAAAATTTAGTTAACTAGCCAATTGCTATACAAACAATATATTTTTTATCGGGTACCGAAAATGATCTCGTATAAACATTTAATTTAATTTAATTGCAATGGAGCACAGGCTCCGGTGGCAATTTCCCTACATCCCCATCTTCCCCCTATCATGCGCCCACCTACATTTGACCTCTACAAATTTTATGTTTAAATTCTTTTAACGTTTTAGGTAAATTATTCATCATTTCTCTTGGTAACTCATTCCAATCCCTGACACCCTTACCTAAAAAAGAGAATCTTCCCACACTCTTGTGCCTGAAATCGAGTGCCAGCTTGTGGTCATGCTTTATTTTATTAAGTACATCGAGTGTTATAGAAGAAATACGCGAAGTATCATTGTAGATAATTGATTTTATGGCAACTGGATCATAGATTGCCGTGGCGTCGGTTGAATATATGTCATCTTTCCACCGAGTATATTACATGCGTATGGCTGGAAGTGCCCCTACACATGTAAGACGCGGCGTCTTATTAGATTAGAGCGCGGACTCTAAACAGACAGAGATCGCTGGCCGTGATTGGCCCGGGCGCCCCTTTAAGCGTTGTTTATTACTGGGGGGACCGCTCAATAAGCGGGGGCGTATTGCCTGCTAAACCAGGATTGATGGCCCAGGCGGCGCCATGAATGCCCGATTGAGATAAATCACGCTGCGCGGCGCGACGATCGCAGCTAATAACAGCCGCTAATACAATAAAGCGGCGGCCCCCGCATTGTTCCGTGGGGTGCTAAGTGAGAGGGGAACCCCCGCAGCCGGCCGCGCTGCCTGGGGGACTTAATGGCCCACGCGGACTGCTAATTTGAGCAGACTCACCTCCTGGGGGAGTGGGGACACTTACCTGGGAGCAGTATGTAGCGCAAAGCTACCACAAACCAATAATCCAGCAATATATAAGTATTAACTGCCGACTTGTTTGATTTTCTCTGTGGTCATCGGTATTACCCGCAATGGTCATAATAAAAAATAAAGTTATTTAATCTTAAGAGAAACGACACAACAGCGTGGCTCAGTGTGCCGAGGCGCCGCATGCTGGATTTGGGAGGTACAACGGGAACTGGCACGAGCCCACGCGTACCAGCCGTACTGACTGCTGTTTTTACCCAGTTTTCCTCAGCCATCAAGGTGAATGTCAAGACGGTCCCAAATCTTGACCTCATAAACTACACGTTTCACAAACAAAAATACACTTGGCACACACTGGACGTAGTTACATGTTTCATAGACACATGGCAACACTTCATTTCCTTCATTAGCACGTATTATGACTAGGTAGTGGGTAGAAAACTCTTTGCGTCAACAAGGACACGCGGCCGTAAAACCAATGCTCCAAATTTGACTATGCAAATGATGAATAAAACTCATCATCAAGGGCAGCCGATCAATAAGGAAGGGGTAGAAAGTTACGCGAATGCCGGGATGCTTCCTTCAAAAAGGCCATAGCCGAATTCCTTCCCGTTCCTTGTCTCCAGTCCCATCCCGCCGCTAATGACCTCAAACGTCGACGAGGCGTAAAGTAAAAAAAAAAAAAATTACTGCCAACAGTTGAGGTAGAATTTCGCGGAATGGCAACATGTATCCTCAAGAACGTAAAAAACGAGATCATTTCTCAATCAGAAATTTGTTGTGGCGTTTGATACATTCCGTTTACATGTACGACAGCCTCCATAATTAGTAATTTATACAGAATTCGGGTTTGTTTGATAAAAATTAACTGCCAAATATTGGGCTTGCAACTTATATTTCCGTAATTTCCGACTGTGTCAGGAACAGTTCTTCCCTTACCTGGTTAACTTCAGTTTGCCTTTGAGTTGCGTTGTGTTTATGTTAAACTTAGGACTTCGTCTACATCCTCCTCTCATCTTCCAGGATGAATATTTTTTTTAATGGCATTTGGCATCCTTATGACATACAGCCAGCTCAAGTATGTGTTTATTTCATCCAGTGTTTTTCAGTTTCTCTACGTGTATATATATCTTTCAAGTAATTCTAGACGCAACACAGGACGGACACGACAAGCACACTAACACACAACACTTAAACACCCATGCCCTCGGCCGGACTCGAACCGGCGACCTTCGGTGCGTGGAGCCAGTACTCTAGCCCCTACGCTACCGAGGCCGGCAAGCTGAATATTGCTTCTTCCGTGACTTAATAGTTTGGTTGTCAACGTAACAAGCAATCTAAATACAGTCCAGATATATTACGTTTGTTTTCCGGAATGTAAATGTTAATATTGTTTCTTTCCATTATGTATATCTGGTTTGTTTTGTTCACAACTAACAAATTCAGCCACAGGTCAAGCTAAATTCAGTGTTGAAGATACTCGGATGCTAAAATTGAACATCAACACAACCCCGATAAGAGACTGAAGGAACAAGGTAATGAAACTTCTCCAATGAAAACAATTTAATATTATTAAGTTGTCTGCGGTCCAAGTAAGATTCGTTCTAATATTTGTTGAGTTATTTGTGAAATATCTATTTTTAAGCCATGACTAGCCCACCTTCCCAGCGCTTACGTAGATGATTTGTAATACAAGTAATTTGTTCTGTATGTTGTTGTGACCCTTTTCAATTAAGGGGACACGGAATCGAATTTTGGATGAAAAAAAATCGATTTTCGTTTTACTGGCTTATTATATTCTGCCAAGTTTCCTCTTGCGTGATCTTTGGTGGATAACTCCTAAAGGAGTGCTCATCTTAGATGCTGTATGATCTGCTCTCGGTACAAAAGAGTTCCCCAGTCACGTATAGTCGAACGCTACAGCATAGACTTTAAATTAGACACTAGACATTGGAACTGTGAAGACGCCTTCCAAATTGGTTCGGTAATTTTCGTGTCATGTCTGGACACACAGATACAGCCAGCTAGGTTACATATTTATAAAAGCGAAGATTAAATTATTTAATCCAAGTTGAGACGGGTTAGTTTCGACGTCTGGGACCAAGTCCAGACTAGAGAAGTCACGCGTTGTGAGGATACCGTCACCCTGATAAATAATCAAGGCGAACGCTGGGAAAACACACATTCGCGTCGTTTCTTCCACCGAAAGAATCGGTTTTGATAAGAATTTTTTTGCGTAGTGAGAAACATTCCTGTGTCAGAAAAGTACTTTAACCGTTTCCCATAAGGCACTATTTGTCGGTTTGAACGTGCCGTTATAGCGAGTCAATAAACCACGATTCTTTCGCTTGCAGTCGCAATTACTCAACGCTCTTTTTCGGTCTGGATTCACCGTACACAACTCTGATTCATTACTCACACTCTTATACCTTACTGAAGAGTCAGGGTATTGACACATACACTGCATGACAAAAAAAGTGATTCACCCACAAGGGCAGGAAGGAACGAAATTAAACTTCATGAATTCAGAGTGAATGTGATGTCATTTCAGCGATTACAAAACTGAGTCAAATTTACAAAGAACTTGGCAGTATGATCCAACTAATCACCCCCTCTGTCCTGGATGCATGCATTGTTTCGGTTGTGAAGGCTGTCATAAGACCGTTGTATCCTCTCCTGAGGCAAGCTGGCCCTCAACTGTTGTAACTGGTCCTTCATATCCTGGATACTGGCACTGGGACAGAGTTGACGTCAGAGCTGGTCCCTCACAAGTTCTATCATAGACAGATCTATCGTTTTACAGGACCCTGTGTTTCAGCGGGTCGAAGAACTATTAGAACAAGCCCTACTAACCTTTACTACAAAAGTAACTCTTTGAAACCAAATCCATCGAAAAACCCAGATCTGAGCATTACATCTACGTTCAAGAGAAGCAAAACGAAAACTCAATGTTGCATTTGAAGACCATTCATTGGACCATACAGTCCAGCCAGGAGTCACTATAGATAGAAGTCTTACTTATAAGGGAGCGTGCATAAACTACGTGGCTCGGTCTAGGGGGGAGGGTTTCGCTAGAAGGTTACACTGCGCTCCGTGGGAAAGGGGGGGGGGGATGGACGGGTCGTCCGAGCCAGGCCAATTAGCTTTCCATACATATCATTTTTCATAATTAAAATGATGTACAGAACACACAACAACATGTGAAATTCATTTCCTTCATTTTATTATCGCCGTATGGGGGCGTCCATAAATTACGTGAGGTGAAATAATGGGGGGGGGGGGACCCGGCGAAATCTCACCAAGGGGGAGGGGGAGTCAACGGAAATCTCTCACGTGAGGTTTTGGAAACTCTGTAGGACTGTTGAGCTAAAAAAATAGTCTACAAAACACGCGAAAGTTGATTTTAGGGGGGTTTTTCGTCTAAAAGTGAGGGTGTCGTCGGTTTTGGAAGGGGGAGACCTTAAAAATAAAAGGTCTCAAAAAGTTGCGAGGCCGATTTGTAGGGGGGGGGGGGTCTTACGGACCAGATCTCACCAGAAAGGAGGGGGGGGGGTCGAGAAATCCGAAAAAACACCTCACGTAATTTATGGATGCCCCTATGTAATTTACAATAGTTTGAGAAGAGAAAAATGTAAAAAATCTTTTCTGGAATCAAAAAGGAAAAAAGCTACGTGCTGCGTGGGAGGGGGGGGGGGGGATAGATGCAAAGGCTTCGTGGGAGGGGGGGAAGTGGTGGTTCACAGTAGGCCAAAATGGAGCTACGTGGTTTATGGACGTTCCCCAAGAAGCATTGCCATACACTGCAGCTAAGGGGACATCCATAAATTACGTGAGGTGTTTTTCGGATTATCGGACCCCCTCCCCCTCTCTGGTGATATCTGGTCCCGTCATAACCCCCCCCCCCTTCCCATATGTCATCTTCGCAACATTTCGAGACTTTTTTTTTAGGTCTCACCCTCACTTTTCGGCGAAATACCGTCCTAAAATCAACTTTCGCGTCATTTGTAGACCTTTTTTTTAGCTCTACAGTCCGGCCCAATTTTAAAAAATCTCCGTGAGATTTCCTTTGACCTCCCCCCCCTCCCCCCCTCCCCCTTGGTGAGATTTGGTGAGATTTCGCTCGATCCCCCCCCCCTATTTCATCTCACGTAATTTATGAATGCCCCCTAAAGACACACGAGAAACAAAATCCTAAAAAGGCTGTGGTGTAGTAAATAGGGAGCGAATACGGTGGTGTTGCGCACATCTGCTAAAGCACTCTGCTTTTCCACTGCAGACTATGCAAGCCATGTCTGGAACCAATCCGCATATTCAAAGAAAGTAGATATAGCCTTGAATGAAACTTGTCGGATAATCACTGGTTGCATAAAACCAACCCCTATACAACTGCTGTACAAAGCAACCTGATTGGCTGAACAAAAAATACGCCGTAACTCACATGAGTACGAAGAGCGATTCAAACAAATGTTCGATGAGAGGAACGTAATGTTTGACAGGAAGAGAGATTGACAACTTTGTCCAATATTGAGTAAAACGATTATGATGCCTGGACGCGAAAAAGTAAAGTAACTAGGGAGAGATCTGGGGATCTTGCTGGTCACGGGAGTACCTCGACAGTTAGTTTCACTTACAAGTGCGATGAAGCACTTCATCCATCAAGCTATTTGGATCGCAGTGTCTGGGGGGATAAAATAGGGGAGATGTGGTGCCGTACTGATTTTGATGTGAATCCTTTCTTTCCCTCCTGCCATTCAAGAATTTGATGCACAGAGTAGAGATTAGTGTCACCCACAGTTTTGTGAATTGCAGAGTACATATGCAGACGGCTGCAATCTCTTTGATACATTCGAGAGCAATCAGTTGTAGTTAGTTCAGTCACTTCGGAAATAACATACGAATCGTAATAATGTTAGCCTATTCTGGAAGCAAAGTTCTCTATGAGGGTCAGCATTGCAAAGTATTCACCGTTATTACGTTTCTACTGCCCGCCCAGTTGGCACAGGTGGTGTCTGGCGCTGATACAAGTGCTAGTGGTGGAATAAATTGTCACAATCAGGACCTGACGGCATGGTAGGAGAGGTAGTGATGTACAACTGTGCACCAAAATCCTGGTTAAAATCCAAACCTCTCCGCAGTGCGTGTGGAGTGAGGGCAAACCACACTGTCGATGGCGATTCGTCTTTTTGACGGGGACGTTAAGCCTGGCAGCCCGTTGGTTTCTTTCGGAAGACAAGGCCTGAATGCTTCGATACTGAGCTGCCGTTCCTTCTTCGGTGTTTGATTTATTTTCAGCAAAAACAAAACACTAAATTGAATAAATCACATTCATCCACACAAAACACTTAAATACGCTTCAATCTCCGGTGGAAGACGAGAGAAAACCATCCCATTTTCAATATCTCAAGAAAAAATACCCACCAACCTAAACCTTGAGGATAATAAGAATAATGATTTTACTTACGGAACTGTATTGTCTCTTGTGAATGTTTTGCTGCTGTGCTGTTTACTTAGGGGGCGTCCATTAATTACGTGAGGTAGTGAGGTGAAATAGGGGGATGGGGGGAGGGTCCGGCGAAATCCCAAGAAATCTCACGAAATCTCATCAAGGAGGAGGAGGGGGGTCAACGGAAATCTCATCTCACGTGAGGTTTTTGAAATTCTTGTAGAACGGTAAAGCTTTTTTTTTTTAAAAAAAAAAAAAAATAATAATAATAATAATCTACAAATGACACTAAAGTCGATTTTAGGGGGTAAAAACCGACTTTAGGGAGGTATAGTCGCCCTTAGGAGCATGAGACCTAGAAAAAAGGTCTAAAAAAGTTGCGATGTCCATTCGTTAGGAGCGGGGTGGGGGGCTCCGTCATTTTATAGGGGGGGGGGGGGGCGACAAACCTCACGAAGTGTCACCAGAGGGGGGGATCCGGAATTCCGGAAAAACACCTCACGTAATTAATGGACACCCCCTTACGACTATTTCTTCACTGACTTCATTTTTGAATTTAGTTACTCTGTCCAGTGATAAGACAGCTGTTTGTCCTTAACATGTTCTATTGATAAATCTTGGCTGTATCGCAACTGGTAGAGCGCACCACACAGTAGAATCACAAGAGTAGGTAGATCGTGGAGGGTAACAATCTGGCCTCGCATTCGGGGGGACGCGGGTACGAATCCCCGTCCGGCAATACAGATTTCGATTTTCCATGGATTCTCGAAACCACTCCAGGCAAATGCCGGGATGCTACCTTCAAAAAAGGCCATGGCTGAACAGGGGTGTAGCTACGATAGGGGGCTAGGCGGTGCAGTGCACCGGGGGTCCCAACGATCAGGCGACATACACGCTCAGGGGGCCCCGAGTGTTGCTTAGGGGGCCCCCGAGCGCCGTTGAGAGGGCTCCAAGTGCAGCTAGGAGGACCCACGGGCTTCAGGGCAAATGGGGCGACACAGTTTTTTCTCTCTCTCTCTCTGAGGGTCTTGTGAACCTAGATACGCTACTGCTCAGGGGAAAAGGTCGGCCAAAACGTTTTTTTTTTTTTTTTTTTTTTTTTTTTTTTTTTTTTTTTTTTTTTTTTTTTTTTTTTTTCACCGGGGCCCTCGGTGACCTAGCTAAGCGACTGTGGCTGAATCCCTTTTCGTTCCTTGCCCCCAATCCTAATCCACCTCCATGATCTCAACGCCAACGAGGCATAAAACAATCAGATATACAATACAATTACAAGAGAAGGTAGAACGTCGTTAAACTTCGGTAAAGGCGAAAGTAACTCTGTCTCTCTGTTTGTTTGTTGTGTTTTAGCGACTAAATGTCTGAACCGATCTTAACGAAATTTGACAGTGAAACACTGTGATAGTTTCTTCACAATAAATAAGATATTTTATCATCAAATTCTGGAAAGTAACCGAACGGTAACAGACAGACATACAGCGTGTATAAGTCTGTAGGGTTACATCGGTAGCTCAGGCTTTTCATCTCTCACATTAAAGTTTGTATATGATCTGTTCATAAATGTCATGTACAGACACAATTTTATTTTGGGACATGCTGGATTGGTTAATTTGCTGGTGGAGGGAACAGTTGAAGGTAAGAACTGTAGAGAGAGACAGAGATTAGAATATATGAAGCAGATAATTGAGGATGTGGGTTGTAAGGGATATGTAGAGATGAAGAGGTTAGCACAAGAAAGAAAGGGATGGAGGATTGCATCAAATCAGTCGAAAGATTGACGACAGCAAAAAAAAGTGTAATATCGGTAGCTCAGCGTTTGTTTTTCTCACGGTCAGTTTGTACATGATCTGTTCATAAATATCATGTACAGACACAATTTACTATATAATATAGAATGGATGTGGGTTTTTGCTGCACCAGACTGTTATTTTGTGTTTGCTTAGCTTCAGTATTTTTGACTTCTTTTTTAAAATGCCTGTAGGCTTAAATCAGACTTGCGATAGGTGGTCTCCCACCGTCACCCTCCCCCCCCCCCCCCCGCCCCACCCCCAGTTTGTTGCTTGTTTTTAACATGTTGGAAATGATTCTCTTTATGAGACAGATTAAACGGTAGAATGGTATGGTGATGGTTTCCCCATCATACTATCCCAACTTTTTGGGACAACTTTCACGTATTTTCCAGCTTTCTATATCCAATTCTACCTACGAAATTCTAACACAACGCATACGAAGTCGCGGGTAACAGCTAGTAATACAGTACAATTTCATGGGTGGATAGAACATTGTTAAACTTCGGGAGTAGTGTCGTGTTATGAGTTGCAGTAAGCCGGTTACAAATAGCAGTATCGATGTTGACGTCGACTGAGCATTTGTATTAGACGGGAGCCGAGTGGCACGCGCTGTCTCGATAAGCGCCATGGGAAAATCAGAGCGAGCCGTAATCGACACAAATAGAGTCCCTATCTGACCGGCTGCCGCTTATCAAAGGATTAGCGATCAATAGGAAGGTCGCCGTGACTGGCGAAACGCAAACAAACAAACCGTCTGCATGGTAACTAACAGGACGCACGTACGCAAAACACATATCGTCCGGTGCAATGTCTAGTGACAGACCGGCGACGCCTGGCGGTCTACCTACCTGATGATAGTGGCACAGCTTGAGGTCGAAACGTTCAGTTTGTGTTGGTGATGCACACATTCTTAACATACGGACCTAACAATGACGACACAACTCACAATCGAAACGTTCAGTTTGTTTTGGTGACACGCAGTTTCTTAACATACCGACCCTGGTGTAACGGATAGCATTCTGGCCTCGCATTCGGGAGGACGGCGATTCAAATCCCCGTCCGGGCATCCAGATTTGGGTTTTCCATGGTTTCCCAAATCACTCCAGGCAAATGCCGGGATACCATTGCCGAATTCCTTCCCATTCCTTGCTGCCATCCTTTCCCGTCTCTAAAGACGTCGCTGTTGAGAGACGTAAAGCAGTTAAAAAAAACATACCGACCTGACAGTGCCGGTACAGCTTGAGGTCGAAACGTTGAGTTTGTTTTTGTGATGTACACATTCTTAACATACGGACCTAATAATGACGGCACAACCCACAATCAAAACGTTCATTTTGTTTCAGTGACACGCATTTTCTTAACTTACCAACCTGACGATAACAGCACAGCCAGCACTCGAACCGTTCAATTTGTTTTCGTGACGCACTAACTTGCCAGCCTGATAATAATAACAATTCCGTGTGGTCGTAATTACCTGGTGACAGGGTTTCTAATGGCTGCGCGTTCCACCCCTGTCTTAGCCCAACCCGATAGACCTACCGGGTACAGGGGACCTACAGTTTAACGTGGAATCCGAACCCACGGAAGCGTTCTGGTGTTCTTCAAATTGCACAGCAAGCTTTGCCAGAGGCGAAGTTCGGGTTAAGGGCCTATGAAAATCCCCGCCGAGACAGGGATTCGATCCTGGAACCTTTCGATAGCTAGTCATATCACTTAACAAATGAGCCACCAGACCGCTGCCGATCTGATGATGACGGACAGCTAGCAGTCGAAACGGTCAATTCTTTTTGGTCGCGTGCAGCTTATTTAACATACCAAAATGATTATGACGGAACAATTAGTAGTAGAAATGTTCAGCTTGATTTGGTGGGACGCAGTCTCTGAATATACCGATCTGATATGGTGACACAGCTAGCGGTTGAAACGTTCTGGTTGCTTTGCTGACACGCAGTTTCTCATAATACCGAACTGATGATAGCACCACAGCTAACTGTTGAAACGTTCTGTTTGTTTTAGTGACACTCATTTTTGTAATATTTCTAGGTCTCTTTCCAGTGTAATACCTGGGATAAACCGACCCTGGTGTGTCAGCTGTTGGCGCCAGTTTCTGGGATTCGACAGGACGTTGGTTCAAATCTCGATCCGGCCATTCAGATTTTGGTTT
>CM061918.1:113527956-113653975 GCA_031002005.1 Vandiemenella viatica
TCATTTAGGGAAAATCCTTTTTCTGACCTTAAAAACTTCATTTCAGATGATTGAATTTCGTTTTTGTATTGTGTTTTATTTACTCATGTTTCACTACCATGTAGCAGAATCGGTACGGCCATTGTTTTATAAAACTTGAGTTGCGTCTCCTCTCGTCCTTTACCTTTCAGTGTTCGTCGAATTGTTCCACACATATACTGAAATCGGTGAAGTTTCTTCTCCACCTCGTTATCCTCATTAAAAGATAATTCACATCCGATATAAGTAAATCTGGAGACTTGTTCTATTGGCTGATTGTCTACCAACATTTTAACTCTGATAGGATATTTCCCTTGCCATGCCGTAACTTTCGTTTTTGGATGAGACAACTGCAGATTGTAATCTTTGCTGATAATGTTTAGTATATGAATTGCGTTTTGAAGTCTATCTTAATTTTTCTGGAGGGTAAATTGGTCATCTGCAAACAACTTCGTGTTTTATAAGTGTTGTTGCTTATTTTTAGACCAGGATGTACATTTTCTTTCCGTTTCCTAACTAACTATATTGAAGAGTGTTGGAGACAGGCTACAACTTTGTCGCACTCCTTGGTTAATCGTTATTTCTTCTGTAAGTTTATTTACTAGATCTAAGACGATTTGTGTCCTTCTATACATATCTTGAATAACTCGTATTAAATACTCTGGATATCCATTTCTTTGCATTATTTCCCATAGCTTTTGTCTATTTACTTTACCGAACGACTTTTCATAATCTATAAAAGCAATGAAAGTCTTTAAATTAAATTCTCTTCTCTTTTTCCAGTAGTTGTCTAAGGCAGAATATATTATCTATGCAGGATCTTCCTTTCCTAAACCCACATTGTTCTTCTAATAGGAGAGGATCTGCTATTACTTTGAGACTGTTATTTATTATTTTTGCATATATTTTGTAGCCAGTATTTAATAAAATAATTCCTCGATAGCTATCACATGAATTCCTATCTCCTTTCTTAAAAAGTCATCTTCTGGGATGATTCTTTTTTTTCCAACACATATTAATTAAGTGTAAATATCTAAATTTCAAAATCATTCACCCATACTTAATGCATGGTTCGATGACCCTCTACATGTATCATTCTCTATTCCGTCTTTAATACCTGACTATGACCTATGTCTCCTATTATAATAACACTTCAGGTTATGCCAGTTATTATTGTTTACTGCGGTTCCATACCATATTATCAATGCAAAAATTTGTCAATGATACCAGGACACACGAATGATTGTATGGTGCAGAATATTGCATTGATTGGGACTGGAAACCTGGTGCAAAAAGTGCCGTAGAAACATAACATAACTTCGCGTGATAACGCACCGACAACATAATAACATAAAGAAGTTCCACTTTTTTGGCTTCGTGGGTTAATGAGAGAAGGATTTGCAGAGGTAGAGCACCCTAACATCTTTCAAAACATCGGGACAACATACGCAAGTGGTATTGCCAGTGGTAGGCTGTGATCTTACCCAACTTCCCTCCACTTCATTGAACAGCAATCCTATCTCCTATAGTTGACGTAACAGTTTTATGCGGATTCAGAAACTCGGAATGTTTCAGTACACTTCAGAAACCAAAAGCACTCTTTAAGAGATTTGATAGGTTAAAGAGCCCTGAAAATCGAATTGGGAATCTTTGATTTTATCAGCCACCTTATCTCCGATTACCTAAAACGTCTCTGGTTGTCCCGACGTTTCGAACCAAATCTCGGATCTTCTTCAGTGGAGTAACACATGTTGATGAGCCTCTCCATTCATTTCGTATCCACCAGTATCAGACTTCTTTTCGTATCAGTTATCGAGATCTATCTATTTTAATTAACACAACAAATATACTAACTTTTGTTAATTTATTTACTTTCGTAAGGAGATGCAAATGGATGCTTGTGGGACGGCTTTGCAGATATTAATTAAGTAAAGTTCCAAGATACGTATTCTGAATAGTAGAAGCAACTAACGTTACACCAGGGTACATGGTCGTGGCGATTCCAGGCGCAGCCTTTTTGCAGGAACTCTGTACAGATGTTTGAAAAGAAACTTTATGTTGTATCAGATGATTTTCCTGGAGTTAGTGAAGTGTTTATAACTGAACTGTCACCTCTCTAATATTTCTTTCCGTCTGTAGTAACGAGATATTTAATGTTTCGAAAATTCAGTTTAGTACATACGAAGATTTTCCATTACTATCATAGTTTTTAAAGTAGAACCCGCCTCTTCGCTCTTTGTTTTTAGACAAATCTGTGACGTGTGAGATATTAACCGTAATTATAAACGGAAAATGATGAGAAGTTTGTGACGAAAATAAGAAATACCCTAGTCTGGCTGAATACATATCCACTATGCGCGTCACAAACGAAATTACAAATCGTCAAAGACATAATGGTAATAGAAGTTAACATCAATACCTATCAGTGAATCATCTAAAGTTTAACGTTATACATTTCATAGACTGGGAAACGGCAAGGAATGGTCTAAATCAGGGGTGGCCAACCCGCGGCTGGCTCGCGAGATTCATCACACTTTTACAAAATATTTTTTCTATTTCATTTTTAGTGTAAGATATTTCTTTACAATGTGCGTTTAGTATTATTATTATTATTATATTATCTATGTTACGCGTAAGAATAATAGTAAACACAATAATAACTCATGTTTCAATTTTTAACTGCAAAAAAATGTCTGTAGTGGGGATATATAATTTTATATGCGGCCCGCGGAGTAATGATGCACTTCAAAAGTAGCCCGCAAGATAAATTGGGTTGGCCACCCCTGGTCTAAATTATTGCGGAAATTTTGACCTATGCACACACGCATCTCTCAAGCCAGGGATTTTGAACTGGTGTACTATGATGATACACTAAAAGCCACTTCCGGTGGCACAAGTTTCGCATTACTCTCCACGACAGTGAAATCCTTCACTAATTCATGATGTTACTGTACTTTATTTCAGACTGAGGCTAGAAGTTAGTGACACATTTGGTGATTGATTACGTAAAATTGTTAATACATCATGATACCCAAAACGAAGCTTATCTGTCTTCTACTAGTTCGCAATGACTTGGCTTAATTGATTCAACATCATAACATCTTGTTTCAGTAACGACGTATTTTGTTACTCCGTCCAGTACCTATTGAATTTTAAGCGAGATTTTTATTTCGCAAACACCCACCGGGGTTAATGTCAAAGACAAAGTACAGCGCACGCAAGGGTCCCACACCGTCATGAAGCTGTAAAATGAAAGGAGGCAATTATAATATCGCGTCTAATTGCAATTGTTTATGGTTCTGGCATGGGCGTATCCAGCGAGGGGCAGGGGGGGGGGGGGCTGCTGCCCCCCTAGAAAAAAATCAAGTTGCCCTCAGTATGCTTCGACGAGTGAAGAACTGGCTTAGCAGCACTATGGGAGAGGAAAGATTGACTGGATTATGCCTGATGAGCGTGCATCGAAATTTCGTGAAAAGAAATCATCATTTTTCAGTCTCCCACCCTACTTCCGCGAAACCAATATGAGTTGCCCCCCCCCCCCCTAGATCAAATCTCGCTCCCCTCTAGTTCCGATCCTGGATACGCCCTTGGGGGCAAAGCAATCCTCTCAAGAATGCGTGCAAACTGTCCTCTTTGAAGCTGAATAGTGGGGGCAGACAATGCTTCACCTGTTGCACTGTGCTACTTCTCTGCTATAACTAGCGACGACACTAACGAACCCGAAACTGCCTTTCGAAAAACATGGCTATCATTTTATGCCGTCATTACCTTTCGCTGTTGACTGCCCAACATTCTGTGCACTCTACCTTATCTATCACTGTCATTTCGTTGGTTATGTGTCATAACAAAAGTAGTACGCAGTACTGGATCTACATTCAAGCAGTTCTGCCAATCGTCCGCATGCAAACTTTTTCTTTATGCATGGCGAGGCATAATAAATCCTGTATCCGCTGTATAGAACTGATTATCTACAAAGGATTATACTCGTACGTATGGTCCCTAGGGGGCATCCATAAATTACATGAGGTGTTTTTCCGGATTTCCGGCCCACCCCTCCCCCCCTCTCTCTGGTGAGAATTCGTGAGATCTCACCCTTCCAAAGCCGGTTGCACCCACACTTTTCGACGAAATACCCTCCCCACCATAATCGGCCTTCGCGTGTATTGTAGACCTTTTTTTTTAGCTCCACAGTCCAACAATAATTTCCAAAACTTCACGTGAGATTTCCGTTCCCCCTCCCCCTTGGTGAGATTTCTCCGGACCCTACCCCCCCCATTTCACCTCACGTAATTTATGGACACCCCCTAAGCAGCTCTGTATTTATATCTGCAAAACAACAGTTCAGATGCCATAATTTGTTTTGCCTATCGCGTTAAATCCGATTAATTACTAAAATACTTTCATGAAGTTCAAATTTCAATAAACACAGCTCTATTGACTTTCGTATTAATTACCGCATTTAATTTTTTTTTTTTTTTTTTTTTTTTTTTTTTTTTTTTTTTTTTTTTTTTTTTGCCTATCACTTACGAAGTTGGTATGAAAATTTCCCCAACTCTTCTTAATACCGCCTGAATTTGGGTCCTATCCTCCTATTTCACTCAGTCCGTTTTTCACCATATCCATTTATCTAATGTTTTCATTCTTCTTCCATTTTTGCTTTTGCTTTTTTTTTGCTTCGAGCAAGAATGGGAGGAAAGGACATGAAAGAATTAGTTAACAACATTTTGAAGGAACCCTTCCAGCATTCACCTGGAGTAATTTAAAGAATAAAATAAATAAATAAATAAATCAAATTAAAAAAAATCAAAATCTGGATGGATGGACAGGAATTTGAACCCGTGACCTCCCGGATTCCAGGCCCGTTCATTACCGCTCAGCCATCAACCTTCTGGTTCGTGTTTCAGCTACAAACAATGTAACACTGTTCACGAAACATTATAACAATTTTTTCTCGGGCTTTCTATGCGGAAATCTTTACAGACTCTCCCATTTGCAAATGTATTCCTCCTGGACCATAGTCATCTTTATTTCTTACTAGCTGTTATCCGCAAAACCGTACACATGGACATAGAATTTTATGGAAAGAATTGGATAGTGGAAGCTGTAAGTTACGTAACAAAGCCTGAGTAACCGATATAACATTAAATAGACTTACACACACTATCCGTCTGTTTGTCACCGTTCGGTGAATTTTCACAATTTTATGACAAAATATGTTATTTGTTCGCAAATAAATCCTATGTACTTCCTAATGAAACATAGTATTTCCATCTCAAATTTAATCAAGATCTGTTTAGCCGTATAGTGATGAAAACGTAACAATCAGAGAGGCAGACATACTTTCGCATTTGTAATATTAGTTTAGATGTGAATAGCATATATTCTGTATTATTTCTTCCAAAATATTTATAATACTGAATCTGTTTCAACTCCGTTCCCCGCAGTCCTAAATGTTCCTCATTTAACTCCTGTTGTGATACAAATTTTAGGTTTTCTCTAATTAATTCTTATTCCATTCATTTTGAATTTGATGCTTAGTTTTTTTAACATTTCTCCAACTTCCTTCTTATCAATTGTCAGTAATATTACACCATTCACGATCCGTAAACATCCCAAAAGTCATTTTCTCGAAGAAAATCCAAATGTTGCATACAAATAATCCACTGTGGTCAGTGACTCTGTAAAAGATCTTGGAGTCCTAGTAGATAGTAATTTAAACTGGTCTGAAAATACTGTTTCAGTATGTCGCAAAGCCTTCTCTTCTCTTCATGCTCTGTATAAATGTAAGAAATTCTTCCCCACTCATTTGAAAAAGCAATTGGCGCAGACTCTGGTGCTACCCCATCTCCATTACTGTGACGTTGCTCAGCAAAATTTGAGTTCGGCAGACATAAGGAAACTTGAACTTGTTATGAACTGTTGTGTAAGGTTCATCTGTGACCTACGACTGTACGACCGCGTCTCACCTTCATACGACCGCTTACAGTGGTTGCGCGTTTGGGATCGACGACGATTCCACACTCTATGTCTCCTTCGCCGCCTCATACATCTGAAAACTCCCGCCTACCTTTGTTCCAATATCTCATATCTAGGAATTTCTCATAATATTAACACCAGATCCCTGAACTCAAACATACTAACCATCCACTCCCACAGCTCGGAAACCCTAGCCAATTCCTTCTTCATTTCAGCGGCTAGACTGTGGAATGATCTTCCCCTGAAAATTAGAACTACCACAAAAATCGGCCCATTTAAAACTCATTTGAAAAAGCATTACTTATTGGAGCACTAGCTAAAAGACCAATCCTTTCATTTATAACTTAATTTTTTGATCTGAATAATATTGATGTATACAGTGTTCACCTCTTATTCTGCCTTCCCTATGATTAGTTTGTCTTGTTTCTTCATTCTACTAGTATTAAGTTTGTACCATTTACTTCTTTAACTTCCACTAGCATTAGTTTATACCATTAAATTATTAACTAGTTAATAACGAATACTATTAAGATTTTAGTTAGTATTTTACTCATAAATATTATTAAGATGATTTTTTGTTAGTATTGCTCTTGAACCTAAATTATGCCAAATGTTATATAAGTGTTGTATATTGTTAGTTTGTGTAAGGTGTATATTATTTATTGTAAACACCTGGTATGATGTAAGAGAGGGTTTGACACCCTAATCTTGCCAGGTTAAATAAACCTTTAAATAATAATAATAATAAAAAAAAAAATACATTGTGTCAGGCAGAATTAGTCACCGACTAGAAGCCAAGCTGATAAATGCTGCACGAAAACCTGTGGTCGAAGTAGCGCGCGGGAGTGGTGATAGGTTACGTAAGGTGCTTTATCAGCGCACCATGCAGCGTGGGTGGTCGTCACCCGGCCATCAAACCTCGCTCAGCGCCTCCCTCGCTGACTTGCACTGTCCTTCAAGCGCAGGGCTCAACACCTCATCCTACAGCACGCGGCCCTGAATGGCAGCCAGGAGAAGCTGGGAAATAAGATACGAAGAAAGCAATCAGCTCGAGGACTCAAGGCAGACAATTCTGGCATCGGGGCAAGGAGATCGAGCGATAACGCTCGCACCTCGCATTCTGAAGGACGCGGGTTCGAATCACCACCCAGCTATTCAGATTTTGGTTTTCCTTGGTTTCCACAAAACACTCCAGGCGAATACCATGGCCGAATTCTTCACCGCTCTTTGCCTCCCTCGACGGCGATGAGGCGTACACCTCGAAGAAAAAAAAAGGAGGAATTAAGGATGTATAATGACATTTGGGCAAGGGAACGCTGACAATGCTTATCTACCATGTGTCATTTGTGATATCATTTCAGTGATTTCTAAGGGTGCAATGCCAAAGAAGAAAAAATTTCGTTCTAACGTCACCGTTTTCATGTTTTTTTTCAAGGAAATTACCTTTTTTTTATATAGGGAAACATATTTTTTTAATTGCATGTTGTGGTGTATTAAATAATACTACCATTACAGCCAAGGTCACTAATTTAAGTGACAAAATAATAATGCAAATCGTAGATTATGTTAGGATACTACGTGAACTTACTGTGTAGATTGTAAGTGCTCAAAATGATGTTCAGCGTCATCGATAGACTTTCTGAAACGGAGAATCACAGATTGTAATGGTAGTTAAGTTGTTTCTGGCGGAATAGGATCACAAGCTCCATTAATCGTTTTCTTCAGAGCAGCAGGCTGCGGACGGTAAACTTCTTTAAAATTTTACCAAATAAAAAATCTATCGGTTTCAGATTTGGTGAACGTGCTGGTCAGACTGTTGTTCCATTGCGTCCAATACAACTAACTTTAGCCACCAACTAACTTTTCTAACTATGACTAGAACAACAATGAATTAATTGATCAGATACAGCACCAAAATAGACCAATTTCATCAGTTACCTAAGGTAGGAAAAGTTAAGAAGACTTTATAAATTATAACAGATCCATTAAAGAATGTTGTTCAGAGAATGGTTTAACTGTGCCCCCCCCCCCCTACTTTTTAAATTTCGGCTCGGCTTTAAGGCTCATTGACGTCGAGGTCATTAAAGCGATTTATATATTTTGCGTATGTACTGTATGACATTTACAACATTCATCAACAATTATACTCTATTCAATGAACAATCATGTTTCAAAGTAAACACACACATATACACATAGCTGAGTGGACAATGCCCACAGCCGGCCACTGAGACAGGATCTCCAGTCACAACCACTACAGCATGACGTCGAGGCGCTCCAACCAAGCCATCGCCTCCGGCGGGGCCAAATTTAAGTCTTCCAGACTACTAGGAGAGGCACGCAGTGGGCAGTACTGCACAATGTGCGACACAGTCGGTGAAACCTCACCGCAGTCACAGTACGGAGAATCTGCCCAACCCCAGGTGTGGAGAGTTGAAGCAGTTCTTCCCGTACCACATCAAATACAATTTAAATAACGCCAAATTGACCGCGGTAGTTTTCATCTACATCTATACTCTGCAAATCACAAATACTGTGGGTGGCAGAGGGTGCTAAGCACCAATCCTAATTCTGTGTATTCCAATCCAGAACAGAACGAGGAAAGAAGGAATACATAAATGAATCAGTACGGCATCTTATTTCTCGAATCTTATCCCTCCTGTCATTGCGACCTAACTAGGTTGGCGGAAGAAGTATTCCGTTGCACTCGTAAATTAATTTGTTTGCATATTCTCCAACAAATTCAAACGAAAACGACGTCGTCTGTCCGCCAAACAATCCCAGCCCAACCCACGTATCAGCTCTGTGACACTTACCTAAGGACTGTAACTAGCAGTCACGATTCGAGCGGCTCTCCTCTGTACCCTCTCCAATGCGTCAATCAATCCCTTGCGATACGGATCCCAAACTCCACAACAGTATTCCAAATGCGGACGCATTAGTGTTTTGTACGCTATTTCCTTTGTATGAGCATTACAACTTCTCAAAATACGACCTATGAATCGTAGTTTAGAATTAGCTTTGCCTACGACGGAAGTTATGTGCAGGTCCCATTTCATGTTGCTTTGTACTGTTACGCCTAGATACTTCAGGGAATCCACAGTGTCAACAACTGAATTGTTAACTTTGTACTCGCGAGAAAACGGGGTCTTTTTTATTACTTATGTGCACTTTTTGCAGTTAAGTGTAAGCTGCCATTTACGGCACCATTCCGAAATAACATCCAGATCGCGCTGAATTTTTAAGCAATCGTCGGAGCACCTCACTTCCCTATAAATAAGCGCATCATCAGCAAAAAATCGCATCCTGCAATTAACGTTGTCACCGAGATCGTTTATAAAAATTAAGAAAAGAAGTGGTCCTATTACACTTCCTTGAGGAACGCCCGAAGTAACATCTAGCTTAGAAGAGGCTTCCCCGTCAACAACGACATACTGTGACCGACCAGTTAGAAAATCGCGTATCCATTCTCAAATCTGTTCAGATATACCGTACGTTCGAATCTTCGCTAAAAGTTTTGAGCAGGAATTGGTAATTTGCACTATGCCCTGTGGTGTTGAGATGCCCATTCCGCTTTTCAGCTATCTGTAGGGGTGAAGGAATTAGATATTAGACTGTCAGCAGTCTTCCAAGCAGGGGAAGCGCATTGCTTGGCAACGCTGAACGTCCACCGACGAGATGTGAGAGCTATTAAGCCCCACGATGGAGCAGTATTCAGCTGTGGAATAAACCAAGGCTAGGGCTGTTGTTCTTAACTCATTAAAGCCATGGAGGGAGGGGGGAAGGGAACTGGAAGGAATTCTGCCATGACCTATCGTAGGAACCATCCCGGCATTTGCCTCGAACGATTTAGGGAAACCGTGAAGAACCAAATCTGGAAAGCAGGACGGGGATTTTAACGCACGTTCTTCCGGATGAGAGGCCAGAGAGTTACCGCTCAACCCGAAGATCGGTGGGTACTTACAGAGCCCTGACTGGATGATAAGCCATAATTTACGGGTTTTGCAATACTCAGAGAGCAAAAACCTTTCTCGGACTTGGTAGTGGAGCTCTCGTGTTTATTTGTTTGCCGCTGAGGCAGCCGTGGGAAGCCCGCCCCCCTCAGTCATCAAAAGCAGCTCAGCGTGGGCGACCACCTGTTAGCAGGAACACGAAATCAGAACACCGCAGCTCCCGAGACGTGCTTAATATCTTGTTACCAGTCTTAAGCTCTGGAGTCATGCTGATTTCAGACCAGCCAAACCCACTACCTATACGCGAAATTCGCTCAGGTTGAAAGAATTAACTTGGAGAAGGATTTTTCCGTTTTTTCTTATGGTTTTACACCTCTATTATTATTACTCCGCGATTAACTAAAAGTGTGTGGTGGAGGTTGCATTGCACCTATCCGGGAAGGTAATAGTCTGGAAGGGATATACGGGATATGGCAGGAGGCGCCCATGGGCTATTGTGAGGAACCATCCCAGCATTCGCGTGGAGTTATCTGCGAAAACCATGAAAAACCCAGATCAGGATGGCCGGAGAGCTTTATCGAAAGCTACTCCTGTAGGATTTTATGTTTAGTCGCCCGGTAAATCCTTTCTATTCCACTCCCTAATCGCTCGTGGAAAAAATGAGTACAGAAATGAATCGGTTCTGGCCCTGATTTCTCTTATCTTATTTTCGCGGTCATTCCGGGATATGAATGTTGCTGGTAGCAATATTTGTTTACTGTCTTTCCGAAATACGTCAGTCGAGAATTTTTCAATTAGCTTCTGTCGAGAGCAACGCCTTCGGTGCTCCAGGTCTTCTCAACCTGACTCCTTCAACATGGCACTTACGCTTTCCCTCCAACTATATATACCTGTCACGAATCTGGCGGCTCTTCTTTGGACCTTCTCTAATGCCTCCATTAATCCCTTTTGATGGGGACCGCATACAGAACAACAATATTCTAAGTGAGGTCGCACTAGGACTTGTATCGATTTAACTTCCGGAGTGCATTGTTTTAAATTACGACCTAGAAATCGAAGCATACGATTTGCTTTCCTAATTACATTCTCGATATGCTCATTCCATGACAAATTATTACGAATTGTTTGTTACCCCTAGGTATTTAGCGGAATCTACCGTTCTAAGGACAGTGCCATTAATTGTATATTCAAAGCTAAATGGTGTCACCTTTTTACTTAAACACATGACTTGGCACTTTTTAGCGTTTAACTCCAACTGCCAATCTTTAGACCACGCAATTATTTTCATAATATCGTCTTGTAACAACGCGCAGTTTTCCAGGGTTGTGATTTCACGATAAATAATAGCATCATCGGCAAATAATCTTTTCATCCCCCTTATTATGTCGCACAAATCATTAATGTATATGAGACATCGAGGTCATTAGAGACGATCAAAGACTAGGAACAAGGAACGGGAAGGAATTGGGCAATGGCCTTTAGAGTGAACCATGCCGGCATTCACCTGGAGTTATTTGGGGAAACCATGGAAAACCAAAAATCTGGATGACAGGATGGAGATTCCAACCCGGATCCTCCCGAATGCGAGGCCAGAGCGTTACCGCTCACCCACCACGCTCCGTGAACCATTGATGCTATTTTGAAATCTGATGTTTTGGAACAATTCAAAATATTAAATCGACTGATGAATTACTCGTCAGTTATGCTCAGTGCGCTGATGTCTTTCAGCACGATAGCACAAACGAGCACGATGGCAGAAACGTTAGGTTTTAACAAATCGACGCGTCTCCACCCGAAGGACCAAGATAAGACATGCAGTGACCGCGGAAGCTTACGTAATCCAAAATACACTTAGCACACAGCACATGGTTACAAGTTTCGCTGACAAATGGCAACAGAATTCACCTTCCCTGGGCCGTCAGGCTCAACGACTAGTCAGGCATATTCCAACACGTCGCATCCTCAATAAAGGTGACCCTACAATGCAAGGAAGAAGAAGAATAGAAATTGACCGATAAATTCAATAATTATCCTCTTTTTTGATATCGGATTGTCGACGTCTGGGTCTTTAAGGTGGGAGAGGATAGGGGCAAGGAAGGGAAGGAATTCTCACGTGGCATTTTGAAGGAACCATGCTGGGCATTGAGAAACTTTGTAAACTGAAATCTGGATGGCCGGACGAGGATTCTAAATAGATATCTCCGAAGCGCGAGTGTTTCCACGTACCAATCAGAGATACGTGAGGGCGAAACACGGTGTTGGCTGGCTGACGTCTACTGTTCCGAAAGAAACTTTGCCGGATAAAAGGGGATTTCACAAGGGCCGCATTTAAGCATAGGCTACATGGGCTGTAGACTAGGGGCCCGCACCACAAAGAGGGGACCCGCACCACAAAGGGGGGCCCACACCACAAAGAGGGGGCCCGCACCACAACCCTGGATCCACCGCCTGGGCCAGTAGGAGAGCTAAAAAAAAAGGTCGCCCATAAATTTTTTGGGCTGAATTTCGGAGGCAGCCAGGGCCACTGCCGACAGGGGGGCCCGCACCACATGTATAGCCTAGGGGCCCACAGAGCATAAATGCGGCCGTGGATTTCACATAGTACTATAAGGAGACCACGAATTTTGGTAGTTGAGTGTATACTTAATTGTTAGATCGCTAGTGACTTGGCCGTAGACACGTTTTCTTCTTTTTGCTGATAAATTCATAGTGGCGTAATTTCCCTTCCTCTTCTCCTGTGTTGGAAATATATTTCAGTGTTTATTCATTTTTTTTTTTTGCGAGGATTATTGCGATAGTGTCTGTGTACAGAGTGGAGTGTTGTTAGTGTGGTGGATGAGAGATGAAGAAGGGAGGGGGAAACTCCTTTCTGGCCCATTCAGGCCTACTCTTCCGAAGAATACCAAGGAGAGGCCGCCGCATTTGACGTCCCTATCCGACGTACGGCTCACTGACAACAGTGCGGTATGCCTTCATTCCATCTGTAATGCTGAGAAGTTTGGGTAATAGTCCAGTAATTTCAAACACATCTGGTGATTAGGAATTTTGAACCGCCACCTCCTCTCTACCCTGCCGTCCAAGTCCACCACCAGGACTGGTACCAGCTAACCCCGTGTCACATGCCGGGCACCATCACGGCGCCACAACCAACTGAGACAACGAGGTGGCTCACAACTTACTAAAGGCTCGAAGACACAGTAACAACAAAATTTACCGCCCCGAATCCTACTTTCTAACCAGGCAAAACATTTCACTCCCTAGACCTATGTTGTATATTTTAACTTCAATATCTGTTACGGGAACAACATTCACAAGAGATTTGCCAGTGTATAAAAATAACGCACCGAGCGTGGTGGGTGAACGGTTAACGCTCTGGCCTCGCATTCGGGAGGACACCGGTTCGAATCCCCGTCCGGGTATCCAAATTTGGATTTTCCATGGTTTCCTCAAATCACTCCAGGCGAATGCCGGGATACTTCCTTCAAAAGGCCATGGCTAAATCCCTTCCAGTTCCTTGTCCCCAGTCCCATCCCGCCTCTAATGACCTCGACGTCAACGAGGCGTAAAGGAATAAGTAAAAAAATATAAAAATAACGCTGAAGACAAGGAATGATAGTTAAAGTAAGCCCATCACTCACCACAGACAAGAGGACTATGGCAGTCCCCTTCCCGTATGTCTCACCTGTAAACATCGACTGCAATTATTGTCCTATGATGTTGTAGGCCGCGAGATCCCGAAGGATTGTTCGGTCGCCAAGTACAGAGCTTTCTCTGTCATGGCTAAATAAACTAACCCAGTAATCCTACTGGGTACAGGGGGCCTACAGCTTAACGTTGAATTAGAAACACGGAAGTGTTGTGGCGTAAGTACTTCACATTACACAGCAACCTGTGCCAGAGAGGAAGGTCAGCTTAAAAACCTTTGAAAATGCCCACCAAAACCGGGATTCGAACCGAGGAGTTTTTGATCTCCAGGCAGATGCCTTATAGGGGTGTACATTAATTACGTGGCATCAAATGGGAGGGGGGGATCTGGCGAAAACTCATCAGGGGGGAGGGGAGGAGGGGGGGACGAAGGAAATCTCACATCATTTTTATTTCAGATTGCCACCCTTCAAACAACAATGGTATCAAAAATTACGAGGTCGATCTCACGGGGGGGGGGGGGAGGGAGGGGGCTCCCACCAGAGCTCACCAAATCTCACCACAGGGAGGGGGGGGGGGATTACGAAAAAATACCCCCTAATCACTTAGACATCAGAACGGTCGCATCTGAAAATGATTATGGTTTATACCGAAATATTTCAAAATGATTTCGTGTTCATGTGCTCATCCTTGGTCTCCTAACTTGATCTGCAGTGAGTGATTGGTATACTTTTCTTCCTTACTTTCTTTGCCTGTCTACCATTTTCACTATCACAATAACGCCGTAGAGAAAGAGACGTAAGTTTTAAACGGGAAGGGTAGGTGACAAGTCGGTGTTATTCGTAAATAAAGCTTTAATCGCTAACTTTTCTATGTGTTTATGTTTAGACGCTGCCACCATAAGTTTAATTTGTTGTTAGTGTAATAACTGTAAAGGCACACGGCGACCTTCTCGACAAGACAAACAGTTATCAGGTATAAAAATAAATACTAATAAAATGCTAAGCTTGGTCATCGTGTAGCCGTGACGTCACGCACCCGGCCTTCGCTGGCGGGCTACGACGGCCAGAGATGTCACTGCCAACGCGAGGTTATGCGCGGTATTCAACAACAGTTCTCCTTATTAGAGCATCCGTGAAGAAATGAAGTGCCAAAACACTCAAAGGAAAATACGTATTGCGTTTAAATTAATACTAGGTGAACCGTGCGAATGTTTTGCTAATAAGATGAATAATGAGTTTGGTGGTTTGGAGTAGGTTGAGGGAAGAACCGGCACATTTGTATCAATTGTTCATTTGTTTAGTGTAAAACTTAGGTAACATAGTACTTACAACATATTACGAAACAATTATGAAGAACATATGTATGACCGACTGTTACTGATCTTAAAGGTAAACAACTAACCCGAACAAAATACACACAGCTTTCCCATGTCTCAGTGATATGTGTTACTGCGATCATAGGCCGTGCGAAAATCTTGCGAATGTTTACATAACAAGGGGTAGCAAATCAGAAATTTTTCCATAACAGAAAAAATATTCGAAAAGGTACTTATTATATAAAAAAACAGGCAGTTCATTTATATCTCTGTGATATGTGCTGCTGCTATCTAGCGGCTTGCTTCTGAGCTGTCTCATCGCGTGACCTTCATAGTTATTACTTTTGCTTTTTAAGGGTCGAATTCCGAAAAATTTCTTTCTTGGTTGATGGTGTTATCAAAGTGCAGACCTTAATCTTTAAAATTACACCTTATTTATTGATTTGTATTAGGTATCCAGGGAGATAAATTGTGACAACAAAAAAAAAAGGTTGTAGAAATGTGATACTTTTATTCTTCAAAGGTCGAATTCCGAAAAACTCTTTTCTTAAAATATGATGTGACAAAAACGGAGACCTTAATCTTCAAAATGACATCTCATTTAACGATTTCGGTTAGGGATCGTGCACAAACTACGTGGTTCGGTTCAGGGGATAGGGGGGGGGGGGGGGGAAGGGATTGGCTGGAAGGCTTTCCTGGGCTACTTGGGGGCAGGGGGGGGGGGGTTCTAGCCAGGCCACGTAGCTTTCCTTTCATAACATTTTTTACAGTTAAAATGAGGAACAGAACTCACAACAGCATGTAAATATTTATTTTACTCAGTTAATTATCTCCGTATGTAATTTACAATCGTCTGACAAGAGAATCATCATCATCATCAGTTTTCTGCCGTCGGGCAGGTTTTCACTTGGCTGTTCTCCATGCTCTTCTATCTTCTGCCTTTCTCTTTAGAACCATATAGTTGCCGTCTTCCTTGATGTTGTCTATAATTTTGTACCTCCTTCTTCCTCTTATTCTCCTCCCACAGACTAAACCTTCCAAGGCGTCTTTTATCAGGCACTCCCCTCTCAACAAGTGCCCCATCCAGTTTTTCTTTCTCTCCTTTATTACTTGGAGAATTTTTCTGCTTTCACCGACCCTGTCCAGCACTTCAACATTACTTATTTTATCCACCCAGCTTATCTTCTCCATCCTGCTCCACATCCACATCTCAAATACTTCTAACCGCTTTTCATCCTCTCGTCTCAGTGTCCATGTCTCCGACCCATAAAGGGCCACACTCCACACAAAACATTTACCGAGTCTTTTCCTCAGTGTTTTGTCTATTTTCTCAGTTAGTATCCTCCTTTTCCTATTAAATGCTTCCTTTGCTACGGCAATGCGAGATTTTATCTCCTGATGGCACCTCAAATCTTCGGTGATCATACTCTCAAGATATTTGAACGAACTTACTTGCTTGATATCTGCGCTTCCTAACTTAATATTTATTTTTTTCCTTCCATTTCCAATCACCATACTCTTAGTTTTTGCTACGTTTATTTTCATTCCAAACTCTTGGCAAGCTTCATCTAGATCTTTCAGCATTCTATAATATTTTATCCATCATGGATCAGTGGAACTCCGTGACTGTTATATCAAAATTGATGATAAAGAAAACAGCAACCAGTCACAATTGTAAATATGTTTATTACACCATTACCGGTTTCGGGCAAAGTTGCCCATCATCAGATGGTTTGCATTAACTTCACATCTGCAGATGCAAATTACAGCGCATTTGTGCATCCTATAATGTTTAAAATTATTTGCGATGAATAAGAGAAATTTAATTATTTTGTAATGAAGTTAATCTAAAATATTTTACTTACATTCAATGCTGCAGGAAGTATGCTCATATCGGTGGTGAGGCACAGTTTCAGAAGTAACATTTTATTAAACACGAGCACGCTGTAATTTTGCGTTTGCATTAACAGGTAAACATAAGCAAAGATGATTGTATACTAAGAGTTTGGCTCACCACCGATATGAGCATACTTCCTGCAGCATTGAATGTAAGTAAAATATTTTAGATTAACTTCATTACAAAATAATTAAATTTCTCTTATTCGTCGCAAATAATTTTCAACATTATAGGATGCACAAATGCGCTGTAATTTGCATCTGCAGATGTGGAGTAAATGCAAACCATCTGATGATGGCAACTTTGCCCGAAACCGGTAATGGTGTAGTAAAAATATTTACAAATGTGACTGGTTGCTGTTTTCTTTATCATCAATTTCAGCATTCTGTTTAGAGTTTGTTCGCTTTCTGCCAACAATACCATATCATCAGCAAATCGTATGCACTCTATTCTCTTGCCACTAATACGCACTCCTCTTTCTCCATTTAAGCCTTTTCCAATAATTTCTTCTAAGTATTAATTGAACAATAATGGGGAAAGGCAACATCCTTGTCTTACGCCTCTCCCAATGCTGCTTTTTCCCGACATCTCGTTTCCGATCTTTATTCGTACAAGAGAAAACAGTAAAAAGTGTCTTCTGGAATCAAAAGGGAAAAAAGTTACGAGTTACGTGGGGGGGGGGGGGGGGGGGGGACGTGGTTTATGCACGCTCCCTTAAGGCGCGTACACACCAGAGGAACAAAGAGGAACTTCTTGTTGCTAAACAGTTGCGGTCTGTTTCTAGAAACAGAAACAGATCGCAACTTTCAGAAACATTCCGTCCACACCAGAAAACCTAATTTAGGAACAGTTTTCTTGTGTTACTGTTTACGGTTGTTACCCGTCCATACCAAGAGCAACAATCTGTATTTTTCTGTGCGAAATAAAAACTTTGTCACAATTATAATTCATTTAGTATACGATGATATGGAGCGACAGTGATGTTTTGTCAGCAGCTGCTGCAATTTTATTATTTTGAGTCAAAAGAAAAAAAGAAATCGCAAATGCTGGATGAGACCAAGTCTTTTGGAGAAAAATCAACACGGAGTTGAACGCCTCATGGATTTTTTTTTTTTAAAAAAAAAGACGATCTGTTATCAGGACATATTAAGGATGGACACATCAAAAACTTTATTCGAATGAGTAGCACTGATTTAGAATGGCTACTTTCTAAAACTGAACAGTTTATTCGAAAACAAAATACAAACTACAGAGCCGCAATATCTCCAAAGGAACATTTGCTGCTGACTTTAGGATTTCTAACTACTGGACATTCATATACATCTTTGATGTACTTATTTCGAATCTGCACCAGTTGCTTTTCTTAATACCACCCACTAATCGTGTTTCTTAAGCCGATCTTTACAGTTTGAATCACATGGATTCCACAAACACTCTGCATTTCTATATAATTCAATTAAATATTTTAAATTTTCACTCGAACATTTTTGTGAGATTTCAACAACTGATGTAACAGGAACACGGAACAAGCTGTCCACACCAAACTAACAACAATTTTAAACACGATAATGTTTACCAATGTTCCTTTGTTTCCTTTCATCTTTACCGCTACTTCTGGAAACAGTCAACTTCAAGGAACTTTTGTTTCTGTTGACATAAACATTGAAAAATACTGAGAAACATTGGGTAACATGAGGGAACAAGTTGCAGGAACAAGCAACATCAACATGATGTTCCTCTGTGTTCCTTTTGGTGTGGACGTAGCTTTAGGCATGAGGGGATATAATGACAAGAAACACCTTTTAGAAATAATAAATATGTTATTAATTATTTTTTTAACGTTTTATAACGTGTGAGGATGACAACTGAAGTTAAGGCGCGAGGAATTGCACTGAGCGTTGTATCATGACAATTCTAGTAGTTAACCAACTGCGAACAAATAACCTGCCAGAACAGTCCGTTAAACGCGTCATCTTTGACGGGCTCGCAGGTTAGTAATTAATAACAATCGGAGAGCGGGGCTGTGCGTTGTTTCGTGCAGGACGGTGGCGAAAGCCGCGTTGTCTGTGCCTGGCCGTGCCTAACACGACTAACAGCCTGAGAGAGACTACACCTGGCCGCCCCCGCAGAAACCCTACACGCATCCTCTGTCAACAGTCGCGAGGACCAACCACTCCACCTTCACATCTACGTCGTGCTCAGTATTGTCACTGCCAGCTACCAATACCTGGACACGCATTAATATTAATAATCACCACTAATAAAATGTCACTTTGGTCACAGTGTCTGTTACGCTATGACGTCACACGCATGACCTTCGTTGTCGAGCTCGAAAAGGCCATAGATGTCGCTATTATGTTTCTGTAATGGTTTAATACGTTTTAGATTGCAAACCAACTACAAAGAAAAGTATAGGTTGTAGTCTGTCCCCGTTAATATTCAACTTGTATGTAGAAGAAGCAATGAAGAAGGTCAAAGAAAAATTTCCATGTGGCATAAGTTTTCAGGGAGAAAAAATTAGTATGCTGAGATTTGCTGATGACATTGTCTTGTTAGCAGAGAGGGCATGAACAAAATACTGAAGGAAGATTTTGGACTGAATATAAATCAAAGTAAGACAAAAGTGATGAAATGTAGCAGAAATGATACCAATACTAGCAGATTAAATATAAAAATTGCATCTGATACGATAGGAGAAGTAAGTGAGTTCTGTAACTTGGGAAGCAAAATTACAACCGATGGCCGAAGCAGGAATGATGTTAAAAGCAGAATAGCACTAGCAAAAAGAGCCTCATGAAAAAGAGAAACCTTTTAGTTTCAAATATTGATCTAGGAATTAGAAAGAACTTTTTAAAACTCTATGTGTGGAGCACAGCACTTTACGGTAGTGAAACATGGACTTTAGGAATACCGGAAAGAAAGAAACTTGAAGCATTTGAAATGTGGTGCTACAGAAGAATGCTGAAAATTAGGTGGACAGACAAAGTAAGAAATGAACGAGTTTTGGAAATGATGGGTGAGAAAAGAAGTTTATGGAAGAAGCTTACAGGAAGAAGAGACAGGCTGGTAGGTCATATTTTGAGACATGCTGGATTGGTTAATTTGTTAGTGGAGGGAACAGTCGAAGGTAAGAACTGTAGAGGTAGACAGAGATTAGAATATATGAAGCAGATAATTGAGGACGTGGGATGTATTTCGTTTAATCCATATATTAATTATTAGTTTTTTGTTTTAATATTATGTTAGGGTGCTATTGACCACGCTGTCGACGCGCCCTAAAGCAACAACAACAACGTTTTTAGACTTAGGGCAGACGTTGGCCTGGCCAACGATCTGTCTCTTATCTTTAACAATGAGACCAGCAGTGTGGCGGTTGTTTTAAAATTTTGTGTGTTGGCCGCTCTAGTGCCTAAAATGTTTGGGCAGATCGGCCTAGTTTTAAGATGTATGGGTGGCCTCTTTACAGCCACCCATCCATTTGCATTGTTTTTATTTTTTTATATTTTTACATCTTTATAATTCCTGTATCGCTGGCCACTATACAGCCAGCGAGACATGTAGTGTTTTTAATTATTTTGTGAACCTGTTTGGCCCCTTTACAGCCATCCAGGTGTTTTATATGGTCGTAGGTCCTGGTGGTCCTTTTAAAGCCATGTATTATTTTTGTGAATTATTTTATTTGCTGTCTGTATGGCCGACCCCTTTACATTCGACTATGCAGATGGCATTTTAGTATTCTTTTTAGCTTAAGTATTAGCTGGTAATTGTTAGGGCGCTAATGACCTCGCTGTCGACGCGCCCTATAGCCACAAAAACAACAACAACAACAGATTATATTATTTCCATGTAGATGTTTTCTTATAGTCCCTATTCAGAGATATCGCTTTTTCTGTCGCTATTTCTGTAATGGTTCAGTATGTTTTAAATTACAAACCAACGATGAAGAAAAGAATGTATTTCGTTTAATTCACAGATTAATTATTAGTTGTTTTTGTTTATTTATACTGAGCCGATGTAGATGTTTCCGTATAGTCTCTGTCCACAGATATTGCTATTTCTGTAATGGATCAGTATGTTTTAAATTGCAAACCAACGATGAAGAAAAGTATATATTTCGTTAAAATGCACAGATACAAGGGGTGATCAAATGAAAAGGTACGAAACGACACGGTGGGTACAAATGTAGACTTTATTCAAAATATTCACCATAGGCCTGAGCACAACGATCCCACTGATGAACAAGCCGCAGGATTCCTTGTTCCCAGAATTCTTGTGGCCGTGACGAGACCCAGTCCTTCACAGCGTCCTTGAGTACGTCGTCCGAGTTGAAGCGCTTCCCTTTCAGGTGTTTCTTCAGTGGACCAAACACATGGAAATCGCAGGGCGACATGTCCGGACTGTAGGGCGGATGGTCCAACGTCTCCCACTTGAACTTGGCCAGTTGCATGTGTGTGACTCTGGAGACGTGTGGACGCGCGTTATCATGGAGCAGAACCACACCCTCCGTGAGCAGCCCCGGTCTTTTGTTCTTGATGGACCTGCGTAGGCGCCGGAGTGTCTCACAGTACACATCCCCCACCTGTACGCCATCCTGTCCTCATACGGACTGCCGCATCATTTGGACGCCGCTTTTGATAAGAGCCTCTGCTCTCTACTGCGCTTGCGCGCGCCCGCGCATGCTCCGATCCCAGTCAGACACTCCAATCGCATCCCGAGATGTCTCGGTATGTTCTCCCATGGCGGAATATACAAATATTTAATCGTTACATTTTTACGTCATTTCGTACCTTTTCATTTGATCACACCTTGTAAATTACCAATTTTTTGTTTATTTATATTCTGTCCAGAGATATCGCTGTTTCACTAAACTAAGAAATATCTATCACATTACATTATTTTTAAGGTTATGAGCGTTGTTTGATAACAATTGAAGTCTATTTAGTTAATCCACTGCGAAGAAATGAATTCAATACTTTATTTTTGATGGATGTCGAATCTAGTCTCTTATATAACGACGTTGTGTCTGTCAGCGCAAATCTGCTTTACGCACGATAGCTCCTTTCACACTAAACCGAAATTCCTCAAATTTTGCAAAGCAAATAAAATACACGTCAGTTTCATAAATCAGCCAGATTGAATCAAGACCTTTGATCCTTTCACTGTGTTTATGGGCGGCATGTCCCCGAAAATCTGCTATTCTAGCTATCTCCAAACTGAACATAAATTCTTCAAATTTTGCACAGTGAATTCTTAAACTCAAATATCAGCAAAATCAGGCCACGTTCTTTAACCCTTTACTATACAGTGCATAGTGTCTGCCCTCGCGAGATATCTCAACATAAATTCTTCAAATATTGCAAAGTGAATACAACGTTTTGACACCTATCACACCGTTACTATTTGCGTGAGTTTAAACCACGTAGACGGTCATGGCACTTTAGAAGTATTACGCTCGACTGCCACAAATGGAAAGATATTTCAGAGGCCATTAATGACGAGCTACGATAAGGATCCGGCCTTGCTGTTAAGGTTTCTGAGGTCAACTCTTTCCACCTTTTGATTACGCGTTCCACAAACACGATAATCTTATATATATATATAGAAATAGACATGTTTTTTCCTATATTTCACTTTTCAGCCACCACTACCTAGCACAGATCACTGATGTTTGTGGGTGGAAGTAGCATGGAGTTTCCTGTCATGCACAACGTTGGCTGAATGCCGATAGCTGTGGGGATGTGGGAGATATAATGATTAAAGTTGGTCAGTGCAGGGCGTTTTCATATTTCGACCAAAAATACGTATCTCCGTATACTTCTCTTTCCTGCCACAACTACATAACATTGACTTATGGTGTTTGTGTGTGTTAGTAGAATCGTCTCTCCTCTCGTGCACTATGGTTGTTAGATGTCGGTAGCTATGGGGATGTGGGAGATATGGGGGGTGAAAGTGGTCGACCTGTGGCAATTTCGACTTCTGTCAAAGACAAAAGTGTCATGGTGTATCACTTTTCAGCGAAAACTATAGATCACAGATAATTGGCGTTTGTGTGTAGTAGTAGCACAGAGTCACCTTTCGATCACAACAGCGGCCGAATTTCAGAAACTGTGGTACTGTGGTAGATATGGTGGTTGTAAGTGGCCGACCAAGGATATTTCGTATTTCGACTGTCTCCGCATATGTCACTTTTCTGCCACAACTACATAGCATAGAGCATTGGTGTTTGTGTTTGGTAGTAGAATCGTATCTCATGTAGTGCACTATGGTTGTTAGATGTCGGTAGCTATGGGGGTGTGGGAGATATGGGGGTTGAAAGTGATCGACCTGTGGCAATTTCATACTTCTGTCAGAGACAAAAGTGTCATGGTGTATCACTTTTCAGCGAAAACTATAGATCACAGATAATTGGCGTTTGTGTGTAGTAGTAGCACAGAGTCACCTTTCGATCACAACAGCGGCCGAATTTCAGAAACTGTGGTACTGTGGTAGATATGGTGGTTGTAAGTGGCCGACCAAGGATATTTTCGTATTTCGACTGTCTCCGCATATGTCACTTTTCTGCCACAACTACATAGCATAGAGGATTGGTGTTTGTGTTTGGTAGTAGAATCGTATCTCATGTAGTGCACTATGGTTGTTAGATGTCGGTAGCTATGGGGGTGTGGGAGATATGGGGGTTGAAAGTGATCGACCTGTGGCAATTTCATACTTCTGCCAAAGACAAAAGTGTCATGGTGTATCACTTTTCAGTGAAAACTATAGATCACAGATAACTGGCGTTTGTGTGTAGTAGTAGCACAGAGTCACCTTTCGATCACAACAGCGGCCGAATTTCAGAAACTGTGGTACTGTGGTAGATATGGTGGTTGTAAGTGGCCGACCAAGGATATTTTCGTATTTCGACTGTCTCCGCATATGTCACTTTTCTGCCACAACTACATAGCATAGAGCATTGGTGTTTGTGTTTGGTAGTAGAATCGTATCTCATGTAGTGCACTATGGTTGTTATATGTCGGTAGCTATGGGGGTGTGGGAGATATGGGGGTTGAAAGTTGTCGACCTGTGGCAATTTCATACTTCTGCCAAAGACAAAAGAGTCATGGTGTATCACTTTTCAGCGAAAACTATAGATCACAGATAACTGGAGTTTGTGTGTAGTAGTAGCACAGAGTCACCTTTCGATCACAACAGCGGCCGAATTTCAGAAACTGTGGTACTGTGGTAGATATGGTGGTTGTAAGTGGCCGACCAAGGATATTTTCGTATTTCGACTGTCTCCGCATATGTCACTTTTCTGCCACAACTACATAGCATAGAGCATTGGTGTTTGTGTTTGGTAGTAGAATCGTATCTCATGTAGTGCACTATGGTTGTTAGATGTCGGTAGCTATGGGGGTGTGGGAGATATGGGGGTTGAAAGTGGTCGACCTGTAGCAATTTCATATTTCTGCCAAAGACGCATGTGTCACGGTGTATCACTTTTAAGTGAAAACTATCAATCGCAGATCACTGACGTTTGTGTGTGGTAGTAACACAGTCTCCCATCGATCACAACGTTGGCCGAAATTCGGTAACTGTGGGAGTGTGTGAGATATGGTGTTTGAAATTGGTCGATCATGAATATTTTCGTGTTTCATCCAAAGACTTGTGTGTATCCGTAAATTTTACCTTGCTGCCGGAACTACATAGCGCAGAAGACTGGTACTTGTGTGTGGTAATAGTATCGAGTCTCACATCGTGCACTAGGGTGGTTAGATGTCTATAGCTGTCAATATGAATTCTTTACAATCACGAACGAAGTCGTGGGTACCAGCTAGTAGGAAATAATACTTACAGACAGATGTTAACGGTCGCTACCGTCCCCTACGGACAGAACTGAAAGCTACAATTTGTGATGATTGCCACTAAGTCGTGTCGGACTCTTTGCTATGCTGTGGGTCATGACGCCTCACACTTGCAGGTCTTGGACTTTTCCGATTACTTGTGATCTACGTAGATCTGTATCCACTTTGATATCGTCGAAAAACCGCATTTCTTGGCGACCTTGCCTTCTTGTTGCATTCATGATCCAAACAATCAGCAATGACCTTGATCGCATCACAAAGAAATCTAGATAAAATTGGCTTTGGGCAGTAGCAATTAAATTTCTAAGAAGGATTTGGCTACCAGTGAATTCTACGCTATTTACACATTTTGTCCGGTGAAATTGAGATAAAATTGAAAAATCATCATGTAATGAAAACCTGCACGATGGTTACACGAAACGGAGCAGAAAACAAACAGTGACTACAGCTCTTTTGTCACAGGATTTGGAATATCGCATCTGATGGATAGACTCTGTGGCGCGTCACTGAAAAGGCGCATTCCCACGATCCCTTGTAACGAAGGCGAGACAAGACGGGACCTCATTAGCCGAAGTGTAGGGACGACTGCGGGCCGCAGGTTAGTCCTAGCTTAACTGGCCGCCACCTCTTCACCACGTTGCCTAGTGTCGTTTGGCACAGAGCACTTTACAGCAACAGAAGGGGTGCGCACCGCTGCTGCAAACCGATGGCAACAGCGCACCGCTGCTGCAAACCGATGGCAACAGCGCACCGCTACACACGCCTGTGATGTTTACCGACACAGAGTGGGTAGCTGCGTCTCATCTCCGCTAGCAGAGGCGGCCCTGTTCCCATGACGTGTTGTTGAGTATTCGTCCCGTCCCGTTTCGTCTCGCCTTCGTTGCAAGGGATCGTGGGAACGGGCCTAAAGACGGAGTAGAGAAGAATAGGAATTTGATGGAAGATAAGGAGGGGGAGAGCGAGAAATGACATGAACACAAACAACGCTATACTCAACAGACACACTGCCATAGTCACTCACACCTGCCAGAAACACATACGAAAACACACTGGAGAACGCAACACTTCATCTTCCCAAGAAATTTCACACGGCAGGGTGCATACTCCATGGTAACCGGAAATCGGGTAGGGTTCATAAGAAGAACTGCCTTCAAATTCAGCCGAAATTCTGCAGATCTTGCAGAGCAAACCCTTCGGATGACATTGGTACAGTTCGTATTGCAGCGATATCACGATCTTCGACCCTTAAAACGGGAGCTAAATACATTTATAACACTTTTTGAAGGAAGTTTTTTTTTTTTTTAAGGAAAATTGTCAACATTCCAGACTGTGGACAGAGTAAGAAGTGTATCAGAAAGGGTATTAAATTAATAATTTACCAAAACCGCTGAAAGAATTTAAAGCTGAAATGAAATTAGTAGAGTACAAAAGTAGGTGGAAAAAGGGGAGGGCAAAATGGTTGTCTAAGAAACTTGCTACCGAAGCAAGTGCTCCATCGCAATTTAATTAAATTAAATTCTAGACCCGTAACCATACCCAAAAACACAGTCAAGCGGAAGGAAGGTAGAATGGACAAACAAAATGTAGAAATATAGAGAAATAGACTGAACTGGTTCGGACACGTAAAAGAATACGAAAACAAATAACGAAAATGCAAATGGAAGGGACCAGTGACAGAGGAAGACCCAGATCCTAATGTACGAAGTTGCTGAAAGACGGTGTAAGGCATGGGGAAGAGGAACATAGTGGTATACGAAGGGTGGGAGAGAGATAAGTGCCTAGGAAAGCTGAAATGATAATACTTGATTAAAGGGGTTTATGGTTAATAGACGTCGAAGTAAGAATTTGGGGTGAAGAAAGAGAGTGGATTCGGCCATGGCCTTTTGGAGGAACTGTCCCCGAGTGACTCAGGGAGCCCTGAATTGACAGCTAGATTGAGGGTCGAACCCACATCCTGCAGAAAGCGAAACTGCTCTCACTACGGTGATGTGGATGATGCCGTCCTACGCTTGAAAATCGATGCTCAGATCTAGGTTTCCCATTTTTTCAGAACTGACCTTTTCACCTCACCACCTGGGACCTTTTTTTATTAGAAAGCAATCAGCTATACCACTGATTATTTTCCATTATAAAACGGTACCAGGTGATGAGGGAAAGAAGAATAAAATCAACATTATTTGTTGTTGGGGGAGTTTGCAGAGAAATGAAAGAAATTGCAAGATTAGCTGATGTCTGGGAGTTGGAGTGTTCTTCAAGAAAGAGTGAAGAGGTAATTACAACAACAAGATAGAGCAGGATGGATATAGGCATATCATTTGGAGGAGAGCGGTTGAATAAAGTGGAATGTTTCATATATTTGTGATGCTGGATTGAATAAAATGAAATGGAGGAAAGAGGATGGAGATAAATAAAATAGGAAGATCTGCAGATAGATTTTTTAAGAGTATTAAAGATCTACTATGGAGTGGAAGACAGAGATTAGAATACATGAGGCAGATAATTGAGGACGTCGGTTGGCAGGGATATGTAGAGATGAAGAGGTTGGCACAAGGTAGGAAGGGATGTAGAATTGCATCAAACCAGTCGAAAGACTGACCATAGCAAAAGAATAAAGAGGCAATTTTAATATATTAATCGGAAACATGTGTGATAAAGAAGACGGAAAAAAGGGAAGTACAAGCTACGGAAATGAAATTTCATAGGAGTAGAGTAGGAGAAACGAGAAGTAACTGAATGAGGAAATCAGTGAGATGATCAATGGAGAAACCGCTACAACAAAAGAATATAAAAATCAAGGTTGCAGTGGTATGGCCAAGTGAAGAGACTGGGAAAGAAGAAAATATCAAGGAAGGTGGTGGACATGGAGCTGAAAGATAAGAGGCCCAGAGGAATACTGATGGACAGATGGGTGAAATGTGTTAAAAGGGAGGTGGGAAATTGGCTGACAGTGGAAGAAGAGAGTTTTTTTTCCCCCCATGTGATCGTAATGACCTGGAGATAGGGTTTTTATTGGCTGCGTGTTCCGCCCCTATCGTAGCCACCTTCAGCTAACCCGACAATCCTGCCGGATACAGGGGACCTACAGTTTAACGTGGAATCCGAACCACGG
Source organism: Vandiemenella viatica (assembly GCA_031002005.1). Lineage (NCBI taxonomy): Eukaryota > Metazoa > Arthropoda > Insecta > Orthoptera > Morabidae > Vandiemenella > Vandiemenella viatica. The sequence goes on from CM061918.1 coordinate 113,555,717, forward strand.
AAGCGTTCTGGTGTACTTACTTTACACAGCAAGCTGTGGCAGAGGTGAAGGTCAGATTAAGCGCCTTTGAAAATCCAAGCCGAGAGAGGGATTCGAACCGTGGACCTTTCATTCTCCACTCAGACGCTTAACCACTGAGCCACCACAGCGCTAGAAGACAGATGATGGATGGACAGGAAGCGTTGAGGAGACTTTCGTTCGAAGCAGACCCGACCAGCGGTTGGAAGCTGCTGAAGATGATGACGACAAGGGATCGTTATTGCTTTGAGAGTTGCGGGTTGATGTTTTGTCACTGATATAGATCTTGGTGGAGCACAGTACGTGAGATGCCACTACAGACGCCACCTCGCGGCGCCGTGCAGGTGAGGGTGGCGTGACGTGTTGGGCCGCACGTGTTCGCTCGCACGCCTATTGGCCGTGACGAACGACGCGCGATCACGCGACGCTAAGCGCCGGGACGCCCTCCTGCCGGAGAGAGACTTCCCAGCAATCAGAGCTGTCTGGCCTCTGGGTTCGTATTAGGTTTGAACGACACACGTAGAATGAAACTTGGCCGGTAATGGTTCATCACATATATGCTAACCACTACCATAAATACCAGAGCCCGATCTCCCATACGCAGGTAGCTACCGACGAACCCGTTTCGCCTCCACACCGCGCAATGTTGGGTGAGCGGTAGGCCGGTTACACACTGGGCGGTTTCGTCCGCTCCGGAAATTTCTCCGTCGCCGCCCTTCAGGTAGTGGCGCAAGGGATCAAATGGGAGCTTACACACTGGGCGGAGGGGAAAACCCGCGGCAGCGCTGCCGTCGACGGCAGGTATGCTGCCGCGCGCTGCCACTACATTCGACGGTTGTTTGACCGCTCCAGTCCAGACAGTGCCCCCATGTGGCCAGATGGGCGCTTGCACACTCGATGGATTTTCAACCGCTTGTGCGTTTTCAGTCTGTGTAAAGTTATCATTTTTTGAATTTAAAAATCGTAATATGAGTTAAGTGGTGATAGATAATGATATTCTCATTTGGTTAGTGGAAGCTAGACCAGTTTTAAGAGACAAAACAGTGGTTTCTTTTAAAGATCGGGACGCTACCAGGAACGCTTCGAAAGAAGTGTGCCTTGAAAATGGAATGATTTTGACGAAATTGAAAATTAGGAAAAATGTCATTGGATAGTAAACTATTGATCACGTGGGTGCGCTGACTTCCGCGGTCGTTATCAATGTAATCTTTGTTGTCCGGGTTGAACCGCGTCAATTTGTACAGTACAGTACTCTGAAGAAGTCCACAAAATGATGGCCGAAACGTTAGGTTTCGACAAATTGACGCGGTTCAACCCGGACAACCAAGATTATATTGATCACGTATTTACATAAATTTTTACCGCTTCAACTAGAACTTGAAAAATATTGAATCACATTTTATAGAAAGATTTTTATTTTTTAATAGTATATAACTGTGTCCTTATATCTTAGACATTTGCCAAGGAACATTTCGAACATTAAAAATTCTGTCGCTCGACATTTTGAGACCCTTTTTTTTTTTTTTTTTTTTTTTTTTTTTTTTAAACACAGCATTGACGAATACAGTGAGACAAGCTGTTTAGTAAATTCGGCATCATCTTCGCCATTTACTTTCGATTTTCTTTGTAAAGTAATAATTTTTAAAACACTCAACATATTACAACCTAAGCAAAAATGTTTAACTAGTCGATTGTGCTTGTAAGAATAAAAGCAATGGAGAGTAAACTCAACAGTGATGAGTACACAGTGAAGTATATATATTAGTTACAAATAAATGTATTAGCCATTATATGGCATAGTGTATTTTTCAAACTTTTCTTGTACACCTATTCGTATTCACCTAAAGGAGTTTTCACCCTAATTAACATAAAACAAACGTAGGGACTTGGAATTATATAAAATTAAATGTTTATCTATAGTAGTTCCATGAGAAATCTGCTTACTTCAAGGTGATTGCCAGCATTTCCACACGTTAAATACCATTTATCAACTGGCTATTTCTCCTTTGAATGCCGTACTTTAGTTTCACAAGCAATTGTCGAAATAAACATCCCAAAATAACTGAAAAAACTTGGTGTCGTCGTTCCTAAAATATTCTGTTCTCATTTGGTTTTTTCTTTTCCTATTTCTATGGCGACGGAACCGTTAAAATAACAATTTCAAAACCTAACTACGAAGTAATAAACGCTAAATTAACTAAATTAAATTCTAATTTCACAAAATGAAACTCAAGTTATCAAAAGCAAAGTACTGACGTTCGACCACGTCATCTTTTACCTGCTCTTCGTAGCAGCAGATGTTTATTATTTCGTAGTTAGGTTTTAACATTTTTATTTTAACGGTTCTGTCGCCATAGAAATAGTAAAAGATAAAACCAAAGGAGAACAGAATATTTGAGGAACGATAACAGCAAATTTTTCAATTAATTTGGGATGTTTATATCGAGAGTTGCTTGCGAAACTAAAGTGTGTCATTTAAAGGAGAAATACACAGTTGATGAATTGTATTCAGAGTGTGGAAATGCTGGTAATCACCTTGAAGTAAGCAGATTTCTCATGGACCTACTAAAGATAAACATTTAATTTTATATAATTCCAATCCCCTATATTTATTTTATGTTAATTAGGGTGAAAACTCCTTTAGGTGAATATGAATAGGTGTACAAGAAAAGTTTGAAAAATACACTATGCCATATAATGACTAAGTCTTTCATTTATTTGTAACTAATACATATACTTCACTGTGTAATCGACTCATCATTGTTGAGTTTACTCTACATTGCTTTTATTCTTACAAGCACAAGCGACTAGTTAAACATTTTTGCTTAAGTTGTAATATGTTGAGTGTTTTAAAAATTATTAATTTACAAAGAAAAATCGAAAGTAAATGGCGAAGATGATGCCGACTTTACTAAACAGCTTGTCTCACTGTATTCGTCAATGCTTTGTTAAAAAAGAAAAGAAAAAAAAAATAGATCTCACAATGTCGAGCGACAGAATTTCGAATGTTGAAAGTGTTCCTTGACAAATTAAGATATAAGGACACGGTTATATACTATTAATCATCAAAATCTTTCTATAAAATGAGATTCAATATTTTTCAAGTTCTAGTTGAAGTGTAAAAATTTATGTAAATACGTGATCAATAGTTTACTATCCAAGGCATTTTTCCTAATTTTCCATTTCGTCAAAATCATTCCACTTTCAAGGCACACTTCTTTCCAAGCGTTACTGGTAGCGTACTGACCTTTAAAAGAAACCACTGTTTTACCTCTTAAAACTGGTCTAGCTTCCACTAACGAAATGAGATCATTACCTATCACCACTTAACTCATATTACGATTTTAAATTAAAAAATGATAACTTTACACAGACTGAAAACGCACAAGCGGTTGAAATCCTCCGAGTTTGCAAGCGCCGATCTGGCCACTGTCTGGACTGGGGCGGTCAAACAACCGTTGAATGTAGTGGCAGCGCGCGGTCGTATACCTGCCGTCGACGGCAGCGCTGCCGCGGGTTTTCCCCTCCTCCCTGTGTGTAAGCTCCCATTTGATCCCTTGCGCCACTACCTGAAGGACGGCGACGGAGAAATTTCCGGAGCGGACGAAACCGCCCAATGTGTAACCGGCCTAACGCTCTGGCCTCGCATTCTGGAGGACGCGAGTTTGAATCCCCGTCCGGGCATCCTGATTTGGGTTTTCCATGGTTTCCCCAAATCACTGCCGGCGAACGCCAGGATGCTTTCTTCAAAAGCCCATGGCCGAATTCCTTCCCGTTCCTTCTCCCAGACCTTTCCGACCTATAATGACCTCGACGTCGACGAGGCGTAAAGCCATAACAACCGGGACTCGAAACAGCGTCTGTCCGATCTCCAGTGAGAATTCTTAACCATTGAGCCACCAGCCCGCTATAGCATACACAGTACTTGCTGCTGAGCTGTCTAGACACCTGAGTGGTGATAGCGGACAGGTGTTAAGCACTCTGCAAGGTCCGCCGGCCTTGAGGTAAAGATAACAGTCGCCTAATTACTCTCCTCGCTTTGTCTGATTCAAAACAGCCTCACCTTGAATGGCTGTTCATACTGTTATAGTAGAACTCTCACGGGGGAGCTCGGACAATGTGCACTAAATCTCCTTCTTCATCTACATCTACATCCATACTCTGTAATTCAAAAACATTGTGGGTGGCAGAGGGTGCTAAGCACCAATCTTAATTCCGCGAATTCCAATCCCGAATAGCACGACGAAACTAAGAATACATAAAAGCATCAGTACGGCATCTTATTTCTCGAATCTTATCCTTGCGGTCATTGTGACCCAAATAGGTTGGTGGAAGAAGTATCTCACTGCACTCATAGGTCATAGAATTTCGCATATTCTCCAATAAATTCAAACGCAAATGACGTCGCCTGTCTTCCAAACTATCCCAGCCCAATCTATGTATCAATTCTGTGACGCTTCGCTAGACAGAGCCGATGATGTCCGAAGTCAAACCGAGTAGAGCCGACGAAATTTTTCGACGTATTTTAGTCTGTTATCTTTAATTAACCTTGATTTTCGTTGCGTTTCATTTTAAATTAGATACGTCAATTTAGCTAAGAACATATGGTAAAACTTTACGGCTGAGAAATGTGGAATAAAATTGTGTTTTGCGATTAAATTAAGTCCTTTCAGTGTTACCGTTTTTCAGTCCCTAATGTCACGTTGCTTCGCCATCTTTACACCTTTACATTGGATGTCAGACTTGAGCCCGACGCTACTAAAAGTAGCAGTGTAGGTGATTTTTTTTTATCACATATGATTTGCTTTTTACGTTGTGTGTGTGTTACTGCTGCTGAATATTTAAGTTGTTAGCTGTATTTGTTTACCGAGCGTGGTGGCTGAGCGGTTAACGATCTAACCTAGCATTCGGGAGGACGCCGGATCTCTTTTTTTTTTTTAACTGCTTTACGTCTCTTTTTAACATCGAGGTCTTTAGAGACGGGAAAGGATGGGGGGCAAGGATGGGGGCAAGGAATGGGAAGGAATTCGGCCATGGCCGTTTGAAGGAAGCATCCCGGCATTTGCCTGGAGTGATTTGGGGAAACCATGGAAAACCCAAATCTGGATGCCCGGACGGGGATTCGAACCGCCGCCCTCCCGAATGCGAGGCGAGAACGCTAACCGTTACACCGCCCCGCTCGGTGACGCCGGATCGAATCCCCGTCAGGGCAACAAGCTTTGGTTTTTCCATCGTTTTCCCAAATCACTCCCCACGTATTCCAGGATGGTTCTTTCAGAAGGCCACGGTCGAATTCCATCCCGTTGCTTGTCCTCAGTGCCAACACGCCTCTAATGACCTCGACGTCGACGAGGCGTAAAGTCGTATAAAAAGAGGTATTTCTTCATTGTGATTGTTAACTCTTTATCAAATTTATAACCCATAATTTAGAACAATACTCACAAATTTTTTTATGTTTTGTGAATATTCACCGTCGCTCATTGTGACTTTTCTATTTATTTATGCTTTGAACACAGTGTTGTGGCAAGGTATTTCTTCTGAGTTCCTTAATTAAATAAAATTGTAAGTAATATTAGTTTTAATGTTAATGTAAACAGACTTCGAACAGTTTCTGCATTTAAGAAGATTTTAACATGATAAATTCGCCAATGAGAGTGGATATATACACTGGAGTGCCAAAAACCAAGGGATAGGAAGATGCAAATGTCCAAATGAAGGTATCATCTCAGAAGAAACATGTAAACGTACCGCGCAGTGTCAAGGCTTTCATTTGTACTCTCGTGAGTCTTTTCGAAGGTTATCTGACGTGATTATGGCCGCATGACATTAATTAGCAAACTTTGAACGGGGAATGATATGGGGCAGTCCATTTCGGAAATTATTCCTGAATTTAACATTCCTCGATCCCTGGTGCCAAGTGTGTGACGCGAATATGTGATTTCCGGCATTATCTCCTGCCATGGGAAACGTATCGGTTGATCACATCTACTTAACGACCGAGACAACCAACGTCTGCGTCGAAATGTCACTGTTAATAGACAAGCAACACTCCGTCGACGAACAGCAGACCTCAATTTTAAGCCGCATTCTCACGACGGCTTGTAACGAAGGCGGGACGGGATCGGACGAATACTCAACAACATGCCATAGGTACAGGGCCGCCTCTGCTAGTGGAGATGAGACTCAGCTACCCACTCTGAGACGTTAAACATCACAGACGTGTGTAGCGGTGCGCTGTTGCCATCGGTTTGCAGCAGCACCCTTCTGTTGCTGTAAAGTGCTCTGTGCCAAACAACACTAGGCAACGTGGTGGGGAGGTGGCGGCGAGGTAAGCGAGGGCTAACCTGCGACGCGCGCTCCTCCCTACACTTTGGCTAATGAGGTCCCGTCCCGTCCCGCCTTCGTTACAAGACGACGTGGGAACGCGGCTTGAGACGTACGACAGACGTGTCCGTGAGGACAGTGCAGCGAAATTTGTAGTTGATGGGATATGGCAGCAGAAGACCGACGCAGGTGCCTCTACTAACAAGGCAGCATGCCTTCTCTTGGAATCGTGAACGTATCTTGGACCCTAGATAATCGGAAAAACTTTCAGTGGTCAGATGAGTCCCGATACTAGTTGGTACTAGCAGATGGTAGGTTTCGATTGCGGCGCGTACCTTATGCAGTCATGGACCAAGTCGAGTGGCGTCCATTAATTGCGTGAGGTTAAAATGGGAGGGGGGGGGGGGTCGGCGAAATCTAACCAAGGGGGGAGGGGATTAACAGAAATCTCACGTCATCTTTTAATTTCTTGTAGAGCAGCAGAGCTAAAAAAAAGTCTACAAACGATGCCGACGTTAGGTGGGTTATAACCGCCATATGAAACGGGAGGGCTAAAAAAAAGGACTCAAAAAACTACGAGGTCGGGGGGGGGGGAGGGTCCTCAAGATCACACGTCATTATACGGGGAGAGGAGGGGCGAGTCCGACCAGTTAACGATTTCTCTCCACGAGGAAAGGGGAGAGGCATGAACAGATCTCACCAAATCACGAAATCTCACCTCGGAGGGGGGAGGAGGAAGGGAGGTCAATGGAAATCTCATGTCATCTTTTAAATTTCTTGAAGACCATTGGAGCTAAAAAAAATATATAAGAAAAGTCTACAATGGACGCCGACTTTAGGGGTACAACCGCACTAGGAAGTAGGAGGGCTAAAAAAATAGGTCTCAAAAATCTACGAGGGTGGGCAGCAGGGGGTAGGGAGAGGGTCCCCCCAAGATCTCAAGTCATCACAGGATGGGGATCCTGTCAGATCTCTCAAAATCCCACCAAATCTCACCAGGAAGAGGGTTTCGACCGGATCTCACCAAATCTTACCAGGAGGGGGGGGGGGAATCCGACTAGATTTCACCAAATCTGACCAAATCTGATCAAATTTCACCAAATCTCACTAGGAGGAGGGTTTCGACCAGATCTCACCTGGGGGGGGGGATCCAACTAAATCTCACCAAGTCTGACCAAATCTCACCAAATCTCACTAGGAGTAGGGTTTCGACCAGATCTCACCGGGGGGGGGGGGAATCCAACTAGATCTCACCAAGTCTGACCAAATCTCACCAAATCTGACCAAATCTCACTAGGAGTAGGGTTTCGACCAGATCTCACCGGGGGGGGATCCAACTAGATCTCACCAAGTCTGACCAAATCTCACCAAATCTGATCAAATCTCACCAAATCTGACCAAATCTCACTAGGAGTAGGGTTTCGACCAGATCTCAACGGGGGGGGGGGATCCAACTAGATCTCACCAAGTCTGACCAAATCTCACCAAATCTCACTAGGAGTAGGGTTTCGACCAGATCTCACCGGGGGGGGATCCAACTAGATCTCACCAAGTCTGACCAAATCTCACCAAGTCTGACCAAATCTCACCAAGTCTGACCAAATCTCACTGGGAGGAGGGTTTTCGACCAGATCTCACCAGGGGGGGGGGATCCAATTAGATCTTACCAAGTCTGACCAAATCTCACCAAATCTGATCAAATCTCACCAAATCTGACCAAATCTCACTAGGAGGAGGGTTTCGACCAGATCTCACAAAATCTCAGGGGGAGGGGGATCCAATTAGATCTCACCAAGTCTGACCAAATCTCACCAAATCTTATCAAATCTCACCAAATCTGACCAAATCTCACTAGGAGGAGGGTTTCGACCAGATCTCACCGGGGGGGGGGGAACGAACTAGATCTCACCAAGTCTGACCAAATATGACCAAATCTCACCAAATCTGATCAAATCTCACCAAATCTGATCAAATCTCACCAAATCTGACCAAATCTCACTAAGAGTAGGGTTTCGATCAGATCTCACCAATTCTCACCAGGAGGGGGGGGGGGGATCCAACTAGATCTCACCAAATCTGACCAAATCTCACCAGGAGGAGGGTTTCGACCAGATATCACCAAATCTCACCGGGGGGGGGAGGTTCCGGAAATCCCGAAAAAACACCTCACTTATTTAATGGTCGCCCCTTGGTCAGCAAGGTAATGTGCAAGCTGTTATTGGAACCCATCCCGATATGGGCTGTATCGTGTCTCCTTCCAGTGTATTTATGTCGCTGCGCTGGTGTAACTCTGTTTTTGTTTATATGATGCTCGCTACGGTGAGAGGTGCTTAGTGGTGCGTTGTGTTTTGAGTATCAGGCTGTAGAGTGCCGGTCATTGCCTCTGGGTCAATACGACGAGTTGTGGGAGCAGTTGGCGGCCTTGCGGGGGGCGGGCCCGGCGCTGCCCCCTCCAGGGCGCCGAGCGGCCAATGAGGGTGCGCCCCGCCCCGAGCCGGGGGTGGCAGGGGCCGCCACCCCTCAGTCGCCCAGTCAGTGCGATTTGATGTCTGCGAGTGAGTGCGACTCGGCTGACGAGGCGACGGCCCGCACTGCCGCGCCGAGCCCTCCGCCCCCGGCCGCCCCCGATGTGCCGCCCCCGCTCGACGCGCTGCCCCGCCTGCTGGCCGCTGCCGCCGTGGGGGCGGCGGCGTGGTACCCGTGGTGTCTTCCCGCCGCATGGTACAGGACCGCGCTACCAGGGTCAGTCAGTGTCAATATACAACCTCCAGCTCTGGTAAATCTTTACGTGGTTAAGATTGCATCTAAAATTATGTCTCCTATGACCGGAAGGATATATACTCACGGAAATAGCCAAACGCACGGCAGATCGAAAGTGTTTTAAGTGTAGTGCCAAACCAAATAACTTCAATCATTGTACAGAGTAGGGATTCGGACTCGATTTCATGCATAAGGGAGTAAGAACACTTGTTTTTTTTTTTTTTTTTTTTTTTTTTTTTTTTTTTTTTTTTTTTTTTTTTTGGGTAAGGGTGTCAGTGAAGGGAACAAATTACCGATTGAAGTGATGATTAATTTACCAAAAACACTGAATGAAGTTAAAATTATAATTCGTAAACAGCAAAAGTGACGGGGGAGAAATTTAACACTCAAATTATGTAAGATAATTAAAACAATAAAATAACAACGGGTAATTAGATTACTAAAGAAATTGCCACCGAAGCGTGTGCTCCATTGCAATTAAATTAATAATAATAATAATTTCCTATTCGCCGCACCGAGCGTGGTGGGTGAACGGTTAACGTTCTGGCCTCGTATTCGGGGTACGGCGGTTCGAATCCCCGTCCGGGTATCCTGATTTGGGTTTTCCATGGTTTCCCCAAATCACTCCAGGCGAATGCTTCCTTCAAAAAGGCCATGGCCGAATTCCTTCCCGTTCCTTGTTCCCAGTCTCATCCAGCCTCTAATGACCTTGGACGAAGCGTAGAGCTATAGTAAAAAAAAATGTATGCGCTGCACATACTGTAAAATCAACTTTTTTTCCCCCAGGATATACATCCCCTTAACACGTAAATATAAGACACGCAAAATAGTTAAAAATAGCGGGTTGCATAAAATTAAAAAATTTTCACTTTTATATTACTATTATAATATGTATGTAAGCTCGTTTGGGCCAACTAGGACCAAGTTAGGTCAGCGTAGTCTTGAATTTGGTTTGGATGTGTACACATCGCTGTTACAGCTAGGGTTGTTCGCCCTAGACGGGGACCTACAGTTAACGCGGAATTCGAACCACGGAAGCGTTGAGGAGTACTTCACATTGCACAGCAAGCTGTGCCAGAGGTGATGGGCTTATAATACGCGCCGAGACAGGGATTCGAACCGCGGACTTTTCGATCTCCAGTCAGACGCATTAACCACTGAACCACCAGGCCGCTACTATTAAAGTATTACAATCGTAACCACATGATTATTTTAAATAATTTTTTTATCTAACTTGAGCAGTTGTTTCAAAGTGCGTGATGTAAGCGATTAATCTGTGAGATTCGTCACATTACGAACACCTTATTTAACAAAAGATAGGGTTACTTGCAAACATGCAAAAATAAACAAGGAATTATGACATTACTGTAAAGTCTGATTTTGGGGACGTTTGAGAATGATATTGCGCGGAGGATATGAAAGGTAACCGAAAAATTTATTCACACGTCGTGTTACTGCAACGTTTGGCAGTTATTCACTAACTTATGACACTAATGGACAGGTCAAAGTAATTTTTGTTCTGTTCCCCTGTGATGAAGATTCCCGAAATAAGTTGCCCGATCTTGTACGCCATATAAAGTACTGTACTCGTGTCTTCAGTGCGATACCTCTGCCTTCTTAGCTGTACACAAGCGGCTGATCCGGGGAGAAATCGTTGCCAATGCGATTCTCATTTCTTCATCCACGGAATTTGGTCTTTCCTTTTTTTTTTTTAATTTCAGTCAACACCAGTTCACATAAATATTTAATTGAAAAGTTCAATAAGACATTCACTGCCGTCTCGGTGATAGCCGGTATTCATTGAGTGTTGTGAACCGAAATGTATCGAAAGTTTTAATTTTAATGCTCTGTCTGCTTTTAAATTTGCGAGTTCTTCCTGGATATTAGCTGTAAGATGTTCTGAATTCCAGCGAATTGATCACAGAACCAATCGAAATCTTCTTGGTGCACTTTTCACCTTGTACAAGACACTGGTTGCGAACCATTGAGGTAGATGAAACTAGGGACCCGTGCGTAATTCGGAATCTGGAAATTATTATATTTTGCGTTTGCTCCCTTCGCTAGGGGAACTGTTTTTCCTGCTTTCCCCGGCAGCGCAATGGCAAGCTCGGTGTCCAAAGGTTCTAAGAAGATCCAGCAGTTCGTGTCCTGCTCAAGGCATGAGTGGATTATTGCTAACCGTACTATCGTTTACGTTTATAGCATATGTGAACCCAGCCTGTATGCTTTTAGTTAGGGGAGATACTACCCAGTCTCAAAACTTTCGGTTTCGACTACGGTAGACTACGGAAGGAGAATTTTTACGAATATTTAATAACCTTCACAAGCTAACTTTCCCCGAGACATATTGTAAATTAATTTGGCTTTGCGATTTTTTAGAACAATCCGCATGCACAACTATGTTTCGAACAGAGAGTATTTCGAAGATCGAGTGTCTTTTTTAAGTGTTAAGAGGGAGGTTAGTGATTATTTCCTTGACTGTTTTGATGACTGTTGTTCTTGGTTGATTCATCCGAAATGTTGTTGCGATTCTTTTTAACCAACCGCGATTCCTATTTTTTCCATGACACGTTAGCGGAAGATTGGACAATACGAAACCGGGCAACTCATTTCGAACAACTCCATCGCAAAGAAACACATCCAAATTTACTTTGACCCATCGATTTGGACCAACAGTCCGTGGCATTAAATACGAATAACTTTTTGTAGAATGAGTTGTCCATTTTTGTATACCCCGCTCCAAAACTTCCCCAGTGAGATATAGAAGACCGAATATCCACCTTCACAGCAATGTAATATTTCCTTGTTTATTTTTGCACGTATGAAAATAGTCCGTATTCCCATATCTTTTCTTATATAAGGCGCCCGAACGTGAAATATATCATAGGTGTATTTTGTTCTTATGGTTTTACGCCTCGTCGACGTCGAGGTCATTAGAGGCGGGATGGGACTGGGGACAAGGAACGGGAAGGAATTCGGCCATGGCCTTTGTGATGGAAGCATCCCGGCATTTTCCTGGAGTGATTTGGGGAAACCATGGAAATCCCGGACAGGGATTCGAACCGGCATGCTCCCGAATGCGAGGCCAGAGCGTTAACCGCTCACCCACATTGCATACATCGTTTATTTTGGAAGGAATTCTTAATTTATGTGACGAAATTATTCAGAATTTACAATTTCTTTTGGCGTACTATGTACAGATGTAGCGATCCTTAACAATCTTTGGAAACCGCATTAAATTATCGTAAGTAATAAGTGTTTGTAGTTAAAACTGGAAAGTTAGCATACGTTTGATTGTTGTGTGGTCTTTAAGCCAAGTGTACATCGCAGTCATGAAGGCCGATACTCTGGAATGCCAAGTGATTTACCATTAATCATAAATTGATAAAAAAGTTGATAATATTACTTTTTTTTTTTTTTAAAAAAAGGAATGATATGTACTCTGCCGAATTTGCGTGTTTTTTTTCACATAGGATCAGACAGAACATGTTGTGAATTAGGTTTCATGACAGAGATTACACATTATATTGTAGATCTGTCCTAATTCTAAAAATACTGAGGGAGCATTGAAACAGCCTGTGGTACAATCTTTTTTGTTGTTGATTATGGAAGCTGTCCAATAAACGTTTTGTGTGCTAGTCGTCGCGTAATCTGAATATACAATGTAACAGTAATTGGTAACTGCTTGGACTTATTTCTATCCTTGGCCGTAAACGCATTAACTGCCAGAAACAAATCATGTTTAAAGGCCACTCTGTTTCTGCTACACGGATTCTTATGTGTTTATTTTTCGCAAGCTCGTGCCCGTCAAAAATGACGGTTTGAATACAATATTCTGCCAGTTCGTTTTTTTTTTGCATTTGGTTAATTATACGGAATTGTTATTGCATAATGCCAATGGCCTTGATTTGTTCTACATATTTCATTTGCAGTTCACATAACAATACAGTAGTAACTTCTACTGAATTAATGACGACGGAAGTATAGAACCAGTGAAATAAAAAAAAAAAAAATAAAAAAAAAAAAATGGAATCCTAAAGACGTTTTATTCCTGGTCCAGGCACAATTCTGCACGTTAAATATGGAACTACTTCCACCCGCAATAATTAATACCTTCAATAACATGGCGCTTATGAAAGCACTTTAAATGGTTTGTAAAACAGATTTCAGAGTGAATTATGTTGTAACAAAATGTGTCAGTTGCGATTCTGGTCAACTTAACCACAACCTCCACTAATATTGGATTCGGAAATCATAGCTTCTATTATCCCCATATGAATAACGACGGGCATCACCTATGGTGGTAGTAGGAATTTATTCTGGAGAAGCTTGTAAGTAAAAACGAATAACGATCATTTTTAATGATATTTTCTCCTGATTAGCATTTTATATAAGAGGATGTGGCTTGTATGCACAGCAGATCACTGTGGGGTTCGCCAGAATAGTGGCAGAATTTCGATTTCTGGCATCCTTTTCGTCTGTGCCTAGGACATTAACCCAATGTCGGGGATGAAGTTCCGCCATCTTTGGAACACATAATCTGTATAGTGTGTGATAAATCTTGTGTTTTGTTTGTCGAGTGTATAATCCTTGAGGTGCAGATTGTGGGCAGTCTCATAATTTGCCTAAGTGATATGGGATACCGCTGTCAGAATGGCCCGGGATTTGACCCTGTGTCTGTTGCACGCACAGCACCACTAGATTTTCATCATGTTATACAGTAGAGAGTCACAGGACGGAAGTGTCCGTATATTTAACTGTTCCATAGTATCCATCTGACATTACTTGCTGCCTGGCGCTAAAAGTAGCTTACTTCGTGAATGCGTATTGTTTACATGGATTGGATATAAAGAAGTCTATTGCATAAAGCGGGTCACGATTCCCGGTGCAACTTGTGGTTGATAGCATCACGGAATCGTTATTGACGTAATTCCGGGCGTTCAAGTGACAGTTCGATTATGATCGTAGAGTAAGGTTGTAAACTGGCTTCGCTCCTAACGAAAACTAATAGGTAAACAGGGTTTGCTATTAATTACTTTGCACTCGGACAAAAAAAATAAAAAATTTGTGAGCCATATCGAACTCCCGTTCTGTGATTCGACCAAGTTTGGAGAATCATACCTTACGTAACCCGCCAAGTCGAGTCAACGGCGGCACCGCCTACCCTTTTCTCGAAGCGATTCGGGCCATTTTTGAACCTCAATATTTTAGGTCGTATTAATGCTACATGTCTCAAATTTTTGTTATGCATAGATATCATCAGTCTTAGCACACGTAATAAATTTTGTTTTGTTACTGTTCTTAGTTCGAATGTTACTTCAGCGATTTTGTCACTCACTGACTGATGATCATCAAAACTATAAGGTACTTCCCGTAACCGTAGAAAGCTGAAATTTGGTACACAGATAAAATTTTACCCACATGTTATAAGAAAAGTCTGAAACTCGTAAATTTCAATATAACTACCCCGTTACCTACCCCTAAAGTGAAAACGCTTTCTACACTATTAACTTTACATACCTCAGTTTTTCACTGTGGAGTGAGCTTACTATGTTCAACTAATGTGTTAAATTTTACTTCTTTCCTTATCTTACATTGGAAGTTGTGGAAATTCAAAATTTTATTTCGGCATGACACCCCGACATCAAAGTTCCACCGTACTTCCAGTAATCCTGCAAACAAGTAATTTGGTACACATGTATGGTTTCATCCCTAAATCATAAGAAAAATCTAATATTGAGTTTTTCGGCGTATTTATTTAGTTACAATCCCAAACATGAAAAATTCTTACACATATTTGCGGGTTAATTGCTTTGCTCCGGATGAAGCTATAAACCTGATATTTCTATACTACATAGAGGTGAGCAAGTTTAACGAAAGCCCTAAATTTTACTTTGTTCCTATGCTTAGTTTGGAAGTTACTAGTAATTTTGTTTGTGGTGGTATTGAAACTAACGGCAATTGCGCGGCTACAGCGCACACCCATTGTTTTCAGAGAGTGGGTCATTGTTGGTAACGTATAATGATGTCTTAAATTCTGAAATGTTCTTATTCACCGATTTCCAAATGGAATCATTACATTTGAGCGGCGATTCAGAGATAATAAGCGATAACTTACAAAAAGAAATGAGATCCCACGAAAACAATTATTGTAAAAATAGGCCAAGTCTCGTCTTCATGTACTGACAAAAAGTTATGAGATCTTCTTCTGAGCCAAGTCTACATTTTACAGTGTGTATTCAGTCCACTTTGTGAAATAGAATGGTTTCTCTCGGTGTCATAGATCGTTTATTTAGGATTAAAAAAAAAAATCTGATGACTTGGCCATTATGCACGCCATGTTTTAGTTAATCTATATAAATACCTTAAATGTGTTTGATATAAATACTTAAAATCCAAGATTTCCCTCGCTCTTTTTCGAATTTGACAAGCATTTATCTACGCCCTCAATTTCAGTAAAAATTATGACGTGCATAGTGGCCAAGTCATCAGATTTTTTATAATCCTAAATAAACGATCTGCGAAACCGAGAGAAACCATTCTATTTCCCAAAGTGAAGTGAATACACACTGTAAAATGTAGACTTGGCTCAGAAGAAGATCTCATAACTTTTTTGTCACTACATGAAAACGAGACTTGGTCTATTTTTACAAGAATTGTTTTTGTGGGATCATTTGTTCATGAGAGTGGTATATACACTAATATACCTCCTGAGCAACTAGTATATATACTATTTACATTCGTAAAAGTTTCATCGTGTATGTTGGTATATTACATCTGGTATCTTCGAATTGTTTGTATTGCATTGCTACTGGCAACAATAACACATCCCAGTTTCCTTAACTTTGACGATGGCCTTTATAAACAGAACTGATTTTGTTTTTACTACCCTAGCCAAAAATATTCAGAGCTTTAATCGTACGAACAAAATGACTCGTATCCGTTTTGAGGATGTGGCCAAAGTTTAACCTGCAACGGTATCTGGTCGTTTACGGACTCAAGTGGAAATTTTCAAGGTGCAAGGTACAATGTAAAAATATTGTTTATAACAACAAAAACGAGAAAGATACTTTTTCAAACAAAATAAACTAAATGGAAATCTCTTCATCCTCGAACATTAGATCATTTCTCGAAATAACTGTTTTTAATTAATGTTTCATACAAAATTAAACACTAATGGCTTTTAATTTAAGGAATTTTGTACTTAAGTGGGCTGTACACCATATTACTTTGGTGATTGTAACATACTGTAGTTTGAGAGCCTTATTTATGCCACTTTTGTTCAGGTCTTAGTTACGAACAGTTTGGCTTTTACAAACATTTCTGCTAATTTCATCAGCAGAATGTCTGTTAGATATGTAATGTGATATCTTCAGTTTAGAATATCTTTTGCAGTTTCGGTTGTTTCCATTCATTTTCCTTCCACTCCACGAGGGAAAAGTTTGATAGTAAAATGGTACGATTTACATTTATACGGAATATAAAACTGTTAGCAATAACAGAGTTCAGTTTCATTCTTCAATATTTCAAGAGACGAATATATATTTGTTAGCAATTGTGCGGTATAACCGTTGTTGAAGGGTATGTAAGTGAATTTGGAGATGGTCCTCTGTTTCAGTTAAAATGCTCGAAATTGGCTCTGTCTGTTTTTCCATCCGGTTCAGTAAATCTGAATCGCTTTACCCTTGCCCAAACTGATGGAAGAAATAATTTTTTAAATTAAAATAACTCCAACGCAACTGTGGTTATTGCTTTATTTATACTCCGTCATTTTTTTTCTGTTGTAGAAAATCAGCTGCGACCAAAATCTATATAACAATTCCTTGCAGTGTTCAACAGGATAATAAGCAGTGATTTATTTAATAACAATGTATGAAAAAATATACGTAAATGTGGAAACACGTAAATAATTTTTCAGTTCAGATTCATGGTTGAATTGACATTATTTAAGAAATAATTTATGTTATAATACTTTTTAGATCGCGCTGAATGTTCATTTCTCACTTCCAGCGTGAAAAAATTCTGAACAGGTCGTTTTATATTATTTAGCTGATGTTTGACTTATACGTTGTACAAAGTACGCTGAATGATTTTTATATATATATTTGTTTGACTTAGAACAACTGTCAGTTAAGATTATTAATTCAGTCAGTGGCTTTTGCATAGCGGAATTTAGCTGAACAACAAACAAATTGAAAAGTGCAAGGTATTAAAAATTGAAATAACACAACTGATATTTTATATTACTTACATTATCTGAAAGTCTGAATGCAAAAACGTATAAAATTAAAAACAGTAATTACAGAAAAGGAAGATGATAGCAGGCATAATTATATGTGTATGTTGTTGTCGGTCGTAAGCATACCGTTCACGAAGCATCATAGCAAGATTTCTAGATTAATTAGGTAATTTATCCACCTCACTTTTTGGATATTCTCAGGAGATTTCTATATCATCCTTTACAGTATGTCGCACTGGCATAGAGAGGAAATTTATACGTGAATTTCTGTGTCACTCGTTTCTCAATCTGTCGTAAATCAAGTTTATCTTACAATTGTAGACACCGCCTTTTTCCTGACTGGTTTAAAGTGTTTGAAGTGTACTGTGGTGTTGGTATATGTGAGAGCCTTCCGTTCTGTTTCATTTCTCTGTTTGTTTGTCTAATACAAATAAACAGTATAGTATTCGTCCAGTTAAACAGGTATATAGTGAGTAATTCCTTCTACTGCCAGTGCGTGAATAGTGTGGAATTTCAGAAATATGTCCTCCAGCTACAATTCTTTGGTAACAAATTTCTTAAAGACGTAAGAGCAGAAATGTAGTAATTCTGATTCACACGTGAAACTTTAAAATCGGCAGTTATGAAAACGAATGCTGTTTTCGTAAAATTGATTCCTCTCAAACGCTTCTGGCAGTTTAATTTTTCTTCTGGAAACCGATTAATAAAATCATTAATAGGACAACGGAAGATAATTATTCGTTCTCGTCAGATAAAGCGCGATACCAATCTTTGGCCAGAGATATCGATCCTTATCGGTCTTTTTAATTACATTGTCGCCGTCTTTGTGACTCTCTTCCAGCCAATTTGGAATTTATCCTGCGTCTATACTCATTCGACAAAAAAATATATAAAGTGTTACGGCAAAGTAGAAGTTTAACCGTGATGGTGAATTGAATTGTGACGGATCGAATTTTCCTTGTCACCTATTTATCCCCTGTTTTCTTCTTACTAGTAATTATTATTATCTTATATACTTTGGGTGTAAATCCTCCACCCGTCCACTTTTGCCATATTGTGAATTTTAATTTTAAATTTCTTCAGCGTTTGTGGTAGATTATTCATAACTTCCGTTGGTAATTTATTCCAATTCCTGAAACCCTTACCCACAAAACAAAATTTTCCCACACCCTTATGCACGAAATCGAGTGCCGGCTTGTGGTCATGTTCATCTCCTGTTTTCCGATGACTTCAAATCCAACTCTTTTATCGTATCAGTTACTAATTGTGTCCTGCGGTAATTTCCGCAAAAAAAACTAGCTGCCCTCCTTTGCACCCCATCCAACTCCTGTATTTCATACCCAAAAAAATGTGGATACCAAACTACACCCCCATATTGAAACAGTGGTCTGATCAATGTTTTGTAACCCAATTCCCTAACTTCTCTGGTACATGAATGAATGTGGGCTTTCTTGGTGAGTTTTCTTGTACATCTTCTCATCACCCTCTCCAATAAATGCAGGATTTTGAAACTATGACTTGGCCAGTTGAGTTAATTGCCGTCTATTGAATCAACATATTTACACTTCAATCCTTTCACAAGCAATTCTGTCTCCATCCTATAATAATAATGATCAATCTTCAATTTTTTATTTGTGTACTTAATAAGCTGACTCTTCTTGGTGTTTATCTTCGTTTCATGTTTACCTACGAAGTTAGTTATGCTCGTATTATGACTTTTCTGAACATGTTTCTATAATATTTAAATGTTACTGGTAAGAAATATTTTCGTAATGCGATATTGACATCGCCATACTTATCTTTGTCTAATAGATACCCACAACAGTTGCGATAACAGGCTTGACGTTGACGTTGATATTTAACACCTGAAGAAGATTTTCCGTTGTTGAGAGGTTTTCAACTATGTTACATTCATCTAAAGATTATATTTCCTTTCTAGAGTATTTTTTTTTTGGTCGTGATTTAACTTCTTTGTTGTGATCTATATACGTAACAGCTATCACAGTTGAAGTTTTATCTTGAAATAGTGCAAGTCAATGTAAAAACTTGAGAAGGTATTGAATTAACCACTCTTAAAATAAATTAAACAAGTGCTTGTTTACCGTATTATTCAACTGCGCTAGGAATGCCTGTCATACTAAATTCCACGTCAGTCGGAGAATATTTATCACATTTGTTTCTGGATAGAATTTTCGAAACAAAATCTCTTATAAAACTCTCGTCCGTATCTATTATGCCACTTTAAAAGCAGGAAATCATTAAGAGAAATGGTCGTAATGGAGGGACATATGCATAACAGTTTCGTGGTGAATTCTAAGAGTATATGGCCGAAACCATGTGGTCATTGTTTTATTTTGCATATAGAGAAAATATTAGACGGAACTGTTGTACGTGAACTGCTAACTGGGAACATAAAAAATAATATCACTTCGTTATCGTAAGTTGCTTCTTCTGGAGTTCAGCATTAAAGTAATTGATTATTATTGTTCACTAAATTATCCGATGGAAGTATTGTTGGGAATATATTTAGTCGGATAAGTTTTGCCTATCATCGAGGCTTCGATGTTAACCGTAAAATATTTGTAGTTTTATAGATTTTGTTCAGATTTATTTTTAAAAAAATCAGATTGAAATTACCTTTGAATATAGGTACTATAGTATATTTAAATTTAAATTCTACTGTAAGGTGTTGTAATTAAAAGTAGCACAATTGGTAAAAATATGGACCATTACTTGTTTCCGATTATTCTTGAAGCCAAGTAATAAACTTAACAGTGCCATACTTGGTGAAAGATGTGTTGATCAATAACTAAACCTCACAGAAGACTATATTACCTACATAAAAATATAGTTCCAAAATTTATGGCGTGGAATTATTGGTGTGTAATATTTTGCAGGACAGTAATTATTTGCTTACAACGCAATTTTCATCTCTCCTTCACGCGGTTGAATCATGTGACTTTGATAAAAGCAGAGAATCACCGCAAACAGATATCCGATAAAAAGAAGGAGAAGCAAGGTCGAATTGTCTCGCCACTGATATCCAACTTGCATGCAGACAAAACAGCGAAAGGAGGGGAAGAAAAATTTAGTTCTGGCGTAATCGTTCAAGGAGATTTGTTGATGACATTGTACTAACTTCAGATGACACAGAGTATACTGAAGTGAAAAAAACTAATATTCCGGGGGAAGAATTTGGAATTAATATAAACGAAAGCAAAATAAAACTGAAAGTACAGCTGCAATAATAATTGGATGTTCTAGACCATTTTATTCAGTCACAGAGACTGGATTATAAATATACCAGTTATTACACGCGACTTCGTACGCGTAGACTTAGAATTTTATTTCTACAATTGGATACAGTAAGCTTTAAGTGCGTAAAAGGCGTTCCACAAACAGATTGCGATAGAAGCAAAGCCTGAGTGACCGATATAACATTATAGAGACTACACACGCTATCCGTCTGTCTGTCACCATTAGGTTAGTTTTCAAAATTTCATGATTTAACGTTTTATTTATCTCGAAAAAAGTATCCTATGTCCTTCTTAACGATACATAGTATTTCGTTGTAAAATTCGATCGAGATTGGTTTACTCGTTTAGTCGTGAAAACGTAATAAACACAGAGAGACTTTCGCATTTATAATATTAGTGTAGATAATCTACCTAACTTTTAGAAAATGTTACTTTGCAGCAGAACAATTAAGGAAGGTTCAGTTTGGACAGACGGAAAAAGCGACATAAGAAAAGTTGAAGCTTATGAAATGTGTGCAATAGACAGATGTTGAATATTAAGTGTATAGATGAAGTAAGAATTGGACGTGTTTGTGGAAATGATTGGCGAGGAAAAAAGAAGAATCTGACATAAAGTGGGGAAAGGACCGTGGGGCTCAATTTAGGACTTGCGGGATTGGTAAATTTGGTAGCGGAGGGAACAGTTGAATGAAATAACTATGTATAGACGGACAAAGACTATACTAGCTGAAGTAGATAATTAAGGACGTTGGTTATAATGGGTATACCACGAAGAGATACGATTAAAGAGAACTGCATCAAACCGAAAATGAGCCTGAAAAAAAAAAAAAAAAAGTTCGTAGTATCATGAATTCGTAGTGTACATGTAAACAGATGCTCATTGGTATTTACTAAAGTGGGTTCGATAATTATTCGTCACTGAGCTTTGTTGTTTCGGATACTAAAATCTAGTTTCAAAGATACATGCATGGCTTTCACATGTCAACATAAACAGGTGTGAAATGTCTATTCTCTTGAAAGCGCTGATTTAAGTTACTTTCTGAAATGTGGGGATAAACAATCTTTAAATACGGGGATTCCACGACAACAACTGTGGCGCCGCAATTTGTTGATGGATTCTTATGTAACTCGACGAGACAAATCGAAAGTGAAGAATAAAGTTTTTCGTATATCACTTAGTTCTAGATATATCCTGTCTCAAAAGTGAGGTGGTTAGGTTGAAAAGCGGTCTGTACCAGAAGAAAAATTTAGCCAACGCCAAATTTGGTGATGGATTCTTATGGAACTCGACAATTCAAATCGAAAGTAAAGAATAAATTTTTGATATTTTGCCTAGTTCTCGAGATATACAGTACTGTCTGAAATTGAGGTGGTTAGGTTGAGATGCGGC
Source organism: Vandiemenella viatica (assembly GCA_031002005.1). Taxonomy (NCBI): domain Eukaryota; kingdom Metazoa; phylum Arthropoda; class Insecta; order Orthoptera; family Morabidae; genus Vandiemenella; species Vandiemenella viatica. The sequence goes on from CM061918.1 coordinate 113,577,705, forward strand.
TTGGACAAAATAAAAATGAATAATAATAATAAAAATATCCAAAGTGCCAAATAAATAAATAAATAAATCCAAAGCTGCAAGGAACTATGTGCTGGACATGTACAATGGGTGTTTTCTTACAATCGGTTGTGGTAAGGTTGAAGTGCGGCCTGGAACAGAAAAAAAACGTCACCAAAGTCGCAGTGAATTATACCAATATCTAATTTTTGACAGTCAACATTTTCAGAACTAAGCGAGATATCAAATAATAAAAAAATAAAAAAAATAATTTAAAAAAAATTGTTCACTTTTGATTTGCCGTGACGAGTTAAACAAGAATTCGCCTTAAATCTTATTTGGACTCATTCCTGCCGATGATGTGTGACATATGTTTGTGTTATGAAAGGAAGATATAATCCCGACTTAAAATGTATGCAAATATGTCGAAAAAAATTAATGGTAATTCAGAAACAGTGCATTTAACCCACTGCTGGTAAAAACTTTTTTTTTTTTGTCGTTGACTCGAATTTTGTTTAGAGAACAACGAAGCAGCCTAGATGATTGCTGAATATGTTGTAGCCGTGTCGTCGGGTATGCCCCTTAAGCAGTCTGGGGGGATTAAGGCGAGAATCTCAGATCTCGATTTATTGCGGCAATCGAGGATATTCCGTAGCCGAGGTAATTCGCGCTCGGCGTCGTTAAGTGTGTGTATTATCGACGGCGATATCTCCGGCAAACAGATAGAGGGCTTATCTCTCCGGAATCGAGACTCAAGTGTCCTCTGGCTACTTGCTCCGGACTGGCTTCGCTTACAAGTGTCGCCAACTCCGTTAAATATGACAGGCTTTTATCTTCAAGGTAGCAACACAATGGAAGCTAGCTGAAGCACTCGGTGTCTGAAAACATCATTCGCGAATTCAGTCGTCAGGAAACAGCAATGTAATGGCGATTCTCCTAGTCACTATAGTTTCGTCGGTTGTAACACTATTGAAATTTTATTATTGGAAATGCTGAAGGAAGATTTTTGACTAAATATAAACGAAAGCAAGACGAATGTAGTGAAATGTAGCAATAGCAATCATAGTTGGTTAAATATAACAATAGGATCGGATGCAAGAGGAAAAGTAAGGTGAATTCTGTTATTTAGGAAGTAAAATTACAACTGGTAGCCGAAGCAGGTATGATGTAAAAATCAGAATAGCAGCAACGAAAAGAGTTTTCTTTAAAAAGAGAAATCTATTAGTTTCAAACATTGATCTAGGATAGAACGACCAGATCAGACTGAAATACGAACCTGACGTTTATTTGACTCTAAGGGTTTCCTTTAAAAAAAATTGAGAAATTTCTATTGAGTTTGAAGGGCCTAAGAAGTCTTAAAGAGAGACATAGATGTTTTGAGTGTACAGTTTCGCGCTGTATATAGGACTTTGGTAAACATGTTTCTGACGCCTTTTGAAGAAGAATAAGCCTGTTGAAATTATCAACTTTGCTGAAGTGAGTTTCCTTAATTGAAGTTTAATATTTCATCCTACCGGATTACGATTCTGGTCTGGAATTTTTCTTAATGGTATTGAAAGTATTTCTTATTCATTTTAAGCTCTTGGCGATGGATTTCTGATTTATCAAATGTTAGTATATTGATGATTTTAATTTAAAAATAAATTTCATTCATCTCGAATTAGCTGCCTTTTTGAGAAAGTTTTTCTCTTTGTCTTCAATCTCCTCATTTATTCACAGAGACTTTATTTTTGAATGGACTGTTGTTTCTTGATCTAAGGCGTTATCGCTAATAATATTAATTTTATGAATGCCGCTACAGAGTTTTTTGTCTGTAAAAATGTAAGCAGGTTACTTCTTGATGTCGTTAAACAATATTCAACTCTGTGAAGTAACTTCTCCGCAAAAAGATGGGAGGTGAAAAGGGAGGACAACGTAAAGAAAATGACCCAGACAAAATTCACAGCTAGGGCATATGTGGTTTTAATTAAATATCATGTTGTGATGTTCTTCAACTTGTGATTACTAGTTACGCAGGTGAAGGTTAATATGGACTTGAGATAAACAATAAGAAACGCAGAATTGGCTGAATGGCTACAAGACTTTTTTTTTTTTAAATCACCTCTTATCCAAATAAGAATTTTCCTAAATAATAACAAAAACATTAAAAACTACAAACTTTTTGAGCATCTTTACAAGTATCATATGCGAATAGCAAGTAAATGCAGTCATATCTTCAAGGCTCGTTTTTCTCTTCCTTGTCTGTGTAAGGTGCGTATATATGTCCCGGGTTACCACAAATTCCTGGATAGATACCGGACCCAGCACTAAGAAACACATATTGGGAGTGTTTGGTAAGCAACCCCTTGCTCTTGATGTCACGCATACTGTTTACAAACACAGTTAAGTGTGTGCACGGGATGAATAGAATTCGTTACCCGCGAGATCATAAAACATGCACGAAACAATAAGAACTAAAGCAAATGTGGAGGCAAAAAAGACGTCAATTATAATACAACTTTCTGTTTTTTTTTCACTTACAAACTAGTGTGAAACATTCATTTAAACATAACCACTAGATTTTACAGCCATTTCATTTTACACTACGAGGTTATTTCTGCTCGGAATATCTTTCTTAAAGCTGGTGACAGATTTTTAGGTTACGGTTCATTGCTGAAGGCAGCAAACGAACTAGTGAAAGCCTTTCATATAAACAAATCAAAACTTTATCACATGTAAACGTTGGATCAAACAAATAGATTTAATTTTTTTCATTTTGAGTAAATCTCTGTCAGTGATTTATAAAAATGTGCGGGACTTTGCATGGCGTAAGACTATAAAAATATTTAGGCAACAGGTAAATGTTTTTAATAAACACCGAGGGTGTTGGGTGAGCGGTAACGCTCTGGCCTCGCATTCGGGAGGGTGCCGGTTCAAATTCCTGTCCGACCATCCAGTTTTGTGTTTTCCATGGAATTCGGAAATCACTCAAAGCAAATGTCAGGATGGTTCTTTCAAAAGGTCATAGCCGAATTCCTTCCCGTTCCTTGCACCCAGCCCTTTCGCGCCTCCTTTTTTTGTTTTTTATTTATGACTTTACGCCTCGTCGACGTCGAAGTCATTAGAGGCGGGATGGGACTGGGTACAAGGAACGGGAAGGAATTCGGCCATGGTCTTTTGAAGGAAGCATCCCGGAATCCGCCTGGAGTGATTTGGGGAAACCATGGAAAACCCAAATCTGGATGTCCGGACGTGGATTCGGACCTGCGTCCTCCCGAATGCGAGGCCAGAACGTTAACCGTTCACCCACCACGCTCGGTTTCACGCCTTTAATGAATTCGACGTCGACAAGGCCTAAAAAATAATAAAGAATAATAATAACGAAAAAAAACCCTAAACAACACGAGTTTTTTTTTATTTATTAATTTATTGACACTTGGCCTGTTGGTCATACAGTCAATATACATTATATACACTCATTCGCCCACATTTACCCAACCATATATACAAATCACTGTTTATATTATAAGATCAAACATACTTTTCGAATGGTATACAACAGAAATAATAATTTACATCCCATTTAGAAAGTACACATCAACACTGAGGATATAAAATTATAAAGATTAAACATTTTCACAGTAAATTTTGATAATACATCATTTTTATGGTTTATTAGGTTAAAATGTAATAAAACCATAACCGTCTAGTGTTCCATGAACGGTAATTATTTGCAATATTGAAGAGTAGGGTGGGTTCTCCCGATTATATCTCTATATTGTTTCTTATTATAAAATGTACCATCTTTTGGTATATAGAAATATTTCCTAAGGCAAGGATATGGCTTACATTGACTGGATAGCTTATATCCCAATGTTTCAAGTTTTCCCAAAAGGTGTCCGTTTCTTCCTTGTACTTTTCATATCCAAAGAATATATGGTTTGTCTCAGCCTCGGACTGCCCGTCACACTGACAAAATGGGGAGTTCACTAACTTTATTTTGTATAGATGGCTTCCGAATCTACCGTGGTTGAATTTTAGTCTCGATATTATGGTGACTGCTTTTTTGTGGCGTATTTCTTTTGGTACCACTGTGTTTTTGGTATCGACGGATGTATTTGCCTGTAATGTGCTCCTTTGTGTTGGTTAGTGGATTTCCACATATCATTCCAGGTCTCCATATTTTTTTGGCGAAATAGTGGGATTAGATCACTTCCTATTAGAAGTTCAACTGGGTTTCCTGTTTGTGCGGCTATTTTTGCAAGAGCATCCACTCTTTCGTTGCCATGTAACAACACGAGTTTATAAGTTCAGAAGCAAGTTACGAAGATTCATATACGTGGAGTAGATAAGCCTTTTACTGACCGAAGATTAATGAAATCATAATATTCATAACTAAGGCCTTTACTTTAATTGTCCATATCCCCGTCCGGGCATCCAGATTTGGGTTTTCTATGGTTTCCCAAATCACTCTAGGCAAATGATGGGATACTTCCTTCAAAAGGCCATGGCCGAATTCCTTCCCATTCCTTGTCTCCCATCATTTCCCGTCTCTAAAGACCTCGCTGTTAAGAGACATTAAGCAGTTAAAAAAATAAAAATAAAAAATTAGCGTCCATTTCAGTGAATTTTGACGGAGGCAGGGAAGATGGTGTATCTTGGCGTGGTGTTTGTGTAGTTGTATACGGTCTACTTGCAATCAGTGCTGTGGCTGCCATATCAAGTGTGTCAACACAGATAGCCCAGCCCACAAGAGTCGCGTTCTCCACATATTTCTCTGTTTCGGTGGCTAAAAATAATGTCCAACCAAACACGGGCCGGCTGAACACATGGGTTTCGAAACAGTACATGCAAGCTCATATCTAACTCGCGTATGTAACAACTGAATTAATAGGGACAAGTCCGTGATCGTGTTATGGGTATGTTCACGAAACTGGAATCATTACAGTTTTACGAACAAAAGGTCTGGTTTAAAAATGAAAGTTTGGGAGTTTGAAGGAAATTAAAAGACAGAGATTTAGCGCCGAAAGAGAGTTCGCAATATTATACTGAAAGGGTCTGAGTTATGAAATACATCTGATTGTAAATCATCAGTTCAATAGAAAAATGATGCCAAAGTTGCCAGTACACATTCGCATTTTCCGTTTGTCAGGATCGCTATGAGTATAATATCCCATACGAAACTAAAAACGGATTAAAATTGTCAGTCGAATTTACCACAACCTCTGTTCGACTAGTAGCTTCATCTCTGAATTTGGCAGCTAATAATGTACAGGCTGCGTGCACATAGTAATTTTTTTAAAGTTTTTTTTTTTATTTAGATTTTTCACATTACTCTATTTCGCGATCAATGCGAACAAGATTATAATAATATCAGATAAATATAGCAAAATTAATTGAGCTAAAATGACAAATATGTAGGTTTGGTGCTTGTGAATCTAAAAATACTTTTGCTGTGACACATTTTGTCTTCAACACAAATTAACCGTTAATCTTGGTTGATGTGTTTCTAGTGTTTATTTAGTTGCCTACTTCTGATCATGTGAATCACCCGTACGTTTGTTATCAAACAAGAGCCAACTGGAAAAATGTGTTAAGTCCACTTTGAATCATTTTAAAGAAAATCCTTTCCAATTCAGGACCTGCCATATTCTTCTCATTTATGCGAAATTCTAGAGTGAAATAACTCGAAGGATAAACACGTTGTAGGCTTTAAATTTGGACTAATACACAGTAGTAATTAATATTAGGGACAGCCAGTTTTTTTTCCGCTTTAGTTCTTCTTAATATATCTCGTTTGATACTACGACCACCTTATTTACTGGCTGATTTAAATGCATTGTTGTGAATGAAAGCCTCAGCAAGACATCACAATAATAATCAATACTAATAAAAGGCTAACCTTCGTCAATGTGTAACGCCTACTCACGCTCCCGGCCTCCGTCGCCGAATTTATAACGGCCAGAGATATTACTGCATAATCGAGGTTATCATAGTTATGCAATGACAATTCTATTAAGTTAAGCAACAACAAAGAAATGAACAGCCAGAACAGTGAAAGAGAAGTAAACTATTAATATATTAATTATTATTTGCTTTTTGCTTATTTATATTAAGACAATGTAGATGTTTTCTAATACTTTCTGTCCAGAGATATCGCTGTCACTGTAAACTAAGAAATATGTACCACATTACATCATTTTTAAGGTTATGAACGTTATTTAACAACAATTACATTTAGTTAAAAAACTGCGATTAAAATTAACAGCCAGAACACTGCTTACAACATATTATTTTTGAAGGGATTACAAGGTGTAGATGTTTTCACTATATGCTCTGTCACTGTTATAGTAAGCTCGAAGAAAATAACTGCCAGAACTTTGTGTTCAAACCGTTATTTCTGACGGCTTAGAAGATATAATATAATATAATCACTTCAGTAGCCCCCCCCCGATGACATGGATTTTGGGGACCTTCTTTTTTTTTTTTTTCTCTACTGTTTTTATAAGGGCGTTTCTCTCCTCGCCGAGTCAAGCCCCCCCCCCAAAACAAATCCTAGCCCCCCCCCCTCCAAACCAAAATCCTGGATCCGCCACTGGTATGCATATCCTATGCACAGTTACCTGTTTTATTGCTTTTTTTTCTTTTGGTTTTTTGTTTAAAACTGAGTTAGGACACAGAGAAGTACAAGCATAATGTACATTATGATACTATAATTTTTTTAATAAAGTGTGATGAGAATATTTAGAGGGGTTTCATGAAAGCCGTGGTTAGTAACAAGATAACATGAAATAAATGGATCTACTTAATATCAAAATTTCAGGTCAATTAATTTAAGAAATAATGTTTCGAAGATTTAAATATTTTTACTTTATTTTATAGTAGTAGAGATGGTTATTATTCTTTATGATACTCTATAGAAAGCTGCTCGTCTTCTGTCTGTTATTGGGTTACCGAAAAAATATGTGGGTTATGCCATGGAGAGAGTTCGATTTGGTACAGATGTTTATTGCGTTAAAATTTAGCCCAAACATTGTGATGATGAATACCTTGAGAACACTCGCTCTTCGTACCAATATTTGGTTGCAATGTATCGCTGTATACCATACTAGCATTAGATACAGATGACACTATTGTTCTACTGTATACGGTACTGTGACTCTACCGTCATCCAGGACTATTTAATCCAGTTCGTCTGAAGTTCATATATAGCATGTGATCCGCACCCTATAATTATATTTCTGTGCTAACCAAGTTAGACTCTGCTGCCATTTCGTGTATCACATGCTTTATCTGTAAGTACTCTGCGCTTTCCATTCCTTATCCCTTTGGCTAGTTTTTTGGTTTTTAATTTTATTTTATTCGCGTGAAACGTCTTTTGTGTCGTCGGCTAGTACGCCGACGAGTAATTTTGCTCTAACAGCATCTATCGGTTCATTTCAGCAATTATCGTGTAATGCGTCTTTACATCCGGTAAATAGCATTTGAACAGGAACACTGGATGAAACAAAGTTAGCGAGCATGGTAATCAGACGGTACGCGTGAAAAAAAATAACTGAGAAAAAGCGCAGATAATCTTGAAATCTTCATGCTTATAAAGTGGACAACTTCCATTTCTTCCTTTATTTGTTTGCAGTTTCTACCTTTCTTGATTTCCGTTAAAATTTCGAACTCTAAATTATGTAAATAAAATACCGTCTACAAACAATTGTTGTGTTGAATGTTTTCAATGTGAAATAGGGGAAGTGGGGGGGGGGGGGGTCCGTTGAAATCTCACCAAGGGGGGGGGGGGGTCAACGGAAATCTCACGTGAGGTTTTGGAAATTTTTGTTGGACTGTATAGCTAAAAAAAAGTCTACAAAACACGCGAAAGTCGAAAAGTGGGGGTGTAACCGGCTTTGGAAGGGTGAGACATATTTATTTTTTTTTAAAAAAAGGTTGCGAGGGCCATTTTTACCAGATCTCACCAGACAGGGGGGGGGGGGTTGAGGGGTCGGACTAGATCTAACGAAGTCTCACCAGGAAAAGGGGGGGCCGGAAATCGGGAAAAACACCTCACGTAATTTATGGATTCCCCCTTGTGGTGTGCAGCAGCATCAGTGGTCGTAAACGTATCTTTCTACATGTGTATCATTACAACTGCTATGTATTTTAAGTCTTAGATGCGTAAATAGCAACAAGTAAATGCTTGCAGATAACATTTGGCAGAATGTTCGACTGCAACACAGGTCTGTAAAAGTGCATAAATTTCTGTTCCAAACCGCCATGTGAAGATTATCACCATATCTGAAGTATAGCGTATGTATTGTAAATAAAAATTGTAATGATATACATCTAGAAACATACAGTTAAAGGCACTGATGATTCCCGACATCATAAGGGCGAAACGCATGATTTTTTTTAACCAAAGAATTCACCACATTTGTTGTTTGTAGATAGAATTTTATTTACAAAGTCATTGCTCAGCAAATGCGGTAAAGTGGCCTATAATCAGATTAATACGCTCAACTCTCTTCTTGCTCTCGTCCGGTTTTTTTTTTGCATGAACATTATGTGATTTTGCGTCAATACTGAAGACTACAGAGTGGGTAAGTGCGTCATTGATTATAACATTACTTCACTGTTTCCTTCCACATGCTTTGTGATGCAAACCTTCGACATTCAACAAACGAGTCTATGAATACTTTCGGCATTTCTGTTAACAATTCATATCGCACAACAAGGGATGGTCGAGGGAATATCGCAATTAACATTTCGTATGTTACGTTACTTTAGTATTACAGCTAAACGAAATTTCTTATTCAGTTTATTCCACGAGCTGTAGATAATAGACGACAAAAATTATAGTGAGAAGGTCTCAAAGAAAACAAGTATCACATCTAACATATCAGACAACAGCACCCGATTTTTTTTTTTGACGCTTTACATTCTGTCGACGTCGAGGTGTTTAGGGACGATAAAACCTCAGAGAGGGTTGTGAGTGGAGCCATCTGTCTGTGAACGTGTAAGTTTTGTGCCATGTGTTTTGTGTTTTACTGTTTATACAGTTGAAACGGAAACCTGTCTCTAATGATATCGACGTCGACGAGGCGTAAAGCAATCTACTATATAATTTCCTATGCTCACTTACTCACTCAGTCGCCTCGATAGCTATTGGCTGGAGAACGGTGTCACGTGTCAGCTTTCGCTCGCAATATAACAGCCACCAAAGATATCGTTATAAGAAATTCGAGTTTGTGTCAACAATTTAATAGCTAAGAAACTTCTACCAAATGAATTGCCGTGATACATTCATTAAGTTTGATTTTCGTAGTATTACATAGTTAAAAATAATATCGATAAACTTTATGGCTGAAAAAACGTGAAACTTCTTTTCAGTAACATGTTACTAATGAAAGCAACATAGAAAAACATTAAAAAATTTAAATTACACATGGCCTCTACTGTAACCACAAATACCTATTGCCATTCCGGCCTAGGATAAATTTCAGTTTAATTAAAACTTTCGATAATGTTGGTTGACGATTGCATTACGTTTTATTTGCTTTTTACATATTTTGCAGACCACTTTCGTTAATGGTTTTTGTTAATGTTCGCTGTACGTGAGTTATTATGTTGTTTAAAGTGGACATCAGACGAAATATGTTGCAGAATAGAGTAGGCATGGAAAGATATTGCAGTAGGTATGAAAAGTAGTTCATGGAAGCGAAAAGATGACCATGACCACAAGCTGGCACTCGATTTTAGGTAAGAGTGTCAGGGATTGGAATGAGTTACCTAGGGGAATGATGAATAACTTACCGAAAACGTTAAAAGAATTTAAAGTTAAAATTTGTAGAGGGCAAATGTAGGTGGGTGCAGGATAGGGGGAAGTTGGGTGTCTAGGGAAATTGCCACCGGAACATGTGCTCCATTGCAATTAAATTAAATTAAATAATAATAATAAAAAATTCTGGCAATGCATTTCTTTGGGATTGCTAAACTGTTTAATAATCTGAAATCTGCAGTAACTTCTGTGGCCGTTGCAGACACTACGACGAAAGATTACATTATGAATGCCAATCCGCAAAAAAAAAAAAAAAAAAAGGAATTTTTCAAATTTTGCAGAGTGAACTTTAAGGCCCAAATACAAGTTTGTATTTCAGCAAATTCGAGTCTACGACCTTTGAAACATTTAAACGATAGCGCGATAGTTCCTGTCCGTTTTAATACGTATGTCTATTAATACTTCTGATGTTTTCAACCTCAAGAGAATTTATTCACTCTAAGAGTGAAACACACGTCAAGTTCGTATTTGGGCAGATCAGGTCAACCTGTCATAATCTTTGACCAAAGAAACTGGAACTATTCTAGACCCGTGACGTTACGCAAAAACTGTCACGGGTTTACCCTAGTTAGGTATTAAAAACTGAAGCTGAAAGTGGAGACGATGCAACCATTTGCCGAGTAGTTACAGAGAACCGTAATAAGTGGCATGGCACTGTGCCTCCCCGTGTGATTGTGTGAGCCCCTCCCCCGGTAGGGGTGCTGGCTGGGGTGACGGTAGCTTGTTGCTATACAGGAGGGGTGACACCCATTACACAGCAAGTCACACCCGGGGAGTTAACTTCCACGCTCAATGTGTGTCTCGGTGCCTCATGTGATACGTTACCATTCTGGGGTTAGACTCCACTAAATGAATTCATATGTGGAAAGCTATGACGGCGTACCACATATACTACTGTGATCCTCTTGTCCTGTGACTGGTCGCCATATATGACACTTTTGCTTATGGCTTATGCCTCGTCGATGTCGAGGTCATTAGAGGCGGGAAAAGACTGGGGATAAGGAAAGCGGGAAGTAATTCGGTCATGGCCTTTAGAAGGAATCATCCCGGCATTCGCCTGGAGTGTATTAAGGTTCTTCGGTGGTTTAATTACTGATTAATTAAAAAGTCCACCAAAACAGGTTATGTTTGAAGAGTAGTTTTACTGTGATCAAAACAACAAGTCAGTGATATTCACAAGCATAGATACAATACAGAGATGCACTTCTGAATAGTCGCAAAGATAATCTCTGTGAACTCAACTGACTGAAACTCTCTGTAACACTGAATACTGTCAACTAAACTGACTAACTAACTTACTTATTTACTGACTTCTCTGTCCAGGCGATCTGTTTATATAGTCTCTATCGAAATTACGAGAATTCTTCAAAGGCATCCGCCCGATATTTCTCGATCATTAACAATCACTCAAACAATCAAACATATTAAAAACAATCGAAATTAATACAAAATTACTTAACAACATTACACAATGATCAGAAATGGTAATTAGAGATACTTAAATACGAAATTATTTACAGAAATCCTTTCAAACGGTAGAAAATTGTCCTGTAGACATCGTAACTTACATTAATACTTGTAATTACAAACTTTTAAGAAATTCTCTTTCACCATTCGGTTCTTAAACATATTAAATGGACTTTAAATAATTTTCTTACATAAAACAAAGTCTATATACACTGATTTACAAGAAATTACAAAACAAACATACCAAATCACTTTCAAGCAAACTTTAGCTCACTACAAATACTTCATACAGTACAATGCTATTCAAAATTCAGGTATGAGGGCTGTTACAAGTGGTTTGGGAAAACCATAGAAAAACCAAAATCTGGATAACAAATCTTCTCGGGTTTGCAGCCGGATTTTATTACAAAGCGACAAGCTTTCGGCAACTAGCTCAGTAGCCATCTTCAGGTCGATTATGTATCGGCGATCTTGCCGTTACGAATACCACGCTTTGTAATAAAATCACGCTGCAAACCCGAGAAGATTTGTTATCATTTATTCGCCGGGAAAACCTGCATTCACATACAAAATCTGGACGCTCGGACGGCGATTCGAACCGGCGTCGTCTCGAATGCGAGGCCAGAGCGTTAACCGCGCATCCACCACGCTAGTTGCCATATATAAGATTTAAAATGGACTTTAAGTTTTCCATTAATTTGTAGTTTAGTTTGTGTTATTAATTTGCATTCAGTTGTTAACAGACGACAACCTCTAGAAAAAGTACTGAAGTAATAAAAAGTTTCACATAACACTACAGATGAAGCTCACAAATAAAACCAATTAAGATAATAAATGCACAATCTTAAACTTCGCAATGGCACAATAGCTAAAACAAATTCTTTTAAATATTTAGGAAAATGGATAACGAGCGAAACAGAAAAGACTACGATGGAAACTAGAATACATAAAATGGAAAGAGCATTTCATATGACAAAGTAGGTACATAACAAAAAATCCTTATCATGCAACACAAAACTAAGCCACTATCAAGCAGTGGTTAGACCAGAAACGTTGTATTAGGCAGAAACGCTTAAACTAACAAGATATGGGTTCTTGAAAAACTGTAAAAAGTAGAAAGAAGAATCTTGAGAAAAATACCGGAGCCTAAACGTAATAGTAATGCTGAATACAAATTAAGACGAAGCCGAGAACTATATTCGAAAATAGACAAATTAACAGTTATAATGAGGAAAAGAAGACTGCAATTTTACGGGCACATATGCAGAATGCGTAACAATAGACTAACAAAACAGATCTTCACCTTACTAAACAAATACAAATCCAAGACCGAGCGTGGTGGTGTAACGGCTAACGTTCTGGCCTCGCATTCGGGAGGACGGCGGTTCGAATCCCCGTCCGGGCATCCAGATTTGGGTTTTCCATGGTTTCCCCAAATCACTCCAGGTAAATGCCGGGATGCTTCCTTCAAAAGGCCATGGCCGAATTCCTTCCCATTCCTTGCCCCCATCCTTGCCCCCCATCCTTTCCCGTCTCTAAAGACCTCGATGTTAAAAAGAGACGTAAAGCAGTTAAAAAAAGAGGGATTTTTTGGCGTTCATTCCGTTACTTATTTATGGAAATGAACGTGCAGTTTAACTTGTTTTCCTTGAGATACTATTTTGTCAACAATTGGTACGTTGCCTCGCGTTTCTATGCCTTTATTATTATTACTAGCTGATGCCCGCGACTTTGTTCGTGATTGTAAAGAATTATGATTGACTGCTACCAACATGTAACCACCATAGTGCACAATGGGAGACTCGATGCTACTACCACACACAAACACCAGTGACCTGGCTGCAAAGATAAATATATGCCATGGAGTTGTGGCAGCAAATTGACATATACGGAGACACATGTCTTTGGTCGAAATACGAAAATATCCTTGATCGGATTCTATCAACCACCATATCTCCCACACTACCACAGTTACCGAAATTCGGCCAACGTTGTGATGGATGGGTGACTCTGTGCTACTACCAAACACAAACACCAGTGATCTGCGATAGATAGTTTTTGCTGAAAAGTGATACACCGCGACACATACGTCTTTGGTAGAAAAATGAAAGTGTCGTAGGTCGACCACTTTCAACCACCATATCTCTCACATCTCTGTGAATGCCGGGATGCTTCCTTCAAAAAGGCCATGGCCGAATTCCTTCCCATTCCTTGCCCCCCCCCCCCCCCATCCTTTCCCGTCTCTAAAGACCTCGTAGTTATAGGAGACGTAAAGCAGTTAAAAAAAAAAAAAAAAAAAAAAAAAAAAAATCCAAACCTACATGGTTCACTGAAACTGAAAAGGACATTAAAAATGCTTTAATGAAAACAGATATAATAAACAACAGAACACCCTATAAAGAAGTAATTGAAATATAAATAAAAAGCAATTAATAATTAATATATTAATTTAAATGAAACACATACTTTTGTGTTTTGGCAATTCATTTCTAAGTGGATGCTTAGCTAAATGGAACTGTTGTTAAATAACGCTCATAACCTCAAATATCATCTCTGGCCGTTGTTAATCCAGCAATGATGGCCGTGTTCTTGACGTCTGCGTTATTGACATGGCTACACGATGACCAAGCTTAGCCTTTTATTCGCACTGATTGATTTACGGGTGAGATGCGTTACAGAGAGAAAGAAAAGACTGCGCAGATTGTCGTGTTTGCACGGGCGCGTGTGATAGGGCATTTAACGTGACGGACGCGCGCGTTGTTAGGAGGGCAGCTGAACAGACCCGCTGCAGCTGCCGACGCCCCCGCAACAACACAAATAGAGATTACAGGCGCCGCGCCGCACTGCACTCGGGGGAAATACACTACGCCGCGCCCCAAGTGATACACTAAGCCAAACAACATACTGGACTACAGGGTGAGTACTGTAAGGACTAGCAGGCAAGCTGAACAATACACTACCGTACTGCTGCAGGGAAAGGGTGAAGGGAGCGTCCATAAACTACGCGGCTTGGTCTAGGGGGAGGGGGGACAGGGGTTGTGTAGAATGCTACGTGTGTGTGTGGTGTGTGGGGAGGGGGCGAGCCAAGCCACGTAGCTTTTCATTCATATTATTCGTCACAGTTCAAATAAGGTACAGAACACACAACAGCAGCTTGTGGATATTTATTTCCTTCATTTAATTATACAGGGTGTTTCAAAAAGGACTTTACAACTTTGAAAATTCATATAAATTTTATGAAACAATGTACAGAGCTGGTTTTGGTATTGTTTGAAAGGAAAACACTTCAAGTTTTTTTTTACCTTAAACTAAAGTTGTTCTATGTGGCTTCCGTTGGTTATTCTGCAGACATCCCATCGGTAGTCGATTTCTTCCCAGACTCGCACTAGCATTTCAGGTGTAACTTGCTCAGCAGCAGAGTAAATTATTGCTCTACGTTCAGGTAGAGTGGCCGGCAAAGGAGGTACGTACACCATATCTTTTATGAAACCCCAGAAGAAAAAATCTAGCAGTGTCAGGTCTGGGGAACGGGGGGGGCCATGCAATATGCGCATCACGGCCAATCCATTGACCTGGAAAGCGGTCATTGAGAAAATCCCGGACGTCAGTCAGATAGTGAGGTGGTGCGCCATCTTGCATAAAGAAAACATTTCGTTCTCGGTCATCCTCATCGATCTGTGGTATCAAAAATTGTTGCAACATATCATGGTACACTATCAAGGTTGATGGTTCTCTCTTGGAGAAAAAGGGGCCGTACATTTTCCTCTTGCTCAACGCACAAAAAGCGTTCACTTTAGGGCTATCACGAACATGTTGCAATGTTTCATGTGGATTTTCACTGCCCCAAATCCTACAGTTATGTGTGTTAACCTTGCCACTTAGTGAAAAGTTGACTCGTCAGAAAAGATTATGTTGTTCAAGAAATGTTCATCATCATCCACTCGATTTAACATATCCACACAGAAGTTCCTACGTGCAATCTTATCAGTGTCTTTAATTGCTTGTAAAAGCGAATATCGGTATGGTTTCAAATGCAAACGTTTTCTCAACACACGCCAAACCGTCGTATGTGGGACTTGCAGCTCACGAGATGCACGCCGGGTCGATTTCGTAGAGCTGTTGACAAAACTTTTTCTCACTTGCTCAACGACCTCGTCAGATGTGCTTGGACGACCTGAGGATTTTTTATGTTTTACTGAGCACCCTGTTTCTACAAAACATCTATGCCACTCATAAATTGTAGGCCTACTAGGAGGATCTTTAGCGTACTTGGTACGAAAATTACGCTGAACTGTTGTCGCAGACTTCGATTCTTGAAACCAAAACACACAGCTAGCACGCTCGGGTCCAGTGAAGGTAGCCATCTTTAACGTAACTGCCGCTAGCGCTTGTGCGGCGCGATTAGGCACTAGCGGACTACGCGAGTCAAAACTTGAAGTGTTTTCCTTTAAAACAACATCAAAACCAGCTCTGTACCTCGTTTCATAAAATTTATATGAATTTTCAAAGTTGTAAAGTCCTTTTTGAAACACCCTGTATTCGTATGTAATTTAGATATCCTATATACTTACAGTGCAGCGCATGCGTGTGACTTGAAGTCATAGCGTTGGTTTGAATGCGTCAGGCGCATTGGAAGTAGGGATGTAGCGGATCTCCGCATCCGCAAATGTGGAACTTTCGCATGAAATCCTTCATCCGCAATAAATATTGCGAATGTATAGTGGATGTTTTGTTTACATTGCAATATATATATATATATATATATAATTATTTTCTCTTTATACTAGATTCTGCCCATTGTCTCTTAGCTAACAACAACGTGGTTGTTTTTGTCTGACGAACTTGCAATAAAAGTATCAATGAACTAAACGATGTTATTACCTAAGCGAGGAATTTACTAGTTTGAACTTGCGTGTAAAGTAAGGCGGCCTATTCACGATCCAATGTATAGGACATCCGTGTAGAACTACCGTAGGATGCGCTCACCCATTCACGCTAATAAAAGGGGTCTAACGAAATGTTCCAAGCAATCCTTTCCACTCGTACTTTCTCGCCGCACACCATGTGTCCTTATCGCACACTCGCAGGATGTTTCCTGTGATCATGATACACCACCATAACTTGTTGGACAACAAGGACTCGTGTTGGTTGTTTGGGAGTCGCAACATACAACACGTCCTACGTGTAATCCTTTAACCCAGCGGTTCCCAACCTATGGGTCGCAACCCAATGATGGGTCGCGGCGTGTGTTTTAGTGGGTCGGGGAACAGTCGAGGATTTTGCCGCGAAAATATATCTTTTTTTCATATAACACGATATTTTACTAGTGCAATAATCATTAAATTCTTTATTTCCTTCTGGAGGAATGTACGAGCAGGGTATCCAGAAATGTCTAAATTAGCTGTGAAGTTCTTGATGCCGATCAACACCACATACTTGTGTGAACGAGCTTTTTGAACTTTATTGTTTTTGAAAAAAAAAATACAGAAATAAACTACGTGAAGAGAGTTACTTAAAGTTAAAATTAACCAGTGTTAACCCTATATCGATGCCCTCATCAGTAAACACAAGGGCCAGAAATCTCACTGATTGTAAAGTTGTGTTTTTATAATAATTAAACGCATTTTTCATTATTTTTGCAATAAAGTGAGAGGCGGCTGCACAAAGCATCACCTCATCGAGTTGACGGCTAAAATTCCAGGATTAGTTAAAAATCGATTTGAAAATTAAAATTCCACTCATGTACCAAGTCATACCTCGGTAGAAAACACCTACAAATCCCATTTTATTGGTTGACTGGTAAGTTTACCATTGTGTTTTCCTGCTCCCAGTCTTCCATATTTCCATACATTTGGGTGCAGTAAAACACAATAACAAATCTACCAATCAACCACTAAAATCGGGTCTGCATGTGGTTTCCACCAAAAAGCGACTTGGCAGACCAGTTGCATTTTAATATGCTGATCGAGTGACTTCTAATAGTGGAATTTTAGCAGTCATCTTGATGAGGTGATTGTCTGTGCAGCCGCCTGCAGGTCTATAATATGTTTGTTGTTTCAGGTATTATCAAATCTTGTTTTTGTTGATAGTATAGCCTTTGTACGAAAATAGGATAGGATAGTCGACAGCGTATCGAGGTCATACAACAGCTCCCATTCTGATATTAGATAGACTCTCATTTTAGGTGGGCCGCGAAAAAATTTTTTACTTAAAAGTGGGTCCTGTACCAGTAAAGGTTGGGAACCGCTGCTCTAACCGCTTTCACGACCATCAAGAGTTCTTTATCGAAAATCCGATGAACGTAGGTCCTACAAGTTGTACTGTGAATGGGCCACTATAGCGGTGGGAAGGCGGGAGATGTGCTTGTCGCTTGTTTTACACTAGCCGCGAACTCCACAAATTTCACGTGACCAAGAGTGTTTTTAAGACGCGTGCGTAGTTATTAAAATAATTTAATTCCCTTTTGAAATCATCGCATGTTTTTTGTTGTTGAAAGATGAGGCAAAAAAATAAATCAATGTGGCAGTATTATATGGAAATAGACGTTACTCCTGAAAAATGAAGAATTTGGCATAAAAAATATACTGATTTTGATTTTATGTTTATTTTTGATAATTATAAATTTATTTTTCCACATTGGACATCCGCATCCGCAAAGATGAACCCTAATTGTAACTAACCGACATTACGATTCGAAAAACATTAGACACGCCGTAAGAAGACTCGAATTCGTTTACAGATGTCACCCGGGATTTTCCAAGGCAGCGACAATTTTCTATGATTTGACGGTTTGAAATAAAGCTGTTTTGATTGCCTGCGGGTGACCACAAGCTGATAAAATAATTCTAATTTTGTTATGTCAAGTGAATTTCAGTGCTCGCTGTTATTTAAAGTTAAAGTGTACAATTAACTTTACGAGACTTTTTTTTCCAACGAATTTTCACTATCCAATGAGTTATAGAACTCTTTTAAGCAGATAAAAGAATCACTCCCAGGAAACGTAGAAAGGTGACAAAACGCAGCAAAAGAAAAAAATGCACCTCTTCTTAGGGTTTTTTTTTTTTTTTTTAATCCGCGCATTCCAATCCCGAATACCACGAGGAAAGAAGGAATACATGAAACCATCAGTACGGCATCTTATTTCTCTAACCTTATCCCTCCGGTCATTGCGACCTAGATAGGTTGGAGGAAGAAGTATTTCATTGCACTCGTAATTTAAAGATTTTCGCATATTCTCCAATAAATTCGAACGCAAACTACGTCGTCTGCAGTTCTATTTTATCAATTAATGAACACTGATAAAAGAGATAGTGAGAATGTTTTTAGGAACACCTCACGAATGAAAGGATCCCAGACAGTACGTGAGAAAGAGGTTTTTCCCGATAATATCTCATTTTTAGGAGTGCCAAGAGTCAACATTTCATTCTGAATATTTATAATCATAGAAAAATACATAAAGCAAATATCGGTTGTGTTCGTTACATACGCAACAAGTATAACGATAGTCTGTTAAAAGAAAAAAGTGGAAAATGTCTTCCGAGAATTGATAGGGTAAAAACGTACGTGCCTCACGGGGGGAGGAGGTATCGAGGCAAAAGCCACGTCAAGCCACGTGGGGGGTTCAAGGGACTCCAAAATGGAGCCACGTATTTTATGGATGCTCCATAATGGAGAAACCAACCAGAAATCAGTTCAAAAATTCCAATTAAAATTCTATTGATGAAAGTACACTTCCATCCGACAGATTATCAGGTAGCCAAAAAAAAACTTGACTGTAACTGGTTTTATGCCTTCAAGAATTAATCGCGTACCAAAAATTATTATTTATTTTTTACTTATGGCTTTTCGTCTCGTCAACGGCTAGGTCATTAGAGGGGGATGGGACTGGGGACAGGGAATAGGAAGGAATTCAGCCATGACATTTTTGAAGGAAGCATCCCGACATTCGCCTGGAGGGATTTGGGGAAACCATGGAAAACCCAAATCTGGATGCCCGGACAGGTCAAAAATTAGACAATTTTTCAATACATATATATGGGGAGTCTCGATGGATATTAGTATTATTAAGTGTTTACGGTTTGGCAAGCAATTTTTTGCAGTACCACATAAACGTGATGCTAATTTGACAGATGTCTCCAAATGCGACATCTTTTGTGATGAAAGCAGAAATGTGCTGCTATAAAACCTACCAACACCAATGTAAACGATCCATCGCTGACGATATTTCGAAAACGCGTACAACTGCAAGAGAATTTGTTTGCGGTTATTTGTTGTTAATTGATGAGTGAGGATGGTGGTAAATTTCTGAATGGCAGGATCAAAGTACTTTCGGAAGAATCAGGTCTAAATTTAAATCAAATAGAAAGGAGAATCATTAGAAGTACCATAAATGATGAGAATAACAGTATATTAACATTACGATGCAGAATTACAACAAATGACCAGACCAAGAAACACATCAAGAAAAAGAGAGAAATCATTTGGTTTTAAACATTGACCTAGGAATCTAGAAGAAGTTTCTAGAACTGTGTGAATGGAATATAGTACTGTATGGAAATGAATCATGGACGAAGAATACAAAAAAAAAAAAAAAAAAAAAAAAAAAAATTAAAGTGTTTGAAATACGAGAACAGAGTCTTTTCGGGGTACAGCTTAAAATGTGTTACTGCAGAAGGATGCTGAAAATTAAGTAAACGGATAAGATACGAACGAAACGAAAGAGTTTTGAAAACGATGGACGAAGAAAGAAGTTTGTGGAAGAGTACCGAGCAGGGCGGTGTAACGGTTAGCGTTCTCGCCTCGCATTCGGGAGGACGGCGGTTCGAATCCCCGTCCGGGCATCCAGATTTGGGTTTTCCATGGTTTCCCCAAATCACTCCAGGCAAATGCCGGGATGCTTCCTTCAAAAGACCATGGCCGAATTCCTTCCCATTCCTTGCCCCCATCCTTGCCCCCCATCCTTTCCCGTCTCTAAAAGACCTCGATGTTAAAAAGAGACGTAAAGCAGCTACAAAAAAAAAAAAAAAAAAAAAAAAAAAAAAAAAAAAAATTGGAAGAGTCTGACAGAAAAAAGGGACAGGATGGTGAGTCCCATTTTAAGTCATTCAGAATTGGTTAGTTCGTTACTGGAGGGAATAGTCGAGCAAATAAACTGTAGAAGATGGATGAATATTAGTATACGGTACACGAAGAGAAAAACAGATGTAGAAAAAATAATGCAATGTTGATAAGGGAAATTTTTGGACAGAGACTTGTAGAATTTCCAATACAGATTCAGAACCAATCAGGAAATTCTACTATCCACTATTAGAAAACGCAGATAAAAATTTTACGGACACATCAAAAGAATTAACCATGACAAACTCACAAGACAAATAGTTAAATTCTATGAAAGCCGGAATAAAGTAGTATCAGATACGATCAAATGTATTTGTGAACTCAAGAAAGACCTCAAATTAACAGGAATCACTCCACAGTACGTCGAAAACAGGGAGACATTTAGATCTTAAATTCACACGTGGTAACGAGGAAAGACTGAAGTAAAGATCTGGAACAACAGCAACCGTGTCAAAGAATTATGGGCACGAAGGAAAGCGAGCAAACGCTTCTAAGTACTTTGTAGTTTGTATAATCCTAATGGGCTTATCTGCAAATAATAATATTAATAGTATTAACACTGTCCCTCTGTTATGTTTTCACGACTAAACAGCTAAACCGTTCTTGATGAAATTTCACAGTGAAATACTCTGTATCATTAGAAGGGACATAGGATACTATTTTCGTGGTAAATAACATAGTCTGTCAATAAATTTTGAAAATTAACCCAACGTTGACAGACAGACGGATAACGTGTGTAATGTTACATCTGTCACTCAGGCTTTGTTTCTCTCGCAGTTAATTTGTGTATTGTCTTTCATATATTTCATGCACGGACACAACTTATTACAGTATATTTGTGGATATTATCCGATTTTAGGAATAAAATTATAAATTAACGCGTACGAAGTCGCGTCTAACAGGTGGCAGTAATATTAGAGCAATTAACAGCGTACGTTGAGATGAAGAGATCGGTTCTAGACGGGAGGACGTGCAGGATAGTGAGTGCAGGTTGTTGGAGCAGGTCCCACTCGAGTCAGCTGATAATACGCTGTGCTGACGACCGACCACGTTCCTCTCCAGTCAGCCTGATAATCCTCGCGTCTAGTGACCGATCACGTACGCCACCTGACTCCTGGAGGGTCCTTAATAGTCCTGCTCTGGAAGGACCTACCTGTAAAATAACTAAACCACTCCAAGTCGCAACACATTCCAAAAACTCAGGATCCCACCTGTCGACCAACGTCATTCACCCAAAATTTGATCGGGACGATTCTTTTTGGAACTTAATTCAGTTATTAAAATCAGTATGATTCGTGGGAAATGACCATAGCTGTTGAAACTATTCTGGTGCGTTGAAAGAATGCTGCATGTGAATAGGTTGGCAGTCTATTGTAGCTCTCCATATACATGTTTTTTTTTTTTTGTATTTTTGCTGTCTTTCAACTGGTTTGATGCAATCCTCCATCCCTTACAACCCACGTCCTCAATTATCTGCTTCATATATTCTAATTTGTCTTCCTCTACAGTTCTTACCTTCGACTGTTCCCTCCACTAACAAATTAACCAACCCAGCATGTCTCAAAATATGACCTACCAGCCTGTCTCTTCTTTCTGTAAGCTTCTTCCACAAACTTCTTTTCTCACCCATCATTTCCAAAACTCGTTCATTTCAGTCCACTTAATTTTCAGCATTCTTCTGTAGCACCACATTTCAAATTCTTCAATTTTCTTTCTTTCCGGTATTCCTAAGATCCATGTTTCGTTACCGTAAATTGCTGTGCTCCACACATAGAGTTTTAAAAAGCTCTTTCTTATTCCTAGATCAATATTTGAAACTAAAATATTTCTCTTTTTCATGAAGGCTCTTTTATCTAGTGCTATTCTGCTTTTAACATTATTCCTGCTTCGGCCATCGGTTGTAATTTTACTTTCCAAGTAACAGAATTCACTTACTTCTCCTATTGCATTCGAGCCTATTTTTATATTTAATCAATTAATATTGGTATCATTTCTGCTACATTTCATCACTTTTGTATTTACATGGTAGACACATGAAACCTCCCTGATTTCAAAGTACAAATTAAAAAAAAAGACAACAACAACTCTAAAACATAGAACCTTGCGGTTCACATTTTGCTGTAAAGCAACTCAAAAGTTTTTTTTTTCTTTTTTTTTTTGTATGATTCTTTCCAAGTTTTTTAATTTGTTTTCAGATGTTGATAAATTAGATAGACACCCGTGCGTTGTGTTCTATGCTGAAATATCGTCACCAATCGCTGTCCAAAGAAATTTCCTACACGTATTTGATAGGGTGATAAATTTCTAGCCACTGCGAGAGTAAACAGACAATCAGGTTCGTGAGTTCAAGGACAGAACATTTCCACAGCGATGTATAGGAGGATATGGAACGACCAAGTGACCACCACGATCTTTTTCTGTGGGATTATTTTAAAGAAATTGCGTACGCCTCACATAAGCGCCATGTTGTCGATCTACTCAGAAGAATTGTGGATGGTATCGGTTTCATCACGCCAGACATGTTACGACGCTGAATTTGAATATCACTTAGACATTTTGAAGACTACGAAAGAAGCACACGTACAAGTACACCGATTTTTTGTCTAATACTTTTTCAGTTGTTCTACAGTAGAGTGCGAAATCGCAAGGTTATATAGTTTTTTTGTTTTTTTGTTTTTTTTTGTTTGTTTTTTTTTATTTATTTTTTTTACGATTCTTCGACGGCTAAGGGATGGGACTGGGGACAAAGAACGAGAAGGAATTCGGCCGTGGCCTTTTTGAAGGAAACATCCCGGCATTCACATTCACCTGGAGTGATTTGGGGAAACCATGGAAAACCCAAATCTGGATGCCCGGACGGGGATTCGAACCCGCGTCCTCCCGAATGCGAGGCCAGAACGTTAACCGTTCACTCACCACGCTCGGTGGTTCTATGTTTAATACTTTTTTATATTAAACTTTGAAATCAGGAGGTTCGTGTGGACACCCTATACTTCTTGATTTTGATTTCAAGACCGAGCGTGGTGCGTGAGCGGTAACGCCATGTCCTCGCATTCGGGAGACTCGGGTTCGATTCATCTTCTAAACAACCATCATTGGTTTTCCATGATTTCTCCAAATCACTCCAGGTGAATGCCGGCATGGTTCCTTTAAAGGGCAATGGCAGAATTTCTTACCTTTCCTTACCCCCACTCCTTTCCCCATCTCGATGTTGACGAGGCGTAAAGCCATAGGTAAAAAATCAAATTGTTTCACCAGCGATGATATACTTAAGAAGGTACGATTGAACGTCTGCTGCAATCTAGATGGTGAGGGACTAGTCCAATGCGTTCTTATAAATCTGAGAACACTGTCTGTAGAGGAAAGTTTGTTTTGGTTTTACTGTAGGATTATCTCGCTGTCTTCGACATCTTAAACTCTTTAATGTAACTTGCCAAATTCTGCTAGACATACTTTCTTTAATGTACCTTATTTTATAACAGAAACTTAGGGAAATTCTTATTAAAATTGAAGTGCGAAAAAGACAGATTTTAACTTAATTTAATTGAAATGTAGCGCACGCTCCAGTGGCAATTTCTCTTTTCCCGCTTTCCTTCACCCACCTACATTTTCCCTCTATAAATTTCAATTTTAATTTCTTTAAAAGTTTTTTGATAAATTATTCATTTCTTTTGGTAACTTATTCCAATCCCTGACCTCTTTACCTAGAAAAGAGAATCTTCCTACACACTTGCATCTGAAATCGAGTGCCTGCTTGTGGTCGTGGGCATCTTTTCCCTTCCATGCATTACTTTTAATTCTTACACCAATATCTTTCCATGCCTCATCACCAATATACGCCTCGTACACTCCCTTGACCCTTTTCACCTTCCTCCTGTCTTCCTATGAATGCAATTACAGCTTTTTTTTTATCATATCTGTTACTGATTGCGTTCTGCGGTAATTTCCAGAAACAATTCAAGCAGCCTTTTTTGCATTTTTTTATCTGCTTTACGTCTCTCAACAGCGAGGTCTTTAGAGACGGCCCCCTTTTTTTTTTCTTTTGCACCCTCTCCAACTCCTGTATTTGATACTCAAAATGTGGGTCCCATACTACACTACCATATTCAAGCAATGGTCTGACCAAAGTTTTGTAACCCAATTCTTTTACTTCTCTCGTAGATCCCCTCATCACTCTCTCCAACAAGTGCAGAATTTTGAAACCTTTTCTCACTATCTTTTCAATGTGTGCTGCCCAGTTAAGCTTGTTATCAAATGTAATGCCAAGATGTTTACATTTTAATTCTTCAACAAGCAATTCTTTCCCCACATTATAATCATAATTAACCTTTTTCTTTTTTATTTGTATATCTAATAACCTGACTCTTATTTGCGTCTATCTTCATCCCATAAATTTTCTTATCATGGCAGATCTGTGTTATTCTCAGTGGCAATTTCCCTAAACACCCATTTACCCCCCCTTTTTTTTTTTAGAAAAATTTATTTTTATCTTAAATTCTTTGAGTGAAATTACCCATCAAGTTACTTTTGCTACTTAAAAATTTTAATTTTAAATTATTTCAGTGTTTTTGGTAAGGTATTCGCTACTTTGCCTCGTAAAGTATTCCAATCCCCGCATCCCTCATCTACAACAAAAACTTTCCCGACTGAAATCGAGTGTATCTCGCGATCTGGGTCATCCCTTCCCTTTCAAGCACATCTCTGCATTCTTCTAGCAATAATACCTTTGCTAGTCTCGTCACTGATAATTGCCTCGTACACTTGAACACGAATCCGTACTACTGCATTATTTTTTACTGCAGTCATTTATCTGTAACCTGCAGTTTCGACTACCAGTTTCATGCAACCATCGTGTGATATGCCAGTCGCACATACTGGCAGAATTTGTACAGCAAACGTGTCGCATGGCGGGGAGTTTGAGTGTAGAAAGTGGATGTTTCGCGTCGTTCCCGCGGACACCCCTGAGCAGCGGGGATGAATGGCCCGGATTCCTGAATGCCGACTTCCGGTGTGCAGTAACCTGGGAAGATGACTCCTTGGACGTACAGGTGGCCAAGGGAACCCCGCACACAACGTATCACACCGCGACCACAACTATATAACAGTAGTCATCCTATCAAACCAGCTCAAATG
The DNA here is from genome assembly GCA_031002005.1 of Vandiemenella viatica. Classification (NCBI taxonomy): domain Eukaryota; kingdom Metazoa; phylum Arthropoda; class Insecta; order Orthoptera; family Morabidae; genus Vandiemenella; species Vandiemenella viatica. The sequence goes on from CM061918.1 coordinate 113,603,224, forward strand.
AGGAGCTCACGAACAAAATGTAATAACTACACTTCTGGTCAAAACACTTTCTATTTATTTATTTATTTACTTGTTTACGGACTTTGGGTCCATTCGTACAACTTTAAAAATTCAAAAGGGGCCATTCATAAATTACGTCACACCTTGAGGAGGGGGGGGGGGATCAACAAAGCGTGACATCGTGTGACCAAGGGGGGGGGGGGGAACGTGTCATAAACTATGTGATATCACATGCATAATTTGTATAAATTACGTCACACCTTGAAAAAGGGGGGGATCAACAAAGTGTGACATCTTGTGACAAGGGGAGGGGAGGACGTGTCATAAACTTTGTGACATCACATGCATAATTTGTATCACTTTTTGGCTCGTGGCGGAAGATGAACATGATGTTGACACATCAAATGTTCGCAACACTATCGAAACCAAGAATGAAGTGACTATTATACCAATAATAAACACAATCAAGGAATGAGTTCAAAATCCATGGACACATGATGGCTCAATTTTGTATCATTAATTCGATTTTTTATGTTTTTTTATATTTTCTTAAATGTTTGATTTATTGTTGATATGATTTTTTTTACTAGAAATACACAAATCATTTTGGAAGTGCTGTTTTAATTTATAAATATAAAATTGCGACATATGTGACGTCACACCAGGGGATGGGGGGGTGGTGTCGCACAAATGTGACAACCTGTGACATGGGGGGAGGGAGGGGTCCAAAAATCATGAAATTTGTGTGACGTAATTTGTGGATGGCCCCCAATGGTTGGTGTACACTGCTTTAAATATCACACAAAACAATTTAATAAAGAAAATTAGTTTATAGTCTACTTTTACTAGAATAATAAACTTTTACAATATACTTAAACTATCAAGTCAAAAAAAAAAAAAAAAAAAAAAAATACTGTTACTTGTTCATTCATATCTTAGGATACAAGAGCGTAACAAACAGTCTTGGTTTAATGATATTATTCCAAGTTTAACCCTATTATGCTAGTTAGCAAGCTTGCACATTCTTGTTAGGGGATTATTTTCTGTATTCAATTGTTTATATTTCATTAGGGAAAATGTTATTGTTTGACGAGTATTTCTTTGGGGAACGTTGAATCATAAACTTCCTAGCAATTCTGAACAATCAATATTACCATTGCACAAATTTAACAAAAATTTAATATCATTTAGTTCACGAAATTATTGCAGAGAGGGTATTCTTAAGATGGATGCAATTTGGGTGTAATCTGGTAGTTTTTGACCCGTTGAATCTAAACTCATTTTCAACCAAAGCTGCATGAAACTGTACTATAAGTGGACCCAAAGTTTGTGATTTCGATCAAAACGCTATAACTACAGTAAATTTTCAACAGTTCTGAAGACACGAAACCGATTTTGTTCAAAATGGAATAATTTTGATACAAATTCCTCAGATGTCAATCTTAACGAAATAAGTGGGAGGCATTTTTAAAAATTATTTTTGCACTTTCCTTACTGATTTCGGTAAGGAAACACTAACTTTTGTTTTCTATTAGTAGAAAAATTAAGAAGTATGGTATTGTAATTAGAAGTAATAGCACTGTTACAAAAGCATTTTGGAAGTAAACTTATGAAGAATTGAGTGGTACAGATACATTTTAGGAAACCCGCAGGAAAGCAATCAGCATGAGAGAGAAGATAACGAGGAAGGATGACAAAGGTTGTGATTACGAGGAAATGGAAACTGAGTTCAACATATAATGAAAGCACTGATGATATTTTTTTTTAAATTTAAGAGAGAATTGACTATTTTTGAAGATGAGACTTAATATTTTAATGATTAATAAGTTAAAATATTATTAGACTAGATTAAATTAAGGTTTTCTAAACAACTTATGCTTTAATTAACCTAACTTAACTCACAAAGAGCTTAGAGTTTGCAATTAAATGGCTTAATTGTATCCTGGTGACAATCTAAATGTAATAATTGCATTGATGACAAACAACACTACATAACTAAATGCTTCGAATTTTAATATCTTCCGTTTTATTAGAGACAGCAATTTGGATTTTACATTATATCAAACAGAGTTCAAAACACTATAGATGGGGGAAAAAAATACCACCCCAAAACCCTATTGCATGTATGTTATTTAGTTTTTTTACTCTTCCTGTAAAATTTGAATTTGTGTAATTATTACGTTTTGTTCGACAGCTCTTCAATTATATTTTTTTAAAAACATTTGGGCATATAATTGTTCTTTACTGCCGAGAGAAGATATACGGACCGTAATACCCTGAAACATTCAGATAGGCTCGATAGAAAAGAGCAATTTTGCCAAAGCAGCTTGGCTCGAAGACGGCTTCGGTATCTGTGTAATTTTTAAGACTTTTTCTTCCTTCTGGCTTCACGACTTGTTGACATCGATGGCATTTTGAGGCACGGAAGGACAGGGGGCAGAGTGGGGGGAGGAATACGGCCATGGCCTTTTGAAGGAAGCATCCCGGCATTCGCCTGGAGTGATTTGGGAAAACAATGGAAAACGCAAATCTGGATGCCCGGCCGGGATTTGACCCGCGTCCTCACGATAGCCAGACTAGAACATAGACGCTCACCCACCATGCTCGGTAAAAGATTTTAAGTCAAATGTGGGTGATATCAGTCGTAGACTGGTGTTTTTGAAACCTGCAAAAATCTTACTTCAAGGATGAAATCAATTCAATGGAGAAACGTTGAATAAAATGCATTAAACTAAAAGGGGATTACATTGGAGAATTAATCCAGTTTAGAAACAAAAAACACACCTTTCAATGTAAGGAGAGAACTTTTCACTTTACCCTCGTATTACGGAGCGTCGTTGGTGAGCAGTGACGCTCGGGCATGGACCTGGGAGAATGTTGGTTCGATTCCCCGTCCGGCAATCCAGATATCGGTTATCCAAGATTTTACGAATAACTCCAGGCAAATTCCGGGATGGTTGTCTCAAAAGTCGTCTCTGTTCCTTGTCTCCAGTCCTTTAGCAACTCTAACGACATCAACGTCGATGGTGCGTAAAGGCACAGACCGGGATGCTTGCTAAAGTAGACCATGGTCGATTACCTTCCCGTTCCCTGTCCCCAGTACTCAATCTGTTCTGACACCATTAACATCGACGAGATGTAAAGCCATGTCAAGAATAACAAAAACCAGATATTAGGGCAGAATTTTAATGTAGCCGCTATTAAGTTTCACACACATTCTTATTTCATTATCTTTAGCTGGTCGTAATAAATATCACTGATAAAACATAAACTCTTCGGTCTCCACTGCACAATATTATTGCATACTAACATCTCAGGCGTCACTATCCGCCATCCAAATTGCCTGTGATCCCTGCAAACGTTGTCTGAATATATCGTGTAGAGTTCTGACTTTTCAACGTTTAGCTTGAATCTACGGAAACAACTTAAACTCAGTAACCACCATTACATGTACCGTATTCGCACTGTTGCTACCTTAATCCATTGAAACAAATTTGTCAAAACTATATTCTTAAAAACTTAATTTAAAATGAGAATTGCTACCAATTATTTCTTTAAATACCCGCCCCGTTTTCTCAGTTGGTTGCGGCGCCGTGATGGTGTCGGGCGACAGATGCGGGGTGCAAGGAAAGGCGTGTAGGGAAATTGCCAGTGGAGCGTGTCCTCCATAGTAATTAAATTAAATTAAGGTGACTGGTCCGGTGGATGGGGACATTATGTTTGTCGGCCACGTCGGTATCTTTCGGAAGAGTGCTAGAAATTTTCAGTTTACTTCGGAGTAATACGCTGCACAGTGGTACGAATCACGTGAATGTTTGGAGCACCAGAAATAACTTGCCCCTTGAATGGGTACTATTTTGCGGATTCTTAATTTCTCTGCTTTACGCAGCAAGGTAAGGTATTTTACTTTTCTGTCCATGAGCAATTTACTGAATGAAATCCCATTCAAATTTCCCAGTTCTGGTGTAAGCACTAACTTCCTCTTTCTTGTGTCTTCTTTGTTGACTCTTCCACTCTTGACAGGGGGGCGTCCATTAATTACGTGAGGTGTTTTTCCGGAATTCCGAACCCCCCCTCTCTCTTTGGTCGGACCCCCGACCCCCCCCCCTCTAAATGACGTGAGATTTTGATGGAGACCCCCTCCCCCCCTACAAATGGACCTCACAACTTTTTGAGACTTTTTTTTAGGTCTCACGCTCCCAAGGGCGGTTATACCCCCCTAAAGTCGGTTTTCACCCCCCTAAAGTCGACTTTCGCGTCATTTGTAGACCTTTGTTTTTAGCTTGAAGTGTTCCCTATGTTAGGAAGCGACTTCTCGACCATACTGTGGCCGTTCATTACCAGTTATTAATTTCCAACTTATATTAAGTATTAAAACAAATCAGGTGGGCGCCAGAGATTGGAGTGTACCCTATTCTCAGGGAAGCGACATCCAGATCTCAAAGTATTGTTACTTAAACATGAATTATTGGACAAATAAATTATTAACAAACTCAAATGACACATTACGTGATTGGATGGGATCTATTGAAAACAAGGTTCACAATCTGACTTTACGATTTACTTTAATTGTTTGCTTGACAAGATTTTACAAAGATTAATTTTCTTTCTGCAACACAAGGGTACATAACTTTGTCGGTGGAGCAAGAGAGTCTGTCTCGGGGCGATAACTAGGGTAAACAAACGACGATGATGCAAAAGTTCCTTTTCTGAATGGTGGTTACCGTGCAGGCGAATCTACGTTGTGCAGTCGGTGGGTCTCCATCACGGCCGGCTGCCTCACTGCTGTTCCCAGTAGTCCCCTGTTTGGTCGATCCCACACCTCTCCGTCGATAGTCAACAAGTCCCCTCGTCTTCTCGCGCTGCCTCGAAGAAGCGTCGTGTTCCGCCCCCTCTTCATGACGTCTGCCAATCACTGTCTTTGGAGGGAAGCTTTTTCCGTTGGTTGGCTCAGGACATGCAACAAAACCACCCTTTTTTTGTAATAAAAATACAAATTGCTCCCATTGGCTGTGTACTCCCTGGCTTCCCCTCACCCTTCGTTCTTGGATACAGATTATACATTTTTATTTTGTTTATTTACTAAAACAGCCCAGGCTCCCACTCCATCTTGAGTCGCAGGCCTTGTCACGAAGCTGTTATGCCATAAGTCACATTTAATGGAAACACTCAGGGGCTGGCGTTCCCCAAACAGCAGCAGAACCTCCCCTGGGACCGGGGACCGACACACACCAGATGAGAAAAGAAACACGCGCACCTCTGTCTCTCGCGGATCATTACAACTTTATCCACCAACTCCGATAATTTAAAATTATTCACTGAATAATTTTAAATTCCTTAATAATTGTTCACTAAACACACTCGCGATAGCCAGCATCACTATTTAATTATGCCCTGTCTTGCTCTGTCCCTTGTGACCACTCCACATACCTACTAACAAAATATCAAATTGAATAATAAAATACCCTGTTTCCAATCATCCCAGCTAATATGTCATTTAACATGATTCAAGAGCGTATTATCCTTGAGCATCCGTTTCAATCCCCTGAACAAGTGTGGAGCGAAACCAGATGGAGTACGTCATCTAAGTTATAAACATATTACATTCATTACTTATCTAACAATGTTGCATCTATAATTAAACAATGAAAGATGAAAATAAATAGACATATAACTTTGAAAATTCTCAATTCACTGAAGATACACTATCATTCATATTCCCTTAATGTTTTCTAACAATTCTATATTCATTAAACAATTTTTTTTTTTCAATGATTATAATCCTTCACACAATCATTTGTGATGAGCGTATCCTTACTACAAAACCTTACTAAATAAGTTTTTTTTTTAAATTAATTTTATTATTTCACCAGTGGTTTCTGTAACCACATACCTTCATTGAACCAACTTCCAAGATTAGTATACAGTTTGAGTTCTCACACAGCAATGTGTAGCGTAATTACATGAATGTCTATCCTCTGACCAGTACAGAAGCACGTCTTTCTAATGATTATCTAGCTGAGTTTTGTAAGATCCTTGGTTCCTTTTTCGTGAAAAACCCTTCCTTCCCACTCTAAGGCATGTTGATACCCCGTGTTTGATTTTTTTTTTATTGTGTGTCACCGACCGTATCACTTACCACGCCGTTGTTAAAGAAGTTGATTCAAACAATACCAGTGAAACAAAACTGAATAGTTTTCGTTACTTCTAGAGCAGGAAAATTAATCTTATTAATCCTAAAATCCCTTATCACAATAATAAAATAGGTTCTAGATTATCGTCAACCACTTAAATCTTCAACGATCCGTTGGCTTATTTCTAGTGCTTAACTATTTTTACTTCTACGTTTTTCAAACTATTTTACAATCAACTCATTCCGTATCGGCGTTTCCCATCTGTAAATTAAAATTTCAGGGCTCTTAGACAGCAAAACAATCTAGTACGACCAGTTCACTTTTAACTACTTAAGTAAATCTAATTATCTTTTATCGTTTTTATACCACCAATTCAAAATATTTTCTCATAGCATCCTCGAGAAATCTTTCATGAGGGGTTCATGATTATTCACAGTTCATAATGAATTTCTACACTCACGTCAGCAAAACGCTTTAATTTTTTCATCAGTCCACAATTACTTCTTTCTTTAAATCTTCTAATCGGTGTTCTTTGTATATTCTTTATCAAGAGTTTACAATCTTCTTTTCAGAAAATTCTCAGTGCGTTGTACCAGCCTCTACTTTCGTAATGCGACTATAGTTTCGCGCTCGTTCTAGCTTCCACGACGAAATTAAATGACTTTATCTGTCATCTATTGAATTCTAATTGACGACTTTATCCGTCAACAAATCATTTATGCCCCTTTTACCTTCAACGGTCTTTCGGTCAGCAATATTCCTTACCAATCATTCAATATCATTTCTCGCAAATTTTCGTCATCATTCTTACTATCACGAGCACTTCTTTTCTCTTGTCTCTTACGATTTTCAACATCAACACACCACCAATTATTATCATTCCGATTATAAAGTACATCTTAATGCCACGTATTATTTTAGATTTTATTACCTTTGTAAACATTTCAGCAAACCCGTCTCGAATTAATATAATATAACGTAATCAAACCAGATCTCTCTCTTCTTATAATTCGTCGAGGATATTTTCTTTTATTATTATGACAAATGGGGTCTTCCCTTTTTTTTTTTTATGGAAATCTTCTAACTTTTGGAACATCAGTTGATCAATTTTTTCGTATTCTGGCCACTCCAGAGTTTTAGCCGCCTCTCATACATCTCTTATTATTATTTATTTTTCAACGAAATCGCTACATTAACTTCCGTTCTTACATATTTTTGATGAAACAACGTCTTACCTGATTTATAGCACTATACTACAATGATTTGTTAATTATAAGTACAAGAAATTATTTTACAGTTACTATTCTATACTCACTTATTGCTAACTACAAACATGATAATCTTGCATGGTCATATTTCCAATATCTGGCGATCAAAATTGCTTCATATATTCGTTAACACTTCAGCGGCCATGCACAATCTGCATCCATTTTTTCATTTTCCAAATTAGCATTATTCCTAGTCTCTTGATACTTCAAGCGGTGCTGTTCATTTCCGATCGCCAATCCTTTACAGCTTCGTTTTCTGTTTGTTGTCGTAATATTTCCATAGAAATCCCGACAGAATATCTTTTCTAGCGGGGACCTGCTATCCAGAATTTTTTTTGTGCCTGCGTCGACCGTTCTTCCAGCTGCGAGGTCAAACTCCTGGAGGCACTCACACATATGTTTTCCTTTTTCGCAGGGCCCTCTACCTGCGACATCTCCCCGCATCCCGCCAGCTGTTTCATTTACCTTTAAGAACTCGACATACTTTATGTATTCTCGTTCGCTGCAGACTGATGATCTTTGGTGTATTAGTCTCTGTTCTTTTCTTTTTTTCATTGTGCCACTGACAGACAGCTGAAGCCGAATCGACTTAATTTCATCCATCAACATACTCCTTCCGAGTTAGGTAATCGAACGTGAAAAGCTACTATTTTCACACGCATTATTTTCTTCTTTTCTTCCGACGATACTTTCAATTTCAGCAATTTTCCGCAAGACTCTACAGTTCGCAAATCATCCTCAGACTCTCTTCCAGGATCTCTTGTTTCCGTTTCCTTAGAAACTTCATCTTCAATCATTTGATTTTCCCTCGTAGTGCTCCTCAATTCATTCAAATTATTCACCTCGTTTTTCCACTTATCAACAACCACAGCTACATGGTTTTTCAAATCTTCATGCTCCACTCCCTCATTGTAGGTTTTATTTCCTGGTCTACTGTTTTTCGCGAATGCTCTGTCATTTTCGATCCGTCTCTCCAAACTTTTTTTTCCATGCACTGACGTGCAGTTTCAGTTTCGATCTTTCTCATATCGGCATCCCCGCTTTCTGAAATCAGATCTTACTTTTTCGCAAATGGCGATTCGCTGTTCATTCAACTGTAGACTTATATCAATTTTCAAGCTTTCACTGAGAGCCATAAATTTTTCGCTTATCCGGTTTTCGATTTCATTTTGTTTCTCATGCATTAAACCAAATTTTTCGTTCATGCTCGCGCTCATTTCGCAAATAATCTTCGACTGTTGTTCCAGCATAGTTTTAAACATCAACATCATGGGATTACATGCAACATTTTCGCAACCCGTACTCTGAGTATCACTTTCAGATTGAGCTACCGATTGTTGAATCGGTTCATTAGTTGGAGGGCACGTGATTGTGTCCTCACTTCCGGTTTGACAAGGATTTTCTCTAACTTCCATTATCCCGGCATCGACTGGAAACTGTGCGCTTTCTACACTCACAGAGTCTATCGTTTCCGAAGTTGACGGATTAGTACTTTGCGACATGTTTGTTGATTTTCCTGACCTGAGTAACATTCAATTAATTCATTATTGTACGATCGCGTTAACAACTTTCAAATACCAACAAAGTTCTTTACAAACAACGTCAAATTAAACCTCTCAGCGAACCATATTTACGACCATCACAATTTTAATAAATGCAAATACACCGCGAATATAACCCGGAAAATCAGTAAAACACACAAAAAAAAACTCCCCGATTACCAAAATGCGTACAGATTTTGACCGCACTAATATAATGAAAGCAAAAAAAAACTCATACAAATCTCAGCATAGTCAAACAGATATTCTATACTCAAACACAGAATTTTTCAACGCCGGTCAGATGAAAATTCTTACCTTCAGACATGAACCTTGGAAGTTGTTTCACCATAACTTTCCAAAAAATATTCCACAATAATGACAACACAACAAAAATATGCGACCATCACACAAAAGATCAAGACAACACAAAAGGCGAACAGAAACCGATAAATCAAATTTCAGTCCTATGCCAACTCAACACTCTTTGAACATCGACTAAAAAAAATCAACAAAACATCAAAGATATAATATGCTCCATCCTGCTTTCGCCTGCATCCAAAACTAAATAAAACAAAGTTCATATGACATAACAAAACCTGTATATTTAACATAGATCATATGATTATTTAAAAAAAATCTCCACCTGGTTCGGCACTGCACTGAAATAAAAAAATAATGTTATAATAATATTGGAATTGAAACTTTTGCATCCGCTCGATTATTTTTTTATTTTTTTTTTTTCGTTAGCCCCGCGTTCTGGGCGTCATAATTTGAAGTGTTCCCTATGTTAGGAAAGCGACTTCTCGACCATACTGTGGCCGTTCATTACCAGTTATTAATTTCCAACTTATATTAAGTATTAAAACAAATCAGGTGGGCGCCAGAGATTGGAGTGTACCCTATTCTCAGGGAAGCGACATCCAGATCTCAAAGTATTGTTACTTAAACATGAATTATTGGACAAATAAAATTATTAACAAACTCAAATGACACATTACGTGATTGGATGGGATCTATTGAAAACAAGGTTCACAATCTGACTTTACGATTTACTTTAATTGTTTGCTTGACAAGATTTTACAAAGATTAATTTTCTTTCTGCAACACAAGGGTACATAACTTTGTCGGTGGAGCAAGAGAGTCTGTCTCGGGGCGATAACTAGGGTAAACAAACGACGATGATGCAAAAGTTCCTTTTTCTGAATGGTGGTTACCGTGCAGGCGAATCTACGTTGACCAGCTCTCCATCACGGCCGGCTGCCTCACTGCTGTTCCCAGTAGTCCCCTGTTTGGTCGACCCACACCTCTCCGTCGATAGTCAACAAGTCCCCTCGTCTTCTCGCGCTGCCTCGAAGAAGCGTCGTGTTCCGCCCCCTCTTCATGACGTCTGCCAATCACTGTCTTTGGAGGGAAGCTTTTTCCGTTGGTTGGCTCAGGACATGCAACAAAACCACCCTTTTTTTTGTAATAAAAATACAAATTGCTCCCATTGGCTGTGTACTCCCTGGCTTCCCCTCACCCTTCGTTCTTGGATACAGATATACATTTTTATTTTGTTTATTTACTAAAACAGCCCAGGCTCCCACTCCATCTTGAGTCGCAGGCCTTGTCACGAAGCTGTTATGCCATAAGTCACATTTAATGGAAACACTCAGGGGCTGGCGTTCCCCAAACAGCAGCAGAACCTCCCCTGGGACCGGGGACCGACACACACCAGATGAGAAAAGAAACACGCGCACCTCTGTCTCTCGCGGATCATTACAAGCTCTACCATTCTACAATAATTTCAAAACCACACGTGAGGTTTCCGTTGATCCCCGCCTCCCCCTTGTTGAGGTTTCGTGAGATTTCGCCGGACCCCTCCCCCCCCCCCTATTTCACCCCACGTAATTAATTTGCGCCCCCTACCTTTCCGACACCAAATATGTAGGATGAGGAAAGATCAGGGTACCTTTATACGGATTCGAGCAGTAGCTTTACTCAAAGAAATATTAATTCTATTTAAAAGACCCTTATTTAATGTATCGTGAAGCATTTGCACTTACAGTTTAGTAGCAGAAGAGAAATGAAAAGCAATAACTATGAGTAAGCTTTCTTTTTATTATGTCGTACTATGAAACGGTGCGGGTATTTGGCGGTGGTGGGGCTAAGGGAAAGCGATCTGTTCCCTGCAGTAGGCCTGAGGCAATTGAACACGCGGCTGCAGCTAAGATATGCTGGTACAGCAATATCAGCGCACGGCCTGGTTTCCGATAACCTCAGCACTGACGGAAAATTCCGTCCGATCACGACAAAAAAGCCTGTAACAGGTTTACGAAATACTCCCGTGGAAGAACTGAACAAACTTTAAATAAAAAGGTTCCATTTACAGTTGGATATAACGATCTCAGTATTACATCCAACGTACTTCTATCCATCATAGGATACAATCTGGAGTTCTGTACTACTACCAGCAAAGGTGACGGCAGATTCCAGGTATCAGAAATGAAGTTCCTGAAGACAATGGTATACAAAACTAGAAGAGACAAGATCAGGAATGAAGTGTTACATAAAGAAATTCCACTCAATGAAATCCTAGCAAAAAAAAAGGAAAAAAAAAGGAAAAAAAAAGGAAAAAATGAAAAAAAAAGCAATATTATGATGGCTGGTGTAACATTACCGCTAATCCCCCAATCTTTTTTCTTGTTAATTTAGTATAATTATTAATATTGCATTAGGTAACAATTATAAGTATTCTAAATAACTGTATTATGTTTGTAACTTGATTTGTAAGATTATCGGGTTTCCACAGACTGTAGTTTGTTTAATGAACGGCGTAGCACAATATTGTTATATCTAAGTAACCATCTTTGTCACTTGCCAGCGTAGCTGTGTTGTTTGGGGCACTGTGTGTGTCGCCCCGCTTGGAGAAGGTTGTAGCCGCGACCACAGGCTCTCTGTACACAACCTAAAATTGCTAGTGAACTGTATCGGAAACTTGTTTCAATGTAACATAAATGTTATGGAAGTTGTGTCAAGGAACGGTATTAATTAAATTCACTGATATTTCAACCAGAACAGTGAGATTTTCATTTCCAAACAATGTCAAAATAGCTGTCTAACGGCTTGCATGTGTTGAAAGAGGAGTATCAGGCCGGTTCTCGGCTAAATAATACGTATTACTCCACTAACGGAGTGGTTGCTAATACTTTGTTGACCAACTCCCAGGATGATTAGTAGCTTACACTGGGGCATGTAAAACGGAGGGACCCAACAAGATTAAAAGGATATCGCTGGAAAAAGAACTTTAGAGTAAAAGACCTAGAGGTTGGTCCAGGAGAAGATAGTTCGATCCGGTAAAACTGAACCTACAGGAGAGAGGTGTATCATGGTCCAGAGTGCAAGAGGAAATATATCTGGACAGACAATGGTCGCGAGTTCTCTTTCAACACACCCGGGAAACGGGAGAGAATGATGATGATGATGATGATGACGAATGATGTTGGTGTTGTTGATATTACACACACCCACACAGCAACTTCTTTGAAAACGAAGACGTTGTCTTTCATCCTGAATCACTGTACGTCCAGGAAGATAATCGGCCTGGGAATGAACTGGAATGTCTGGGTGCTGTCCTGTTTTAGGTCACCTTCTGCACCACAACAGTTATAGGTACGTATTCTACAACACGATCATCCAGGATCAGTCACTATGCAGACGTGTAGGCAGGGAAATTCTCACTGTTATCAAATTCCATACGCACGTCTACAAGTCCGGTCTTAACTGTTTCATCTTGTTGTGAACAGTCAATTACAACTAGAGGCGCAGATGCATCAAATTCTTCACGTTTTAGTCGTGGTTAGGGATGAACTTTTCCATTAACTTCTATAAAAAGTGTGAAAAATGCATAAAAGAAGTAAAATATCATGAAAACTGGTCAAATATAACAGAAATTATTAAAAAGGTTTAAATCGGGTGTTACATGTTCTCCTGCAAGAGCTCCAGCAGCCGAAATACCTGCAAAAATAGACATTAAAGGAGGGATACCACCATTATTCTTCTGTTTAATATCTGCACCCAACTACATCTTAGCATGCATAGCTCTATTTTCTAGAAAAGCAGCAGCACATTCTCCAAAATTTTCGCATTTAGCTTTCATTCTGTTTGAAGTCTTATCCGCAAGCCTATCACTTGTCGTAACAATGCCGTCTTTGGTAACTCACTTCTTCCTGTTGTCAAATTCTCACAGTTTGTAAATATGTCAGAGATTGTAGGGTGATAGTTGAAAAATTAAAGGTAAAGTTCGGTGCAAGATTCAGAATCATTTTCTGGTACACCCCAGCAGATTTCGTCTCTATTAAAATCATTAATCAATACGACAGCCAATATGGTTTCTTCGCAAACACCATAAGCAGTGAAAGCTGCAACAAACTGCCAAATACGAAGTAGTAAATGCTGAAACAGGGATTGCAGCACTGGTCCTTCAAGCTTAGTGACGGCGTTGTGTTATACCGAGCGCGAGGCACGATCACGCGCGTCCTTGGCGTTATCGCTTATACAATCGGAGATATGAATATCTAATCTGCTGCGGGCAGTGCGCAATACTCCGCTCTGATTGCGGGCTACCACCATCTTATACCTCCATTACTACACGCTTACGAAACACGGTGCGGCCGTCTAGCTTTTTCCAAAGATTCCTGCTGAAGAGATGTCATTGTGTCCTCGGATCGCCTGCAAGTGTGGAACCCCGCACGCTTCGATCATAAATAATCGCGTCTCTTTTTTGGCTCAGTATTACGCTCTTTTGTGGAAGAGTCTTACAGAAAGAAGAGACGGGATGGTAGATGATATTTTGAGGATTGGTTAACTTGTTAATGGAGGGAAATTATACTTTCCGTCATTTAAAGTAAAATGCATTTATTTAAAAAAAAATCCTAGCCAAATACTCCGATAATCTAACCAGAGTAAGGTTCTGATACAAAGAAAAAATACCATTAAAATAATCGTTATTCGTTTTTCCTTACAAGCTTTTCCAGAATAAATTCCTACTATTATCATAGATGATACACGTCGTTTTTGACAGGCGTTATTCTCTTTAGTAAAATTCGTTGTCTGGAGACTGCGCGCTCACCTCCATAGATCGGCTATTTTCGACGAATCTCGATGATGGCCGAAGTGTTAGTTACACTGCCTGCGACAACAGCGCTTTCGTTGTTGACGGGCGTAGGCGTAATAATCGCGAGTCAGTTACACTTGGTGATGTGTCGTGGTAGTAACGACTTCGATCTACCATTTCACCTGATGAAGAAAGCGAAGGTAGCTATCGAAAAGTCCCGCATGGCAGAACTCATCTGGCAGATCAGTGCAGAAGAAATTTTAGCAGCCGTGCACCGAGGAATGCTTAGTTCTGATAGTTTTGTTTGGTTGTTTCAGGCTGCTGGACTCTATGAAGATGGCGCCGACGGTGGTTCCCCGGGCGACTGGGGGGCGCCGGAGGCGGTGGGGGTGGTGGCTTCCACATCTGCGACATCCTCGACCTGAACGCTGCCGAGCAGGGCAGGCACCCGGGACACCCCGTGCACCTCACAGGTAAGAACACCCACAGCTATCCATCCCTAGCCCGCATGCATCTGCCCCAATACGGCGACACACATGTGTTCATGTTCAGGAACAATAAACAGTCTAGATAAAATACACTACCTGGCAAAAAAGTGAATCACCTCGAGGGGAGGACTAAACGAGATGATACTTCCCGGGTTGGGAAGGCATGTGGTGTTACTTCAGCGATTACAATATCGAGTCAAATTTACAAAGAGCTTAGCAGTGTGAGGCTACTTAGGGGGCGTCCATAAATTACGTGAGTGAAATAGGCAGGGGGGGGGGGTCCGGTGAAATCTCACAAAACCTCACCAAGGGGGAGGGTGCGGGGGGGTCAATGGAAATCTCACGTGAGGTTTTCGAAACTTTGGTTGGACTGTAGAGCTAAAAAAAAAAAAAAAAAAAAAAAAGGTCTACAAATGACTCGAAAGTCGATTTTAGGGGGGTATTTCGTCCTAAAGTGGGGATGTAACCGGCGTTGGGAGTTGCGAGGCCGATTTCTAGGTGGAGGGGGGTCTCACGGGCCACCAGATCTCACCAGGGGGGAAGGGGAGGAGTCCGGATATCCGGAAAAACACCTCACGTAATATATGGATGCCCCCTTATCAGTATTACGTTGCACCGCCTCTGGCCTGGATGGTTGAACTAATTAGGTTGGGCTCTGGTCTCGGATTCGGGAGGACGCTGGTTCGAATCCCCCTACGGGCATCTAGATTTGGGTTTTGCATGGTTTCGCCAAACCACTCCAGGCGTATGCCGGGATGCATTTCCTACAAAAGCCATGCCTTATTTCCTTCCCGTTTCTTGTCTCCAGCCAATCCCGCCTCTAATGACCTCGACGAGGCGTATATCCATAAATAAATAGAAAAAGGTTGGGAAGGGTGTCATAAAACCGTTGTATTCTCTTCTGAGGGAACCTGACCCACAACTGTTGTAACTAGTCCTTGATATCCTGGACCACCAGATCTATCGGTGACAGATCTGGTGATCTTGCTGGCCACGGGAGTTCCTCACCAACATACAGTTCATAGTGACACATGCCGTATGTGGACGAGCGTCACCACGGTACTGTATAATGAGAGGTGACACATGAAGACGCAGGATGTCCGTGACATACCGTTGTGCCGTCAGAGTTCCCTCAATCACTACCAGCCGTGACCTGAAGTCATACCAGATGGCTCCCAACACCATAATACCAGGAGTATCACCACTGTGCTTCTCCAAAATAGTGGAAGAATGGAACTTTCCCAAGATCGCCATTGTATTCGCCGACTATGGTCATCCGAGACAGTGCAGAGTTACCGAACACAATGAATGGCGTCGCATTGTTTTCAGTGATGAATCACGGTTCAGCACTACCTTGGATGACCATCGACGGGGAGTATAATGGCGACCTTGGAAAAGGTTCCATCCTTACACTATTTTGGAAAAGCACAGTGGTGTTACTCCTGGTGGTATGGTGTTGGGAGCCATCTGGTATGACTTCAAGCCACCGCTGATAGTGATTAACGGAACAGCCCTACTATTACAGTTTCATTTCCATTTTTCTTCAATTCTCTCATCAATTTCTTGCCAGCCTTTTACACATTTAAAAAAAAAAAATTATGGGTTATTATTGGTACATCCCTATTTGCTAGATCACTTTGACTAACGTCATATGAAAATTGATGTAGCGGCCTGTCAACTCATTACCTTCTCCCTTTTTCTTTGTCTCTGTTAAAACAGCCACTTCAACTATCATCTTCGAAAACCTCTGAATATTCCAAGTTGCCATATTCATAATCTATTTCCGTTGCCTAAAATTCCCGTCCGGGCATCCAGATTTGGATTTTCTATGGTTTCCCCAAATCACTCCAGGCGAAAGCCGGGATGCTTCCTTCAAAAAGCTATGGTCGAATTCCCTCCCGTTACTTGTCCCCAGTCCCATCCCGCCTCTAATGACCTCGATGAGTTGTAAAGCCACAAATAAATAGATAAAATAAAAAAGTCGGTTGCCTATGTCATTCCCCTGCTTCCGAAACTCCTGACTGAAACCTTTAGTCTGCATTTTATTTTTGTACCGACATGAAGCTGGCCTGTCGCGGATCCCCCTACCAGGGATTTTCCTGAGAGTGTCCTTCCGCTGGGTGGGTTGTCTTTCCTACAACCTCCAGAATCCTACCTACACTCACAGGTTGTGGGATACACTTCGTCTGGCGACTCCATCGAGGGCTGTCTGGCATAATAGGCCATACTGGCAGCTATACTACACCCGGCATAGGCCTCATCTTCATTGAAGCACGCAATCCTACAAACCATAACTGACGTCTCAACCCATCACAATTAATAGGAGTAAATGTCGAAAGACAAAGCCTCCAATATACACTGCCCATCGTCAGAAACAGGTAGCCAATGGCATGTCTTCGTCCTCTTCACCCGGCACTTAACGTGCCTTCGAAAAGTTTGTGTCCTCTGGAGAGAAGACTCAATTCTATTTTTTTTAATCACTTTTTAGTTGATGACATCTATATGAATAAAAAATGTAAATGGTCCTTTGCTATTGATCTCAAATCTCCGAAATTTCTTCACCAATTGCTTTTAAATTTTGACACAACGTTGTATTCGAATTCGCGAGTGTTTATATATCAATTATTTCGTTAGTATTTTTCTCATTTGTTTCATTTGTTTGATTTTGTTTCATTTATTTGGTGTGATTTTTTTCCTTATCTTGATTTTGCCTAAATTAGTATTTCATTTTCTTTTTGTTTGATATAAATTGGTAACAATAAGGTGCCGTTTGTTCTGACATCAGGACGAACTTCACTGCCTCAGAACACCTGTAATTTATTAACGTCAAAAGAAGAATCGGTCGAAAAAGTATGTCGCAATATTCGAATCAATTATAAGTATTTTTATGTTAACATTATTTTGTTTCTTTGTTTCTTTGTTTTTGTGTTCCTTTTTCAGTGATCTGGAGTGTTTTGTTTCTTATTAGTGATTAGTATTTTTTATTTTTTTGTTTTTTCGTTTATTTGATTGAATTACATTTTTTCCCCAGTGATTTGATGTGATAAATTAACTGTGGGGGAGGGGGGGGGGGTTAAGGGGGAGAGGTGTTGGGTTTTTGCAAACCAAATGTAGACAATTTTTTTTATCTTTGTTTTAAAGTATAGGCCCTACGTGTTCAAATTTCCATCGAAATAATATAAAAACGTTGGGTTTGTGTGAAAAACATGTGCAAAGATTAAGGGGTGTAAAGGGAAAGAGGGGGTGGTTTTTTTTTTGGTCACAAACTTTTTTAAGCGCACATATAACAGCATACCAAAGTTTCGCCGTTATCGGATGAATGGTATAGGAGCTTTCCAAAGGTGAAGATGTCCTCCTCATTCCTCGCTTTCTTATGATTCCAAATATTCATTTTAAGAGATTGGTTTCGCCGGCCTCGGTAGCGTAGGGTCCCGCGTGCCGAATGTCGCCGGTTCGAGTCCAGCAGAGGGAATGGGTGTTTAAGTGTTGTGTGTGTGAATGTCCTATCCGTCCTGTGGTGTCCATACTTAGAAGCTACAATACACTGAAGAAACATATTCGCTGGAAGTTATATGAAATTCACATTGAACTGGCTGTATGGCCTTAGATGCCAAATGCCATTAAAAAAAAAAAAAAAAAAAAAAAAAAAAAAAGAGAGAGAGAGAGACAGATTTGAATTCCCAATTCGATTGGCGTTTGCAATCACCATCAACAAAGCTCGGGGCCAATCGTTAGAATTGAGCGGTTTAAATCCAGACGCGTATTGCTTCTCACATGCACAGTTATATGTTGCTTGCTCTAGAGTCGGGAAACCAGACAATCTCTACATCTGTGCAAACAATGGAGCAGTAAATATATTGTATACTCGCAAGCAATGTGAAATGAAACATATTAGAAATGAGTGCTTTCTCTTTTATTTGTTTCGATCTTACCAGACTGAGCCACAGCAACGCGTGGCTGGCTACAGATGGTGTGCCTGAATTTTGTCCCGTATGTGTAAGGGGGGCGTCCATAAATTACGTGAAGTGAAATAGGGGGGAGGGGGTCCGGCTAAAAAAAAGGTCTACAAATGACGTGAAAGTCGATTTTAGGGGGGTTTCGTCGAAAAGCGTGGGTGAAATCGGCTTTGGGAGGGAGAGACCTAAAAAAAAAAAAGTTTCCAAAAGTTGCGAGAGTGATTTGTAGGAGGGGAGGGTCGTCTCATGGACCAGATCTCACCGGAGGGGGGGGGGGGCTCTGCAAATCCGGAAAAACCCTCACGTAATTTATGGATGCCCCCTAACTGCTTTGACAATAATTGGGGCGTCAATTAACTACGTGAGATGTTTTTCTTAAATTTTGTCTCCCCTCCCTCTAGGTGAAATTTGGTGAGATCTGGTGGACCCCCCTCCCCCCCAAGTGAAATTGACCTGTTCTTTGATGGGCGCCAATCTGAAATGAAAGAAATTACGTGATATTTCTATCGACGCCCCCTCCCCTTTGATGAGATTTTGCCGGACCCCCTATTCTGACCTCAAGTAATTATAGGACGCCCTTAAGCTCGGCGGATTACATCTACTATGGCAGAGTGAGCTCTCTCGATCGCGACACGTCCCTTAACGGAGGCGGGACGGGACGGGACGGATACCCAACAACACGCCATGGGAACGGGGCCGCCTCTTCTAGCTGGGATGAGACGCAGCTACCCACTCTATGTCGGTAAATATCACAGGCGTTGTAGTGGTGCGCTGTTGCCATCGGTTTGCCGCAGAGGTGCGCACCACTTCTGTTACTGTAAAGTGCTCTGTGCCAAACGACATTAGGCAAAGTAGTGGGGAGGTAGCGGCGAGGTAAGTGAGGGCTAACCTGCGGCGCGCGCTCATCCCTACACTTCGGCGCGCGGCCTCCGTTACGAGACGTCGTGGGGACACACGTACTGCGCCTCACTGTGATGGTTGTTGGTTGTCGTGTTGCAGGCATGGTGCCGGGGTCGGAGGGCTGCCACCAGCAGCTGCAGCTGCCCCCAGCTCACGCCGCCCTCTTCACCACCGACCATCACCACCACCACCACCCGCACCACCAGCACTGGCAGGCGCAGCATCACCACGGTCAGTAACCTCCACTTTATACAGGACGACTCATATCCACCTGCTGTTAATATCCTATACTATTATAAGTCTGTAAGCAAGTTGCATGTGTCTCTTTATTTGAACGCGACCCGCGCAGAAACTACCGCAGCAATTTGGATGGTGTTTTCAAATTTTTACAGCTAATGGTCCAAGTAAAAATCTGCGGAAATAGCTAATGACTTACGTATATGTACTGAAAGAAGGAGGAAATATTTAAATACATTTCTAGATCGGTAATTATAATATATGGATCACACTGTAGTTGAGATTTTCACTACTTGCAAGAAAAACTGACAATAAAATCACAATTTCTTTTTTTTAGGATCATGTTTCGTTTTTTGACTTCAGCTATTTATCTAATCTGTTATCCGAAATTTAAAACATTAATATTAACGGAATATGTGAGTCAAATGTATAAAGCGTCATTAATACATAATTTACTGTAAGCACAGTCGCCATGATTATTAACATCTTTGACAGTTACAAATTCTCAGGTGCAACATGTTTTTTAAATTTTCGCTGAATGCCATACAATATTAATAAAAATGTGAGATATGGATGCGGAAATCAGTTTTTTCTAGAAGAGAGGTGCCTACCACAAATATTAACAGGTAATGATACGTATTTCTTATCTGCAAATATTCTGTAATAATATCGCAAAAGGAATATGTGTAAACATTTTGGCTGCTGTTCAAACCACAGCCGGTAGAATAAATTCTTGTTTTTTATTAAATAGCCATCATACTCCTAATTACGCCGCAATTTGATGATGCATGTTTATATAATTCTATGAGAAATTTCTAGATTTCGCTTAGTTCTGGAGACATAGTAGGTATCACATAGATTTTGTGGCTAGGTCGAGATGTGGCTTGTATCAGAAGAAAAAATTCCGTGGCACCGCAATTTTACGATGTCTTCTTAAGGCGAGACATTTTGGCATTTCGCTTAGTTCTAGCCATATCGTGTGTCAAAGGTTTTATTACTGTGTTAAAATGCGGCCAGGAGCATTCTTATTCAAGAATACGAGACACTTAGTTTTAGAGAAACGTTATGTCAAAGGCGATGTGATTAGGATAATGTGCGACCTGGACAAGAAGTAACATTTCCATCTGTGCCTTGAAGTTAGAAATATTTTGAAATAAAATATTTACAAACCAAGATCAGATATCGAAAGATTTTGTTCTTTTCTTCTATATTATATTTGGCGTGAATAACAGCATTGGAGATGGTTGTTTTATACTATTAACTCTGTGCCGCATTGTAAAATATCTGCCGCATCAGGTCTCGAATACGTTTATTTTTACTTTTTTATACACATTTTCTAGAGAGGTATGTATTCAAAAAGAGATATGGCAAATTATAAAGCTATGGCACTTCCAATTGCCCTTCTGGTCCAGGTAGCATATCAGCCTAAATACTTAATATTTTAACCAATATATCTCGAGAACCAAGCGTGATATTATTCTTTCGATTTTTTTCGTCGAGTTCTATAAGAATCCATCATGATATTGTGGCGCCAAGGTAATGATAGGACTACCAATTTATAAATTATACCAAACGACACGTGCGCAAAGCAGCGGGAAAATGCTAGTATTTAATATTTAATTAATTTGCAATAGAGCGCACGTTCCGGTGGCAATTTCCCTAATCACACATCTTCCCTCTTTTCTGCACCCACCTACATTTACCCTTCACAAATTTTAACTTTAAATCCTTTCATGATTTTTGGCAAAATATTCATCATTTCCCTTGGTAACTTATTCCAATCCCTGACACCCTTACGTAAAAAATAGAATCTTCCTACACCCTTGTGCCTAAAATCGAGTGCCAGATAGTGGTCATGGTCATCTTTTCCCTTCCACGCATTACTTTTAATTCTTACGCCAATGTCTTTCCATGCCTCATTACCTATATACGCCTTGTACACTCCCATGACCCTCTTCACCCTCCTTCTGTCTTCCAATGAGTCCCATTCCAGCTCTTTTATCATATCTGTTACTGATTGCGTTCTGCGATAAATTAAAAAAAAAAAAAACCTAGCAGCCCTTCTTTGCACCTTCTCCAACTGCTGTATTTGATAGTCGAAATGTGGGTCCCATACTACACTACCATATTCAAGCAATGGTCTGACCAAAGTAAGTTAAGATCACAATAGATGGTTTCTAATACATCGTAACGTCGCAACGATAGTCAAAACTCAGCTGCAATTGGATTTCTCTAGGTTTTTCTCACACAAGTGCAGATAAGTTAGGAGAATTTATCGCCGGAGATATTCATCGCTTCAAAGTACCGAGCGTGGTGGGTGAACGGTTAACGTTCTTACCTCGCATTCGGGAGGACGCCTGTTCGAATCCCCGTCCGGACTTGGGTTTTCCATGGTTTCTCCAAATCACTCCAGGCGAATGCCGGGATGCTTCCTTCAAAAGGCCATGGCCGAATTCCTTCCCGTTCATTTTCCCCAGTCTCAAAGCGCCTCTAATGACTTCGACATCGACGAGGCGTAAAGCCATAAGTAAAAAAAAAAAAAAAAAAAAAACGCTTTCTAAGTTCCCGTTTAACGAACAGTTTCCACCCCGTTGTTCTCCTGTTTGAATACTAGCCGTTTCAAATTAAACAGTTTTGATGTCACTCGTAGTTAATTTAATTTAATTGCAATGGAGCGTACACTCGGGTGGCAATTTCCCCCCTTGTTGCCCTTTACAAATTTTAATTTTAAATTATTGGTTATTTCCCTTGGTAATTTATTCCAAACCCTCATTGTCTTGTCTACTAAAGTAAAATTTCCCACACGGCTATGCCAGGTTGGGCCCACAGTAATATTTTCCGTTATATCCATCTGTCTCAATTCTTCCACTAATATCTTTCAACGCTTCATCACTAATATACGCCTTGTACACTCCCATGACTCTTTTCACCCTCCTCCTGCCTTCAATTGAACCCCCTTCCAGCTGCCTTATCGTATCGGTTACTGTGATCTGCAGTACTTATCCAGAAACAAATCTAGCAGCCGTTCTCAACACCCCCTGCAAATCCTGTATTTGATACCCAAAATGCAGGTCCCATACTTCTACTTTTAAGTGTCAATGGCAGCATCAGATGCGAGGTAGTTCCCCCGCCAATGCGATGGCTTAGTCACCATCAGATTGAAGGTCTCACTGAGATACATTTGTTCCGAGTTGTGGACATGACAACAAATGTACCACAGTTTCAATATCGCCACAGGAACATGTGGTATCTGGTTGTTCTCCCAGGTATCCCCATGAGGCGAGAGTGTCTTTGCAGCGGTCATCTCCAACTCGAAGTCTGTTCAGTGACTTCCATATGGGCCATGGATCAGACACAGGTGGTAGATTCTCTTTCGGCTTGATCCACTTAATGTTGTGTCTCACTCTCTTCTCCCAGGCTGATATTCTTTCACTGCTTGGTGTTCTTTTCATTGGCATTAATGACCTTAAGAAGCTCGGTCAGGACTTCAGTCTCGATGACGCTGGTGCATAACCATGTAGAGTGTGTTCTTCCACTCCGAGCCATGTCTCCAGGGGCGATGTCAGCCAATATATCCACCTTTGCCACACCACCATACTCAAGCAATGGTCTGAAGCGTACAACTTGTACTCCTTTTTTTAAAATTAAATTACTTTTTAATTTAATTATTCGATTATTTAATTACCATTATTATTTTATGAAATTATTGAAAAGTGGAATTGGGACTTTGTTGTACAGGTTGACAACACCGTTTCACGTACATTTGACATTGACGTTTATTACAACAATTACTTCTCAATTACAATTAATCAATCCACATATAATACAATAGTTTCAATATATCAGTTCTCGGGGGTTGTTAGATGTCCTTTCACTAAGCACAGCGGGGCGATAAGAATCTCTAGGGCGACAGGTTTTGTTTATCAATACGACACTTCTTGTGGTGGTTATCAATATCTCTGTGCAGTTACCATTTTTTCCGAAGGCGCCAGGTCTGCTTCCAGTGGTCTTCCTAGCCGACGACCCATCTGTCCGTTCGTTGGTTGCTTCAGCCGCTCCGTAGGCGACATGGAACACAGAGCACCACAGCAGCACGCGCTAACATTAGTCGCTGCACATCACATTCTCTCATGTCGGCTGCCACGCACACAACCACTGCCCGCAGCCTACTGTGCCCTCTCCACACACACCTAACGGCTCCTCGGTACCTGCCCCAAGGTCGCATACCATAGCAGCCCTGTCACCCTTTGTCTGAACTGTCCACCTGTGCGAGCCAGGAGCTCAGCATATCGCGAATATTACTATGCAGTGTAGCGATACACTACAGGTCTGATCAAACTGAGGTCGCACCTAGTACGGAATTTAGGACGTATTAACGCTTTGTCGGTAACGTAGCAATACACTGGGGTCGGAAAGCCGAAAAATGAAGTGAACTACAGTAATAATGATGGTGATGTACCCACAGCCTGGCTGCTCGCTACGTGCATTCTGGGGCAGTCGAGGGCTCTCCTGCGTTATCACGCCAGCCCTCCAGCAACAAGTGTTTCCACGTGCAGGGAGGGATCATACGTCAACGGCTCCAACAGTCACTCAGACGTGACGACTGAAACATGCGTGATGCTTGTTGTCAAGCAGAAACTGGTGGTAGTTTCCTAACCATACGCGTTATAGCCTTTATCTACTGAGCAAACTGGTTATTTGAATGGTATGATATATTACTCTATTTCGGAATGATTTGGGACTTAATTTATTGCCGGCCTTGGTAGCGTAGGGACTAGAGTTGGCTCCGCGTACCGAAGGTCGCAGGTTCGAGTCCTGCTTAAGTGTTGAGTGTCCTAATATCCTGCCCAGTCTTGTGTTGCGTGTATTTAGTGAAAACAAAGTACTGTAGAAACGGAAATACGTGAAGCATCATAAACACACTTGAGCTGCCTGTATGGCCTAACTAGCCGAACGTTATTAGAAAAGAAAATGAAAAAATATAATAATTTAACCAGTAACGGATGTCCAACTGTCGTACCAATAACTGTCTTAATAGCCGTCAAGACATCACTATTTCAAATTGACAACATCTGGATGCTCTTAATATCACAGTCAACTTTGGAAGATCTTGCTTTGCGCCTCTGAAGTATGGTAGGACGTTTCCGTGGTTTGGTTCCACTTACCCAGCCGCTATTTATCCGGCAGGATTGTCAGCTTGAATTACGGCGCAAGAAGAATGCGTGGCCATTTCAAACTCTATCATTAGGTCATTAAACCCAAAAGGATTATGTTTTTCTTTTTAATATGTAGCTCTATACTGATAAAATAAGTGACAGACTTTTTAAAAAGATTTTCCTGCAATATATTTATACGATTAAGTATATCTTCCACCTGTCCCTCGTATCACACATAGTATTTGTAATTATGATTATTATTATTTATTTATTTATTTATTTTTTCCCTTCATACTTGACCAGAGTCGATTAACGAGGTATCATTTTAAAGAGTAAGTTGTCCGCTTTGGTATCATCATTAATAAAGAAAGCAATTTATCGAAATTCAGCGCGTAAATACAGCGGTCTTGTGGCTCAGTGATTAAGGCGTGTGACTGGAGGTCTAAAGGTCCCCGGTTCAAATCCCTGTCTTGGCGAGAATTTTCATAGACCCTTAACCCGACCTTCATCTCTGCCACAGCTTGCTGTGTAATGTGAAGTACACCAGAACGCTTCCGTGGTTCGGATTCCACGTTAAACTGTAGGTCCCCTGTACCCAGCAGGATTACCGAGTTAGGTTAAGGCGGCTACGACAGGGGCGGAATGCGCAGCCAATAGAAACGCTGTCACCAGGTCATTACGACCACACGGAATTATTATTATTAGCGCGTAAATGGGAAAATTATGAGCAATTAAGATCACGGCTATACGATAGTTTAGTGCGTAGCTGCTAGGCTTAGCTGAAGTCAATAAGGATTGATCGCACTACCGCTGGATAGCAGCACCACATAGCTATAGAAATTTTCGCTCCGGCCAGGATCGTATTACCGCTCGATATTTCAGTTGACAACCAAACATTTACTACAAATGTTTCATTCTATTACAAAACACCAACTTCGTTATTCACCGTGTATCACTTGCCAAATATTCGCAAGGGGAACGTAGTATTGGTATGTTTGTTACATATACCGCACTTTTCAGCTATATTAGATGTCCACTATATTGAGCACAGTCTCGTAAGTAATACTGATTTGCGTTCTCCTTGTCCACTTTTTAAATTTTCAATATAGAAATTGGGGAAGAAACGAGTTTTTCTCAAAAAGACACCGAATGTATATTATTAGTCATCATATTTCTTGCGTATGATCTTTGATCTTCTAGGTCTGTTGCCTCCTTCACTCCTTCACTGCTTGAAGAGAACCTTGAAACCGCGGTAGTACAGATGCTATAAATCAGAGTGTCTCAAACTCACAGCTCCACGTACGCTCTGAAATTCCCCAAACAAAAGCAAACCACCTTAAGAAACAGGCCTTTTTTTTTTTTTTTTTTTTTTTTTTTTTTTTTTTTTTTTTTTTTTTTTTTTTTTTTTTTTTTGCAACGAAGGATTTTTGTCTAAAAATAATAATAATACAGTCCCAAAGAGCAATATGTTATTAATGAATTTGTTGGATGGGCTTGTTTCTTGTCGCAAGCTGAGTCGGTTTTAGGATCAAATTTGCTCATTTTGAATCTCAATTCACCATGTTGCGTGTTGCACTCTCGAGATATCCCAGTCAGCCGCCACAAAGTAAATTTCCTACGCTCAACTTTCGAACTCCTAGCGTTTCACGTACCCCAATTTAAGAAATCCTGCTTTTTCTCTAGAAAACCCAAAAATACTGCGATCTTGCATTAACGTAATACCTATTATGACCGAGTTATTTAAATACCAAAGCTGGGAATAAAAATTCAAATCCAACTTTAAAACTGGGATTGTAAGTTACAGAGTATACGGTACATCCCTCCATGTGAAACGGAGCATGGAGAGCACCCATGTGAAAACCTGCCTTAGCGCACAACACTGATAGCGATGACCTACCATACCAATCAGTGTGGCTTCCTGCAAGCCACCCCATAAATCACACCCTCCCCTCCCCCCACCCAACCGAGCGTGGTGGTGTAACGGATAGCGTTCTGGCCTCGCATTGGGGAGGACGGCGGTTCGAATCCCCGTCCGGGCATCCAGATTTGGGTTTGCCATGGTTTCCCCAAATCACTCCAGGTGAATGCCGGGATGCTTCCTTCAAAAGGCCATGGCCGAATTCCTTCCCATTCCTTGCCCCCATCCTTTCCCGTCTCTAAAGACCACGTTGTTAAAAAGGGACGTTAAACTGTTACAAAAAAAAAAAAAAAAAAAAAAAAAAATCCCCCCACCCCCATGGATTTTAACAAATCGGTGTGTTTCCATTCGATTTAAAATTGTCAGAACATCTTGGTGAAATGTCGTACAGTTTGCACGGTAGTTAAATTGATCAATTTTGACAACCTTTAAGTCGTACGTTGTTCCTTTATTCGGATGTTGATCTCTATTTTGTTGATGTATGATTGCGTCACTAATAAATCGAAATTTGCCCTGGAAGATGCCAGGAACGATTGGGCGAAACGTTGGTGCAGTGCCCGAACTAAGGAATAAGGTGGGGTCCATTTGTGACTGTGCGTCCAGTGTTAAAACTACTCCATCTGTAGACAAAAATTACACATCTAGAGCAGGATCCATAAACTACGTGGGTTGATGAAAACAAGGGGAGGGGCGGTAGAGGTTAAAATAGGGTGCAGAATACGCAACAGCACGTGGATATTGATTCCCACCATTTAAGTTTCTCCTTGTACTGACAGTGCCGCGGGTGCGTGTGACTTGAAGTCATAGTGTTCGGGTCGAACGGGGCCGGCGCATTTGAACTAACCTAAATGCGACGGACAACAAAAGGCGCGCGGTACCTAGACTCAAATTGGCTTATAGATATCACACGTGGTTTTCCACGACAACAGCTGTTCATATATATCTTTTAAAAAAAAGCTGTTTTGATTTTGATTGCTCATGTGACATCACGACGCTCGTAGATAAAAATAATTCTAACTTCGTTCCTTCAAGCCAATATCAGTGTATCTTTAATTGCAGTGCTTGCTGTATTGTTATTTCAAGTTTGTGGCGAGAAATAGCAATGTAAAATAAATTTACGAGGTTTATCGAAAATTTCTTGATATTGAAAAACAGCAACCAGTCGCAGTTTGTCTGATGTATATTTAATAAACCCATACCGGTTTCGAACACAAATTGTTCATCATCAGATGGTTTTCATTTATTTTTATATATGTAATCAATTATGCAGTTGCATAAATGAAAACCAGCTGATGATGAACAATTTGTGTTCGAAACCGGTAATGGTTTATTAAATATACAACATCAAACAAACTGTGACTGGTTGCTGTTTTTTAATATCAAGAAATTTGAAACTACAGTCGCTGAGTTCCACTAATCCATTTTATCGAAAATGTTTTTGCAGTGAGTTTTCAATATCTAAACAAAGTCACAAACGTATGGAAATCTTTTAAATAGGACAATGGTAATGAAGAAACAATGGTGGCAGAATTTTAGCAAAAGGAAAAACAAAAATGCAGCTTTCTTTAATTATTTTTTTTACGTGGTGGGTATAATTTGTTCTATTTTACCAATTAATAAACAACGATGAATGAGATGAGGAGAACGTTTTTAGTAAGACTTCACCAAGAATAGGATTCCTGACTGAACCCGAGAAAGCTAGTGTTAGTAAGCATTTAATTTAGAATAATTATAGTAAAGTATATGCAACAAATATAGGTCGTGTTCATTGTAGTCGTGTATGCAATCTGTCAAGAGAAAACAGCAAACAGGGATGGTGTGTTAAGGCAAAAGGCACGTCAGGCAACACGGGGGAAGAAAGGGTTCAAATAGGCAGAATGGGAGCCACGTACTTTATGGATGATCCCTGGGCACTTGTCAAAATGACGAGGGAAAATCTACTTTAAATGGATTCAGTATTGCGTCTGTATTCAGTCACGATCCATAAAGCATTCCATTGCTTTGACAGTTGAATGAGAGAAGGTGCGATATTGAGTACCGAATTTTTTCTTCTGTGTGAAAGCTTTAGAAGTTCAATATCACTGTTCTAAACTCGACAATCTCTTGTATCAGTAAGAAACCCATTGCGAAACTTTTCCAGACTAGTCCGCCATCGCTGCTTGGTTTGAGTCATATATTGCCGCATTACTCACAAAGCGGAACTCTCAAAAGTTGTGAGACTTCAAAGATAAGTTCGCAAACTCATTAAATAGAAAGTGCTGAGTACCATCTCCTAAGTATTCCACTTGGAAGCCAGCTGTCAGTCGCCGAGTGTCACGTTTATGCAACTCTGTCTAGTCTCTTGAACAGGGTTGCCAACGTAGGCGCACAATAACAAGTTAATTCTCATTCACCTGAGGCGTTGCTTCGTAGAATCCCGTTTGCGTTAGGGACATCGTATCTTGACTTAAATTTGCGGCAAATAGTGAAAGAAGACTTCCGTATCCGGTATCCGAAGAGAAATAAATTTATGTGCTGTCTGTCGTGTTTTTTTTTTTTTTTTTTTTTTTTTTTTTTAAATAAAATGGGCTGTCTGGAGACTGCGCTAACCTCAATAGTTCGGTAACCTTCGGCTAGTCTCGGTAATGGCCGAAGTGTTAGTAGTTACACTGCCTGCCACAACAGCGCTGCTTGGCTAACCAGTAAAATTCGATTGAATAACTGTACTGACTTTATTTGCGCTTATCTGTTAAAAGGCAGTGTAAATTTCGAATAAATAATCAAATTTTATTTTATTTGCAATTATAGTGTTAAAAGAAAATGTAACTGCGATGCCAGATATAATGAAATGTCTGTTATCATACTAACTGCACAAACATACGAAGAGCAGAGATTTTTTTAATTTTTTTTTATGCCAGGTATTCATACGTTTTAAAGTTACAATCGCACGTTTGTTTAAATTTACATGTTGCTTTTTGTTTATTTACGACAGCAAGATGCAGAAATTCATGTAAGGAGAAGGGTATTCGATTATTACGCCTTATTACCCGTATCAGTTATAAGTACTAGGTTAAAATATAACCTAATTTTTTTTGGTAGAAGATAAGAAACAATGAAGTTTATTAAAAACTCAGAGAAACGTACGTATTCGCGAAATGAATGTCAAATGAATAACAGTTTTCCGTTTTGATATTATTTATTTAAAAAAAATCTTAATCAAATTTTCCAAAAATCTAACCAGAGAAATATACTAATATCACAAAAAATAACATTACAAATTATCGTTATTAGTTTTTTTATTTTAAACTTTTTTTTGCGAAGTTTTTCCAGAATAAATTCCTATTACCACCTTAGTTGATACTCGTCGTTTGTGACGGGCGGTAAAACTAGTTTATCTCATAAACTGACTCAAAATTTGCCTACGTTCTTCGTGTCGTCGACTCCAAAACTAATATCGTATTTAAAATTTTAAGATATTCAATTTTAGGTGTGTCTATACAAATAAATTGAGGGAAAAACAAGTTTTTACTCCGACATGTGTTGTATCGTTGTTTCGATCTCGGTAGATAGGGGACTTGCATATTTTTATTGTATTTTATTTTTTCACTGTGAAATGAAGACGTGAAAGTTGTCCAGTGAAGGCAGTCATCTTTAACGTAACTGCCGCTAGCGCTTGTGCGATTAGGCACTAGCGGACTACGCGAGTCAAAACGTGAAGTGTTTTCCTTTAAAACAACACCAAAACCAGCTCTGTAACTTGTTTCATAAAATTTATATGAATTTTCAAAGTTGTAAAGTCCTTTTTGAAACACCCTGTATATTATAAATCAAAATTCCGTCTGGAAACAACTGTTGATGTTAATGTTACTTTATTCCCATACGCGTTTCGCCCTTATGGTGTGGGGCATCGTCAGTGGAGCTAGGGTGATGTAAATATCATCACACCATAAGGGCGAACCGCGTATGGGAATAAAATAACATTAACATCAACAGTTGTTTCCAGACTGAATTTTGATTTATAATCTACATTTCATTTTGATTGCATGCGAAATGCCCTACATTCCAGTGGCAACGAGACGTGTGTTTCGGAAATACCTTTCCATCGGTGAAGAACAGTTTCATGGAAGAGATCTTCGGGACAGGATTTCGGATGGGTGACCCGTACGGAGACGGCGATATCAGCCACTCTCGTATCTTTTCGCCCAGATACTGGATGACCCAATTTATGCCGGTACAACTGCTCTGAACTAGTCTTGTGTAGATCGCGAACAAACTATTACGGATGAGCGCTCCCACAGGCGAACTACGCGAACTAGTTCCCTGATACCTCGCTCGCTCCTTAGCTCTTTAGTTCGTTTGGTCCTTTTCCAAAGACCGACTTGTATAATAACGATTGCAGGAGGCTCAACCGGAAATTTAACCCGGAATATGAAAACAATCAGTAAAAAAACTATCTGTAGAAGGTTAGAAGCTTTTGAAATGTGGCTATATCGAAGACTGTTGAGAATACTATGGACAGACCACACCACAAATGTGGAAGTGCTCCGCAAAATGAAAAAAAGATATGGAAATACTGACCACCATGAAAACACGGAAGCTTCATTACCTTGGCCACATCATGAGGAAAATTAGCCGTTATGAACTCCTGCAGTCTGTTCTCCAGGGGAAAATACCAGGAAAGAGAAGTGCTGGTGGGAAAAGAAATTCTTGGTTAAAAAATCTGAGAACATGGACCTCCAAGACAACTACGGAGCTAGTCAGAGCATCAACCAGCAGAGTCGAGACAGCCAAGATGGTTGCTGACATCCGGAACGGATACGGACCAGAAGAAAGAAGAAGATGAAAACAAAGCACGTTTTGATCCTATTACCAA
Organism: Vandiemenella viatica; assembly: GCA_031002005.1. Taxonomy (NCBI): domain Eukaryota; kingdom Metazoa; phylum Arthropoda; class Insecta; order Orthoptera; family Morabidae; genus Vandiemenella; species Vandiemenella viatica. Next base: position 113,634,769 of record CM061918.1, read on the forward strand.
TTAAAAGACAACCACCGATAACCACAACTACTATAACAAACAAACGAGCGCGTGCAGTAGTGAACGATGTGTTTCTCTGGAATTCGAGATGTGGGCCACCAAACTAAAAGAGCGACCTAGTTCGCGAAGGGGCTGCGAACTATACTGAGCGCTCCTATTATGCGCAAGGCTACTCCGTGTTGTAGTGACCCTGTCAGCTGACTGAAAAAGCCGACAGGGTAAACTTCCACTGGAGCCGTGAATAAGGCCGATCATAAAAGTCGGTCATGGTTCTGATACAAATATTCGTCATAGGTCCCTACTGCAACACCTCACAGGTTATTTTGCTCAGTACATATTAATAGTGGAACGGCTGAGGAGGCTAGGATAAATTACGGTAAACGGCAGTTGCAAATTTACACACTTATTTACATAACGACTGGAGGCATACTTGAATAATTACAGTGTTTAATTGGCTTTGCAACACAAAGGACTAGGCGAGCATGTAACTAATGGGCGCCTCGCAGCCCAAACTAAATGGAATATTGATAATGTAGAAAATAGAAAGTTAGGGTGGGAAATGCGGTATCAAAGGAAGTGGAAGTAAAAATGAGGATGAAACAGGGTAGCGTATTGGGACCATTGTTATTCATTATTCTAATGAATAATTGTGTTGATTGTTTACTATCTGAAATTAGGTTGTTTGCAGATGACATAATGCTGTATAAAAGGATCAAAACGATAGAGGACTGTAAACAGTTGCAGGGTGATCTGGACAGGATATTTAGTTGGGTTGGTAAACATGGGATGAAGATAAATGCAAAGAAGAGTCAGCTAAATAGATACACAAATAAAAAACAAAAGGTGAATTATGAATATAAGGTGGGGAAAGAATTGCTTGCTGAAGACTTGTAAATATCTTGGCATTACATTTGATAACAAGCTTAACTGGGCTGGACACATTGGACAGGTAGTAGGAAAAGGTTTCAAAATTCTGCACTTGTTGGAGAGAGTGATGAGGGGATGCACGAGAGAAGTAAAGGAATTGGGTTACAAAACTTTGGTAAGACGAGTGCTTGAATATGGTAGTGTAGTATGGGACCCTCATTTTGCGTATCAAATACAGGAGTTGGAGAAGGTGCAAAGAAGGGCTGCTGGATTTGTTTCTGGAAATTATCGCAGAATGCAATCAGTGACAGGTATGATAAAGGAGAAGGAATGGGATTGATTGCAAGACAGGAGGAGGACGAGGAGGGCAATGGGAGTGTACAGGGCGTATACTGGCGATGAGGCATGGAAAGATATTGCAATAGGTATGAAAAGTAGTGCATGGAAGGGAAAAGATGACCATGACCACAAGCTGGCACTGGATTTCAGGCACAAGGGTGTGGGAAGATTTTCCTTTTTAGGTAAGGGTGTCAGGGATTGGAATGAGTTACCAAGGGGAATGATGAATAATCTACCGAAAACGTTAAAAGACGTTAAAGTTAAAATTTGTAGGAGGCAAATGTAGGTGAGTGTAGGATAGGGGGAAGTTGGGTGTGTAGGGAAATTGCCACCGGAGCCTGTGCTCCATTGCAATTACATTAAATTTTAAAAAATTAAATTAATCTCCATGAAGACTGTGCCCACATGAATATGACCAATTGTTTGACCCTCCGACTATCCGCACCCTGCTATCGCAGGAGAGCCCACCTTAGTAATAGTCTTCTTCTCTGCAACAGCCGCCCCGGCGGCACCGGCGACGACGCCCTCGACGTCGATGTGGTGCGATGAAAGACTTTCGTAGAGAGACAGACAGACCCCTGCCCCCAGGAATTAAATTGATACCGGGTGTTTAAAAAATGAGCGGTATATTTCAAAAATCAATATAAACTAAACGGGCAGCGATAGAAAAATACATCGTTTGTTGCAATATGCTTGGGACAACAGTAAATTTTCATACAGACAAACTTTAGAAATTAGTTACAATTTTCAACAACAGATGGCGCTGCAGGCGATTTGAAAGATATAGAAGTAAACGCAGTCTGTGAGTTCGCCATTCTGTAAGTTGTCTTTCTGCTGTAAGCGTGTGCTGTTCACAGATTGCAAGTTTGCTGTGTGAAAATGGTCTATTCCTTAGAATAATCGCACTTTAGATTTTTCCAGATTGCAGCGCCATCTGTTGTTGAAATTTGTAACTAATTTCTAAAGTTTGTCTGCCTGAAAATTTACTGTTGTCCCAAGCATATTGCAACAAACGGTGTATTTTTCTATCGCTGCCCGTTTAGTTTATATTGATTTTTCAAATATACCGGAGATTTCTGAAACACCCTGTACTTTCTATAACTACTGTGTGGAGAGGGCAATACTCCTCGCTAACCTGCTGTATGCAGTAGGACATTAGTACGCCATACAGTCGTTGAAGTACCGGACTGCCTATCGCGTGATCCCTGATTCGAATCCCGGTCTTAGCAGTGTATTTAACTGGTCTTTTAACTCATTACCTCTTGAAAATTATTCTAGAGCACCCCGTGGGACGGATTTAACGTTGAACTGTTGTCTCACTGCCTAGGATATAACGTGCTATTTGAAGCCACTGTGTAGGTGGAAAGCGTGGTTAGTTGAAGCTCTGTCACCTGCTGGGAGGGGGGAGGGCCTTGTGGATACCAATACTACAAACGTCTACTTTGCCAGTGTAATCGTAGGCTTCCGCGGCCAGAGTCAGTTGATTCTTGGCTGTCCGGGTGGCGCCGCGTCATGTTTCTTGAAACCGACGTTTCGACCCTCATTCTGGGATCTTCTTCCAGGGCAGAAATATGACGCGGCACCACCCGGACAGCCAAGAATCAACGTCTACTTTGCCATTTACTCCGTAACCGCTCGGTTGGACGGACAACCTAATTGAGCTGGTTTCCCATTTGCGTTCCGCAGGGGGGAAGTGTATTTACGTGTTTTATGTGCCTGCCCCGTTGGCTCACTTAGCTACGGTACCTTGATGGTGTCCGCCGCTGACTCCGGGTTAGCAGGTTTGAGTCATAGTGGTGGAGGGAATTTTCATCAGGACTTGGCCGTCAAGGTAGGAGAAGTTCTGGTGCACATCGGATTGTGTACTAAAGTCTTGGGTTAAATCCCAACCTCTCTGTAGTGCGTATAGAGTGAAGCCAGGCTTTGTTGGTGTTGGGGGCTTCAAGTCTAGTGCTCCCCGCGCTGACCTTCAGAAGAGTAAAGCTGACTTCCCACGACCCTCGTATTTGCCGGCCGGGACGATCTATCTACCACCTGTGCCCAGTCGGTAAACATCAAACGCCCGGGTAGCTAAAACGGCGAGGGCTAGCCGGAGGCGCGTGCTGATCAGTACACTTCGGCTAATGTGGCGCGACCTATAAAACCACGCGTCTTGGGAACCCAACTCAAGCCGATCGGGCCGGCACTGGGTTCTCCCGCCTTCCATCTCTCAATCACAACACAAATAACGCTCCACACAAGGCAAGTTGAGACCATACCACCCCAGTTCGCTCCAAGAGACGTTGCCACGGAAAAAAAAACATCCCACATGGTTACTGCTTTTTCCCAGGACATGGAAATGGGATTCATAGAACAAAATCAACCTTGGCCTTTAAAGGAACTATCCTGGCGTTTTCCTGGAGTGATTTCAGGAGACCATGGAAACAGAAATCTGAATGGCCGGATCGATATTTGAACCAACGTCCTGTCGAATCCCAAAAACTGGCGCCAACAGCTGACACACCCGGGTCGGTTTATCCCAGGTATTACACTGGAAAGAGACCTAGAAATATTACAAAAATGAGTGTCACTAAAACAAACAGAACGTTTCGACTGTTAGCTGTGGTGCCATCATCAGTTCGGTATGATGAGAAACTGCGTGTCAGCAAAGCAAACAGAACGTTTCAACCGCTAGTTGTGCCGCCATATCGGATCGGTATGTTCAGAGACAGCGTGCCACCAAAAAACAGAACGCTTCTACCACTAGTTGTTCCATCATCATCATTTTGGTATCTTAAATAAACTGCACACGAAAGAAAAGAATTGATTGTTTCGTCTGCTAGCTGTCGTCATCACCAGATCGGCATCGGTCTGGTGGCTCAGTGGTTTAGTGGTCTGAATAGCGATCGAAAGTTTCCAGGTTCGAAACCCTGTCTCGGCGGGGATTTTCATAGGCCCTTAACCCGACCTTCACCTCTGGCAAAGCTTGCTGTAATGTGAAGTACACCGCAACGCTTCAGTGGTTCGGATTCCACGTTAAACTGTAGGTCCCATGTACCCGGTAAGTCTATCGCGTTAGGCTAAGACAGGGGCGGAATGCGCAGCAAATAGAAACCCTGTCACCAGGTCATTACGACTACACGCGATTGTTAATTTTATCACGCAAGCAATTTAAGAAAGTGTGCGTGACGTAAACAAATTGAACGTTTCGAGTAACATTTGTGATGTCATCGAACGTTTCGACCTCAAGCTGTGCCATCATCGTCAGATCAGTATGTTAAGAAACTACGTGTCACCAAACTGAACGTTTCGATTGTGGGTTCTGTCGTCATAATTAGGTCGGTATGTTAAGAAAGTGTACATCACCGAAACAAACTGAACGTTTCGACCTCATGCTGTGCTGTCACCATCAGGTCGGTACGTTAAAAAACTGCGTGTCACCAAAACAAACTGAACGTTTCGACCTCAAGCTGTGCCACTATCATCAGGTCGGTAGTCCGCCAGGCGTCGCCGGTCTGTCACTAGACATTGCACCGGACGATATGTGTTTTGCGTACGTGCGTCCTGTTAGTTACCATGCAGACGGTTTGTTTGTTTGCGTTTCGCCAGTCACGGCGACCTTCCTATTGATCGCTAATCCTTTGATAAGCGGCAGCCAGTCAGATAGGGACTCTATTTGTGTCGATTACGGCTCGCTCTGATTTTCCCATGGCGCTTATCGAGACAGCGCGTGCCACTCGGCTCCCGTTGTCACATACTTCTCAGCCGACCTCAAAGTCGATACTGAAGTTTGCAGACGTAAACCAAAACACTACACGACTCCCGAAATCTACTCTTGAAATTGTACTGTATCACTAGCTGTTACCCACGACTTCTATCTATAGTGACTCTTGGCTCGTCTGTATGTTCCAATGAATGGTATTCCCATGCAACATTTAGTTTTCGCTTTGCCTCTCTTGAACGCAGATGTAATGCTCAAATCTGGGTTTTTCGATGGGTTTGGTTTCAAAGAGTTACTTCTGTAGTAAGAATTAGTAGGGCTTGTTCTAATAGTTCTTCGACCCGCTGTAACACAGGGTCCTGTATAGCGATAGATCTGTCTATGATAGAACATGTGTGGGACCAGCTCTGACGTCAACTCCGTCCCAGTGCCAGTATCCAGGATATCAAGGACCAGTTACAACAGTTGTGGCCAGCTTGCCGCAGGAGAGGACACGACGGCTTCATGACAGCCTTCACAATCGAATCAGTGCATTCATCCAGAACGAGGGTGTGCAATACTATACTGATGAGTGGGACCATACTGTCAAGTTCTTTGTAAATTTGACTCAGTTTTGTAATCGCTGAAATGACATCACATTCACTCTGAATTCATGAAGTTTAATTTAGTTCCTTCCTGCCCTTGTGGGTGATTCACTTTTTTTGTCAGGCAGTGTATGTGTCAATACCCTGACTCTTTAGTTAAGGTATAAGAGTGTGAGTAATGAATCAGAGTTGTGTACGGTGAATCCAGACCGAAAAAAAGCGTTGAGTAATTGCGACTGCAAGCGAAAGAATCGTGGTTTATTGACTCGCTGTAACGCGACTTTCAGACCGACAAATGGTGCCTTATGGGAAACGGTTAAAGTACTTTTCTGACACAGGTATCTCTCGCACGACGCAAAAAAAATCTTATCAAAACCGATTCTTTCGGTGGAAGAAACGACGCGAATGTGTGTTTTCCAAGCGTTCGCCTTGATTATTTTTCATGGTGACGACATCCTCACAACGCGTGACTAGTCTGGACTTCGAAACTAACCAGTCTCAACTGGGATTAAATAATTTAATCTGCGCTGTTATAAATCTGTAACCTAGCTGACTCATCTGTGTGTCCAGTCTTGGATTTAGGTCATTTACCATAGCTCCTCTTGATATGTATAATCTTCCCATCTTCAAGCCGTAATATTAGCTGCAGAAGCCGGCAGACTATTTTTATTCACAGTTCAGAATATATATATATATATTCGCGACATGGATACTTTGAAAAACCCTCGAAAGCACTTTTTATTTATAATCACTTGGTACAAAATACACTTCTTTACATTCCGTTTTATTCAACCACGTTGTTAGGTTCTTCGTTGGTTTAATTAATATAATAATTAATTAAATAGTCCACCACAAGGTTCAGTTTAACATTTTTTTTGTTTATTTTCAAAACAACGTCAGCGATATTGCTTACATGCAAAGATACAATCTAGACTGCAATCTTTGACAGTTCAAAAGTGAATCTGTATAAAACTAACTGTATACTAACTCTGTCCTTCTGCTGGTTTCTTTATATAGGCTCTATCGAAATTTAGAGAATTCTTCAAAAGCTTCCGCGAGATATTTCTCGAACATTAACAATTACTCAAACAATTAAACATATTAAAGACAATCAGAAATAATACATAATCACTTAACATCATTACAAAAGGGTCAGAAATGGAAATTAAAGATACTTAAACACAAAAGTATTTACAGAAATCATTTTAAACTGTAGAAAATTGTCCTGTAGACATCGTAACTTGCATTAATACTTAGAATTACACACATTTAAGCAATTCTCTTGCACAATTCGATTCTTAAACATATTAAATAGCCTTTAAATAATTTCCTTTCATAAAACAAAGTCTATATACACTGATTTACAAGAAATTGCAAAACAAACATACCAGATTATATTCAAGCAAACTTTAGCTCACTACGATACTTCATTAAATACAATTCTATTGAAAGTTCAGGTATGAGGGCTGTTACAACGTGCCAGCTATATCTTATATTCTTCCATACACTCGCCATATTCCCTTCTCTCCTCTGTCCAAAGATATACATTATCATAGATGACCACTGTCTATAGATATTCTGGCACTTTGCTATACGCTTATCTTTTTCTTTCTTTCATACCAATTTAACACATTTGTATACACAACACAAGCAAGACTAATATCTAATTAATTTTTTAACAAAAATTATTCACAAAAATTGTAAGGGACCTTACACCAGACAACACACGAAAATTAGCGAACCAATTTGGAAGCTGTTTCCACAGTTCCAATGCTTTGTGTCTAATTTAAAGTCTATACTGTATCGTTCTACTATACATGACTGGGGTACTCGTTTGTACCGAGCACAGATCTCACTGCATCTAAGATGAACACTCCTTTAGATGTTATACACCAAAGATCACGCTACAATACCGAGTATCCTTTGAGATTTTTCTCCGCCACCTTTTGCCAACATCAGGGAGCGTCCATAAACGACGTAGCTCCGTTTTGGCCTCCTTGAACCCCCTCCCCCCACGTAGCCTGTCGTGGCGTTTGCCTCTACCCCTCCCCCCCGCTTGACACGTTTTTTTCCTATTGATCCCACAAGACATTTTGTGTTGTTTTCTCTTGTCAGACTATCTTAAACTACATATGGAGATAGTTAAATGACGGAAATAAATATTCCCATGCTGTTGTGTGTTCTGTACCCTATTTTAGCAGTGACAAATAATATGAATGAAAAGCTACATAGCTGAATCGGAACCTTCTCACCCCCCTCCCCCATGTACCCCAGCGTAGCTCTTTCTACTAGGCCTGTTATTAAAATATCGATATTATTTTTTGAAAATATCGATATTTATGTGTCATGTTTTTAGGACGATATATAAATATTTCGATACTGAAATATGAATATCGGAGACGATATTTTTTAAAAATAAGTTGTCGTTTTCCGTTTTCCTCGTAGAAGATATTTAGTTATTATTGGTGGAGAAGAAGACGATTACCTGTGTTGCACATGCAGTAAATTAATTCATAGATAGAATTTTAAGAAAGGAGGAAAATTAATAAAATCTAGATGATCAAATAAAATTTATAGGACCATATTTAAACATACAGTTAGTGCTTCTGATTAATTACTTCTAGCTAAATAAATGCCTCTACTGTTGCTTTATCAGACTTACAAATTCACTAAAGCCAAGATTTCCCTAGGATCTATTTCTGATTTTATAAGTCTTAGAGTAAATAATACACATTATGTCTTTCATTTTAGTAAAAATGTATAATGCTTAGGATCCATTTTTTTAAATCCGTAACGCCGTGAAAAAGTATTCTGTTTCAGAAATTGAAGACTTGATTCAGAAGAATATTTAACAACGTTTTATGAGTAAATAGCCATAAGGCTTGGTCGTATTTTTATACAATTTGTTTTTGTAACATTGTTTCCATAAAATATATCGATATATCGATACATCGATACTTTGTCTTCGATATTTCAAACCCGATATTGATACTTTTAAAAATATCGATATATGGATAATCCGATATTTTTTTTTAAATATCAACAACCCTACTTTCTACTCCTCCTTTAGTGATCGGCTGCCCTTGATGAGTTTTATTCACCATTGGCAACGTCAAATTTGGAGCATTGGTTTTATGGCTGCATGCCCTTGCTGACGCAAAGAATTTTCTACCCAGTATCTAGTCAAACTGCGTACTATTGAAGGAAGTGAAACGTTGACATCTGTCTATGAAACATGTAACTGCTTCCTGCGTGTAATAAGTGTATTTTTTGTTTGTGTAATGTCTAGTTTATGAGGTGGAGATTTGGGACCGTCCCGGCATTCGAATTGATGGTTCCGGAAAACTGCCTAAAATCTGCAGCCAGGACTGACAGGGCTCGTGCCAGTTCCCGTTGTACCTCCCAAATCCAGTGTGCGGCACCTCAGTGCACTTAGCAACACTAGTGGGTTGTTTCTCTTCCGATTAAATAAATTTATTTTTTCTTACGACAATTGCGGGTAATACCGATGATCACAGAGGAATCAAAGAAGTCGACAGTTAGTGCATATATATAACTTGAATATTGGTTAGTGGTAGCTTTAGACAACATATTGCTCCCAGGTAAGTGTCCCCGTTCCCCCAGGAGGTGAGTCTGCTCAAATTAGCAGTCCGCGTGGGCCATTAAGTCCCCCAGGCAGCGCGGCCGGCTGCGGGGGTTCCCCTCTCACTTAGCACCCCACGGAACAATGCGGGGGCCGCCGCTTTATTGTATTAGCGGCTGTTATTAGCTGCGATCGTCGCGCCGCGCAGCGTGATTTATCTCAATCGGGCATTCATGGCGCCGCCTGGGCCATCAATCCTGGTTTAGCAGGCAATACGCCCCCGCTTATTGAGCGGTCCCCCCAGTAATAAACAACGCTTAAAGGGGCGCCCGGGCCAATCACGGCCAGCGATCTCTGTCTGTTTAGAGTCCGCGCTCTAATCTAATAAGACGCCGCGTCTTACATGTGTAGGGGCACTTCCAACCATACGCATGTATACTCGGTGGAAAGCTGACATATATTCAACCGACGGCAATGTTGCCATAAAATCAATTATCTACAATGATACTTCGCGTATTTCTTCTATAACACTCGATGTACTTAATAAAATAAAGCATGACCACAAGCTGGCACTCGATTTCAGGCACAAGAGTGTGGGAAGATTCTCTTTTTTAGGTAAGGGTGTCAGGGATTGGAATGAGTTACCAAGAGAAATGATGAATAATTTACCTAAAACGTTAAAAGAATTTAAACATAAAATTTGTAGAGGTCAAATGTAGGTGGGTGCAGGATAAGGGGAAGATGGGGATGTAGGGAAATTGCCACCGGAGCCTGTGCTCCATTGCAATTAAATTAAATGTTTATACGAGATCATTTTCGGTACCCGATAAAAAATATATTGTTTGTATAGCAATTGGCTAGTTGAATAAATTTGAAAAATAGGTGAATACCTTACCTTAGTATCTATTTAATTCAAAAAGGTCTTATTTTTCAAAAATCGAACATTTACACTATGTTTTTCCCATTTTAAAAAACTAATTTAAACTTACCGCGAAAACGCTCAAGACTGTCATGGCGTCTTGAATGACGTCATACCATCCGAAATAAAGCAAAGCAGTCGTGTATGTATATGGCAGATATCAAGGTTTCTTTACTTAAAATGGATTCCTCGTTTTATAAGTACTGTGTAGTGCCCCAGTGTAAAAGCACAACATTAAAAACGTCATATATACGTTCCAAACAATGAACAGATACGGGAAAAGTGGTTAAAACTTGCAAGGAGGGAGTATTCTCACAGTTTATCTGCGGATTCAAGAATCTATTTTTGCGAATATCATTTTTATGTAATTGTTTGTGCCACAATCGATTCTGGGCAAATTGCTACTGTTTGCTTTGTTGAATCCTGGTTCCATAGCGAATCCCACTTATCTTTTAGCATATAACTGAGAACAACTGTGTTCACGTGACAAAAGTTCCTACAAACGAATAATTTACAAGTAACCTGTTCTGTTCCATGAAAATATCAATTACAACTTTGGCGTCTAGGGTGGTGTGACGTCAAGTGTCGCGGTCACGTGACTGAATGCCTGATTTTACCGAATTTATTTTCTAAAAATAATAATAATCTTTATCTTTTATAATAAATAATTTTGTTTTTGTTATCTGCTTAGAATTATTAATCATTAAAAACTGCAATGTGTCCGATTTATTCTTAGTGGCCACAAACCTATTGAAGGCCAGCCGCGTTAGCGGCACCGTGATGGTGTCCGTCGTCTGACTGGGGGTTAACTGTTAAGTCCTGCTCGTGAAAGAAATTGTAATAATCAGGAATTGGCTGGCAGGTGGTACACGATTCCTAATAACCAGATTGTGCACTTAAGTCCTTGTTAAATCCCAGACCTCTTCCGCTTCGCAATGCGTATGGAGGGATGGAATCACCTAACAAAGACAACACCTAACAACAAACATGTAGTACCAACGAATGTTTCAAAACTATGAGAGAAAATATGTTTTATACTACAGGGATCAATTCTGGGACGTATGTTAATTATCTAGATACTTTAGCAAAGAATAAGACATGTTGATCGATCAGCGTATATCATCACTTCATCGTCTTATTACTTTAGCGGGCATTAACACATTATTTCAAAGAAATTAAATCGTATACCACAGGGATCAGTATAGGTACCTACATTATTTCTATACGTAGCTTTCCATGAGATGAAGCGAGTGGTGCCGTGATATGGCTAACCGCTTTAACGTGTTACCACCTTCGACTTAAATGGGGATCTTTACATTATCGTATAGTAATTAATTACTTTACCAGAGGAATAAGTGCTGGTACCTGCGTTATTTATTTGTATGGCATAAAGCGAGTGGTGCCGTGAGTATGGTTAAATGACTTAAGGTGTTTACCATTTTAGACTTAGAAAGCGGTATCTATGTTATCTTATTGCAATTAAATGGTATACCACAGGGATCAGTTCTGGGACCTGCGTTATTTCTATAGGTAGCTTTGGTTAAACGATTCAACTTGTTACTGTCTTCGACTTAAATGGTAATCTGTACATTATCTCATAGCAATTAATTGGTACCACAGGAATCATTTTTGGAACCAGTATTATTCTTCTCGGTAGCTTCGAATGGGATGATACATACTGAGACGCCAATGTAACTACCTGTCTCATTAAGCTGTCCGTGTTTTTGGGCTGGCATTTCCACATAATTTTGGAGCAATTATGATATAGGCTTCGTACGTTGCCGGTGACTGGGCATTCTGAAGGTCCCGTGTCACACACTAATACTGAGCTTAACTGCAATCGCAAGTGATACAATCACTAAATTGAGGTCTCTAAATATATTTTACGCTGTTACACGCGTCTGACTGACAAGTGGAGCAGTATTAACTTCTACTTTCGGCTGTCACTATTAATTACAATACTCGTGATTGGGTGAGCAGAAAATAAAAAAATAGGAATTTCCAAAGCTTCATCTGGAAGATTTATCGCTCTTCTGTGAGAACTGTCTGGTTTTCTCGTACAATCTGGTACATCTACAGTGGATGAACCTTGCCATCAATTTTATTTTTATTGTTATCTTTGCTGGACTTCGCATATCTCTGATTTCTTAGTGCGTTGACACTGAATTTATAACACGACTCGTCACCATACAATGCCACCCCTACATTTTGCATCCGGCTTGGTATTTCGGTAGATAAAATTGGAAATCCCCTACGTAACGAAATTTTAGTGTTCTGTTATTTATGTTTTCTTCTGAAGAAGAACACCAAGCGCCTCTTAGCCGTGGTCACGAAAGTGCAGTGGCAACAAATGATACATAGAACAAGGTTATCTGGTTCAAACTACGGCTATGAAAAAATTATTCACCATACTGTACTTAGCGAACGAAGGCTGGGTTGTAATTCAAACATCCCTCAGTGAGGAACATTAAACCTGAAGGTCCCCTTGGCGTGTTCTATAAACGCAAACCTAAAGAACCGGAATGGGATTTGACTTTCTTCCCTGATTAATGTTTGACGCATATCAGCAACGTGTAATGTATTTACGAGGGGCAGTCAAAAAGTTCCCGGGATGTCATTGTAACTCTTTATTAACAAAAGATATGTACAAATTTACCTAATCTCCTTCAAAGAAGGCTCCTTTGAATACACACACTTGCTCCACCGCTCCTGCCATTGCTGGAAATTATGATGAAAATCCTGTTTTGGTATCTTCCGAAGTACAGCCGTCGCTCGTCCATGAGAGATCCCCACTTCTTGTGCCAACTCGTCGATGGTCATTCTTCGGTCTGATCTGATCAACTGTTCCACTTGCTCGACCATTGCTTCGTTTCTGGAGGTTGAAGGTCTCCCACTGCGACTCCCGTCTTCCAGCGATTCCTGTCCACCATTAAATCTTGAAAATCACTCGTAAACGGCTGTTTTCTTTAACAAATCTTCACCGTAAACTGTTTGTAGGCTAACAAAGTCTCTGAAGCAGATTTCCGTAATCTGCACATGAACTTGATGATCGCCCTTTGCTCAAACTGCGACATCGCGCCAACTGATTACCACACAGACCTACTGTCAGAGTCTTTATGTGGTATAATTAATATAGTAATTAATTAAGTAGACCACCATAAAGTTCAGTTTAACATTTTTGTTTATTTTCAAAACAACGTCAGCGATATTGTTTACATGCAAAGATATAATCCAGAGATACTACTGACGCAATCTTTGGCAGTTCCAAAGTGAATCTGCATAATCTAACTGTAAACTAACTCTGTCCTTCTGCTGATTTCTTTATATAAGCTCTATCGAAATTTCCCGAACACTTCATAAGCTTCCGAGAGATATTTCTCGAACATTAACAATTACTCAAAGAATTAAACATATTAAAAACAATCAGAATTAATACATAATCACTTAACACCATTACAAAATGGTCAGAAATGGAAATTAAAGATATTTAAACACAAAATTATTTACAGAAATCATTTTAAACTGTAGAAAATTGTCCTGTAGACATCGTAACTTCCATTAATACTTGGAATTACACACAATTAAGCAATTCTCTTGCATTATTCTGTTCTTAAACATATTAAATGGCCTTTAAATAATTTCCTTTCATAAAATAGAGTCTATATACACTGATTTACAAGACATTGCAAAACAAACATACCAGATCATATTCAAGCAAACTTAAGCTCACTACAGATACTTCATTAAATAAAATTCTATTTAAAGTTCAGGTATGAGGGCTGTTACACTACCTCCAGCTACACTGCAGTCACACTGCCTGTTATGACCTGTTCAGACCTGTCAAACTCATATCAACTGATTACCACACAGACGTACCTTCAGCTACACTGCAGTCACACTGCCTGTTATGACCTGTTAACAACTGATGACCACACAGACCTACCTTCAGCTACACTGCAGTCACACTGCCTGTTATGACCTGTTCAGACCTGTCAAACTCATAACAACTGATTACCACACAGACCTACCTTCAGCTACACTGCAGTCTCACTGCCTGTTATGACCAGTTCAGACCTGTCAAATTCATAACAACTGATGACCACACAGACCTACCTTCAGCTACACTGCAGTCACACTGCCTGTTATGACCTGTTCAGACCTGTCAAACTCATAACAACTGATTACCACACAGACCTACCTCCAGCTACACTGCAGTCACACTGCCTGTTATGACCTGTTCAGACCTGTCAAACTCATAACAACTGATTACCACACAGACCTACCTTCAGCTACACTGCAGTCTCACTGCCTGTTATGACCTGTTCAGACCTGTCAAACTCATAACAGTAGCATCACAAATGCCGAAACTACGACAGAATTCCGGTAACTTTTTGACTGCCCCTCGTAGTTTTTGGACATTTAAATATGTCAGCAGTGTGATGTTATATCCTTTTTAAATGGAAAAACCAAAATCTCTGCTTTTGAGTGTTAAATCAATGGTGTCAACTAGTATTGTCATGTTCATGAGTTGGCAGGCCTGCAACAGGTCAATTCGTGGTTTCATCGTCCTTCTACCACTTCGGGGACGTCCATTAATTACGTGGGGTGAAATGGGGGTGGGTGTCCGGTGAACTCTCACTAAAGCCGCGTTCTCACGACGTCTAGTAATGGAGGCCACACCGGACAGATACCCAACAACACGCCGTGGGTACGGGGTCGCCTCTGCTAGCGGGGACGAGACGCACTATCCACTCTATGTCGGTAAACATCACAGGCGTGCGTAGTGGAGCGCTGTTGCCATCGGCTTGCAGTAGAGGTGCGCACCCCTTCTGTTGCTGTAAAGTGCTCTGAGCCAAACGACACTAGGCAACGTGGTGGGGAGGTGGCGGCGAGGTAGCAAGGTCTAACCTGCGGCGCGCGCTCGTCCCTACACTTCGGCTAATGAGGTGCCACCTCCTTTACAAGACGTCGTGGGAACGCGGTTTAAGGAGTAGAGTCTACGGAAATCTCACATCATATTTTTAATTTCTTAAAGAACAGTAGGGCAAAAAAAAAAATAGACTAGAAAACACGCCGACGTTAAAGGAGGTATAACCACCCTAAAAACAGGAGAGATAAGAAAAGTCCCAAAAAGCTACGAGGCCGGTCAGCAAAGGGGGGGGGGACGGAGTCTCTCAAGATCTCATATAACCACAAGGGAATGGGGGGGGGGGGGGTTCAAACCAGATCTCACCACAACGGGGTGTGTTCAGATTTCCGGAAAAGCACCTCACGTAATTAATGGACGCTCCCTTACTATAGACGCTCAGGGGGCGTCCATTAATGACGTGAGTTGAAATGGGGGGGGGGTCTCGCGAAATCTCAAGAAACCTCACCATGGGCGAGGGGAGGTCATCGGTAATCTGACGCGAGGTTTTGAAATTCTTGTAGCACGGTAGAGCTATAAAAGGAAGGTATACAAATGACGCGAAAGTTGGCTTTTTGACCCAGAAATTGACCTTAGGGAGGGTGGGGGGGGGGGAGTATAACCGCACTTGGAAGCATGAGACCTAAAAAAAAAAGGTCTCAAAAAGTTGCGATGTTGATTAGTTGGGGGGGGGGGAGTCCCCGTCAAAATCTCACGTCATTTTAGAGGGGGGGATCCGACCATATCTCACGTGGTCTCACCAGAGAGGGGGGGGGGGTCTGGAATACCGGAATAACACCTCACGTCATTAATGTACGCTCCCACACTACAGTAGAACGGGAACAACCGACCAGCCTCGCCGTTTCCGAGATGCTCGTTCGAAGGCACCTGGCAATTGTCAAATTCAATTATGGCAGTGGATTTCCCCATTAGCTACACGTATCGTAGCTAGAATGACAGCTCACTCGAAACAAGGCAGCATTCATTCTTCCTGTGTACTGTGGTCATAATGTTTTGGCTCACCAGTGTATACAACTACTAGAAATGGATGGAACGGAAATGGTTACGCTGCGTGTGTTCCACTTGACTAGTTCCATTGCTACGGGGTTTCCCTTAGGACAGACCACCTGTGTCGGGAACTATCCATTCAAAAAACATTCAGAAAAAGTTTTTTTTTGTAAGTTGGTACCAATGTATCTGACCGTCAAGCGCAGTTTAAGCAGTAGGTGCAAACAGTTTGCTAACATCTGTTGTTTTTTTAGTTGCTATGCGTTACTAAGCTGTGTCAGGTTTCTGACAAACTGTTTGATGCAAATTTTGTATTGCCAGGAAGTTTCTTACGATGAATCGTGGAAGATAATGAATAAGGCCAACTGTGACTCAGCGTTGAAGGAAGTAGCATCGTACAAATGGTATAACATTGAATATTTTCGTATTGCCTCGTCGACTTTCAGGTCATTAGCAGCGGGAAAGAATAGGGGTCAAAGAACAGGAAGGAATTCGGCCGTGGCCTCTCGTAGCATCATCCGGGCATCCACCAGATCTGATTTCTGGAAACGTCGAATGTGTGTCTGATTATTAGGTTAGCAGGAGTTACTACTAGTTTTTTCCAAGCAGTTAAGTTGCGTGTGGTGAGAACGTAACCAGACTTTCTAGAGATACGACCGTCGACAGCAAAGTCATTGACTACTTCGCTACCATCGTATAGTTTCGTTACTTTTGACACAATCGAGTACTAATATGAAGCATCGCATCGAGTCGCGTCGCGTACGAGTTACGGAATGACTTAATTCGTACTTTGTGAAGTCTGAGTAAATTGTACATTTAGTAAAGTAAAATTTTCACTGTAAAATAAAATAGAAGTTAGAATATCGCATTTTAGAATAAACGCATATTAGATTGTTCGTGGTTTTATTTATGTGATAAATAACTATTCCACGAAAAAGTTTACTTTAAACTTGCTTTTATTTTCATAAACACGACGTCAAAGATACCGTTTACATTAATACATACAATCCAGCGATTGTATACAACACTTCTTGCACAGACAATACAGTACTTGGCCGCCGTAAATTGAGTCGGTGAAAACTTGTTTCTCTGTCTCGGGTGTTAGCTTTATATAAACTCCATCGAAATTTCTAGAACACTTCAAAGGATTCCGAGTTCAGACAAATATTTCTCGAATATTAACAATACTTAAACAATTGAAACACATTAAAAACCATCAGAATTAATACATAATCATTTACCATCAATACGAAATGGTCAGAAATGGAAATTAAAGATACTTTAACACAAAATTATTCACAGAAATCATTTTAAACTGTAGCAAATTGTCCTTTAGACATCGTAACTTGCCTTAATACTTGGAATTATAAACATTTAAGCAATTATCTTAGACAATTCTGTTCTTAAACGTATTAAATGGCCTTTAAATAACTTCTCTTCATAAAACAAAGTCTATATACATTGATTTACAGGAAATTGCAAAACAAACCTACCAGATCATATTCAACCTTTTTTTTTAACTGCTTAATGCATAACAGCGAGGTCTTTAGAGACGCGGAGAGGATGGGGGGGGGGGGGGGGGGCAAGGAATGGGAAGGAATTCGGCCATGTCCTTTTGAAGGAAGCATCCCGGCATTTGCCTGGATTGATTTGGGATACCATGGAAAACCCAAATCTGGACGCCAGGACGAGGATTCGAACCGCCGTCCTCCCGAATGCGAGGCCAGAACGCTAACCGCTACACCACCACTCTAGGTCATATTCAACCAAACTTTAGCTTCCTACAAATGCTTTATAAAATAAAATTACATTTATTTTAGGTTTGAGGGCTGTTACACACATTTTATAAATGTTTGAAATTACAAAATCTCACTGAGGTATGATCAATAAAAAAGAAAGAACCATCTCAAATTATCTATCCAAATTTTCTGTTTACAAATTATACTCTGTAAATTTTAACATTAAAACAAAACTAAGACTGCAAAATAACTCTTTATGCTGTTAAAATTACTCGCACTTACTTCGTTAAAAATATTAACACTTAACGGTAAATAATATTAATTATATTAAAATAATGTATGCACAACATATTGGTACTTACTCATTTTCCTTCGTAACGAAACGAATTCTAATCAAAATTCCCCGACATATGTAACGCACGATGTTCAAATGTTCGTTCTCTCATTCAAATTCATTTAGTTGTTGGTCTCTTTGGGCGAACCGTTACATTTCCCGGATGATGCGCCATATTTGTTCGTTCATCGAATCAAACTGACATCCGTACGACAAGTGCGAGTAACGAAATGAATTTGTGAGTAACGATTCGGTACTTCGAGTGACTCAGTAACTAATACATACGGTTTGCTACAGCTCTATTCGTGAATCTAAACATTAATACGTAGCCCATTCTTTTGGCTGGATACGAGACGATACACGAAAGTGGCCACTATTCGCCGGATTTCTATTGATTCGGAATCTTCATTCGTCCTAAGTGCTCAAAAGGTAATGCTATTCGAGGAATTTCCTTTCTAATGAGAAGTGCCGGCTATAATTTCTGTTTTTTCAGATTAGAGGGAAATGGCAGAGTAATTTTTCGACAGCAGTGCTTTTACATTTTTAATACCATCCACGGTTTAAATTAATTTGTATCCGTGACTAACTGTACACTTGAAACCGGCACAAAGTAACAATTTTATCTTACGACCGTCACGTGTATCGATTATCTGCGGGCGCGAATTGAGTTTCTATGTTAGTTTTATCTCTACCTGAAAGCGATTAAAAGTCATCTGGAAAGAAATGCCAGTGAACAACGCAAAGAAGTCTGATCGGAGAAAACCGCAGGATTCCATTACTTTTAACAAGATTTTCGATGTGATTTCGTATGGTAATCACATCATAGTCTCTGATAGTCTTAATAATGAACAGAAATTGTTCAAATTTTGTAGAGCAAACTCTTACCGTAAAATATAGCAGGTCAAGTTTGTATTTTAACCAGATCAGTTATTGATATGGTCGGTTCTATGAAATATTTGGGAGTAACAGTCCAATCAACATGAAATGGGACATACACATTAATTCGTTAGTAGGTAGAGCAAATTCTAGGCTGCGATTCATAGGTCGAATCTTGAAAAATTGTAATGAACAAACAAAGGAGATAGCGTGCAAATCTCTTGTGCGTCCACATTTGGACTATTGTTGTGCCATTTGGGACCCGTTTCGTAAGGGTTTGATCGAAAGTATAGAGAAAGTACAAAGAAGAGCCGCTCGATTCGTGACTTCTTGCTACAGTCCTTATGAAAGC
>CM061918.1:113654975-113774319 GCA_031002005.1 Vandiemenella viatica
ATCTACCAACATTTTTATCAAGGCTTTCTACTATGATAACAAACGGACCGTTGTCATACAACTCGTAGTTATTGCTGCCAAGCCTAGCGGGGTTGGATGGGGATGTCACTTTACTTACGCCGTTCTGCGATGTGCCCTGTTGTGGTGTTGTGGTTGTGTTCTCGTCTGCTCCGGGTGCCACCGTTGACTGCACTTTGGAGACGCGTAGAATTTTTTCCGTCTTCCCAACGGGCTGATGGTCGTCTTGATCCCAGCTGGGGCGTTTCGTTGGTCTTAGTTCCTCTACACACATGGAGAGCTCGTCGGCTGTTACATTCTCCGTCACTGTTTGTATTGCATTTCTTATCGCTGCTGGTAGCTCGTTGTTGTCGTCTGGCTGGGGGCTTGGGTTCGTTGGGTTTTCTGACCGCGTACCACCTTCACCATAATTCCCACCGTACATGGTGGAATACGGCGCCTCCGCCGCCGGTTTGGTAACAATTTACTTAATCGGTGTTGTGCTTGAATAACTATTGCAATAAACACACGGAAAGTTAACGTTGGCTGAGTGCACGGTTTGTGATAGAGTTAGCTTGGCACACAAGGAAAGTTTCGCGCACCAGGAAAACTGATGTTCACCGTACCGATGCTCGAACTGAACTGCACAACAATTTATTGAAAAGTTTACCGGCTGTTGGTTACCCACATCGATAACTGTAGAAGTGAGTGTAATAATATCGCTGCTTATCTTCAAACCTGTTTGAGGTTTCACAATCTACCGAGCGTGTTGGGTGAGCGGTAAAACTCTGGCCTCGCAGTCGGGAGGACGCAGGTTCGAATCCCCGTCCGGGCCTCCAATTTGGGTTTTCCATGGTTTCCCCAGATCACTCCAGGAGAAAACCAGGATGTTTCCTTCATACTTTCATAGCTGAATTCCTTCCCGTTCCTTGACCCCAGTCCTTTCCACGTCTAATGACCTGACCAACGTCCATAAAAAAAGAGCTACATGGAAAGTAAAAATTAGAATCGGCACTGTCTTTTTTTTTTTTTTTTTTTGCTGCCCGACAACGAGGTCGTCATTAGAGCCTTGAGAGAATGGGAACAAGGAATACGGCCATGGCATTTTGAGGGAACTATCCTGGCATTTGTTGAACCCATTTTGAGAAACCTTAGTAAACTGAACTGTTTATAGCAGGTTGGGTATTCGAACCCGCGTACTCCAGGGTTACCGCTAACCCACCACTCTCTCAATAGAACTGCTATTAAGGCAGCATTCCAAAAACTCGGCATGCAGCACATTCTCTACGGTAGGTTCACAAATTTAGTCCTCCGATACAGTTTACGATCTCGTATACAGTCTGAAGCAATCAACTGAGACTGATGCCAGATGAAGCTGCTGTACATTATTGTTTGTGAAAATTGCAGCACCAAGAAGGAGAGATGCAATCAAATTGAAATGTAGATAATAAATCAAAATTCAGTCTGGAAACAACTGTTGATGTTAATGTTACTTTATTCCATACGCGTTTCGCCCTTATGGTGTGTGGCATCGTCAGTGGAGCTAGGGTGGTGGGGCATCGTCAGTGGAGCTAGGGTGATGGTACCATAAGGGCGAAATGCATATGGGAATAAAGTAACATTAACATCAACAGTTGTTTCCAGACGAAATTTTTATTTATACTCTATTAATCAAGAACTGCGGAAGATGGCCTACAGCCAGATTTGCAAAATGAAATGTATTCCACAGATTAGGCACATGGCAGTACACAAATGATTGAAATTACAGAACTGTAAATGCACTTTGACCAAGAGATTCAGGACGGTGTGAAGCTGCCACGTGCTTTGATCACAGCTTTTGGACGTCGTGGTATGGAGTTAAAGAGAGCCTGGATATGCTGCTGGGGAACACGCTGTCTCGCAGTTTGTCAGCACGTCCGAAAATCATCGACAGTGGTTGCAGGTGAACCAGAACTAGCATGTCGCCGACAACCATATCCCAGACATGTTCGATGAGTGACATGTCAATCGAACGTGCAGGTCAGAGAAGCAGTGGTACTCGTCGTCCTTCGAAGAAGGTTTACATATTCGTCGCCACTTATCGCGGGGCACTGTCCTGCGCTGCCTCAGGGGAGGGCAATGCTTCGGTCTCCAAAACCTCCGTGGTATAGCGGTTGCTGTTCAGATTGCCCTCAATAGATCGGAGGCGAGACCGAACGTTATAAACTAATGGCGCCCTGAACCATTACACCTGCCGTTTGTCCGTAATACCGATCAACAATGCGATCTGCCCTACTACATTCACCACGGTAGCCCCGCGTAGTCATTACTGTATGATAAGTTCAAAACACTACAACTTGCCACTCAGCCAGCCAGTGACGGCGATCACGTGACTATTGCAGTCTCAGGTACTGGTGATTTCTGGTCATGGAAGCCGACGTAATGACATGCACGCCACCTGTCCAGCCCCCAGCAGACGGCGTCGAAACGTCGACGAAGGCAATTCCACTCTCGCTGCAGTGCTCCAGCGTCGAGCCAACACTGTGGACGAAGCTGTTCTGTCGGTTATGGCCAAGCGCTCATATGGCGGTCATCCCGCGCTGTAGTCACATAGTACCCGCTCGTCGTAGTGTGCTTCTATCCACTGGCTCCACACACATCACTGTGGTAGCAGTGTACCCTGTACAAGACGGAATGTCACAGTTCGACAAACTCGTTTCCCGGAGACCATTCATTCTACCACGTTCGCACTCACCCACATGCTGATATTGCGCCCTCTGACGTTGACGAGGCATACCGACACTCTTGCACGTTTCCGCTGCTTTTAACGGTTCAGCATCGACTGAGCGTGGTGTAATACTCGCTGCTAGGACTACTTGCACGCCATGTCTCTGCAATCTTAATCACTTAATACGGTTACTCTGTTCTACACATCATCAGATTATGAAGTGATTCATGTCACTCTCTACGGGGGTTACAATTTTCACAAACAGTAGTGTAGTATTAATTCATTGAAACAAAACCACAGAATAATTACTTTTGGAACTTAAAACTGAATTAGATGAAAATCTTTTTTGTATATGCTGTTTAAATAAACGATATCGTCGATGTTGGAAACAAATTACCATTTGATAGAGTTATTTATAAATGGACCTGGTATCAAGAGGAGTGTAAAAATTAACAACTTCCACGTCTTCATTTCCCAGTGAAAAAATAAAATACAATAAGTCCGCTAACTGCTGAGATCGAAACAACAATACACCACATGTAGGAGTAAAAATTTGTTTTTCCACTCCATTTGTTTGTATAGACACACCTAAAATTGAGTAGCTTAAAATTTTAAATATGATATTAGTTTTGGAGTCGACGAAACGAAGAACGTAAGCAAATTTTGAGTCAGTTTATGAGATAAACTAGTTTTAACGCCCCTCACAAACGACGAGTATCAACTAAGGTGGTAACAGAAATTTATTCTGGGAAAGCTTCTGAAAAAAATAAAAAAAAAAATAAAAAAAACGAATAACGATAATTTGTAGAGATATTTTTTGTGATATTAGTATATTTCTCTGGTTAGATTTTCGGAAAATTTGATTAAGATTTTTTTAAATAAATAATTTCAAATCGGAAAAACTGTTATTCATTTGACATACATTTCGCGAATACGTACGTTTCTCTGAGTTTTTAATAAACTTCATTGTTTCTTATCTTCTACCAAAGAAAATTAGGTTATATTTTAACCTAGTACTTATAACTGATACGGGTAATAAGGCGTAATAATCGAATACCCTTCTCCTTACATGAATTTCTGCATCTTGCTGTCGTAAATAAACAAAAAGCAACATGTAAATTTAAACAAACGTGCGATTGTAACTTTAAAACGTATGATTGCCTGGCATAATTTTTTTTAAAAAAAAATCTCTGCTCTTCGTATGTTTGTGCAATTGGTATCATAACAGACATTTGCGTTATATCTGGCATCGCAGTTACATTTTCTTTTAACACTATAATTGCAAATAAAATCAAATTCGATTAATTATTCGAAATTTACACTGCCTTTTAACAGATAAGCGCAAATAAAGTCAGTACAGTTATTCAATCGAATTTTGCTGGTTAGCCAAGCAGCGCTGTTGTGGCAGGCAGTGTAACTAACACTTCGGCCATTACCGAGACTCGCGGAAGGTTTCCGAACTATTGAGGTTAGCGCGCAGTCTCCAGACAACCCGTTTTATTAAAAAGGATAGCTGTAAAAAAAAAAAAAAAAAAAAAAAAAAACGACAGACAGCACATAAATTCATTTCTCTTCGGGTACGGAAGTCTTCTTTCACTATTTGCCGCAAATTTAAGTCAAGATACGATGTCCCTAACGCAAACGGGATTCTACGAAGCAACGCCTCAGGTGAATGAGAATTAACTTGTTACTGTGCGCCTACGTTGGCAGCCCTGTTCAAGAGACCAGACAGAGTTGCATAAACGTGACACTCAGCGACTGACAGCTGGCTTCCAAGTGGAATACTTAGGAGATGGTACTTAGCACTTTCTATTTAATGAGTTTGCGAACTTATCTTTGAAGTCTCACAACTTTTGAGAGTTCCGCTTTGTGAGTAATGCGGCAATATATGACTCAAACCAAGCAGCGATGGCGGACTAGTCTGGAAAAGTTTCGCAATTGGTTTCTTACTGATACAAGAGATTGTCGAGTTTAGAACAGTGATATTGAACTTCTAAAGCTTTCACACAGAAGAAAAAATTTGGTACGTAATATCGCACCTTCTCTCATTCAACTGTCAAAGCAATGGAATGCTTTATGGATCGTGACTGAATACAGACGCAATACTGAATCCATTTAAAGTAGATTTTCCCTCGTCATTTTGACAAGTGCCCAGGGATCATCCATAAAGTACGTGGCTCCCATTCTGCCTATTTGAACCCTTTCTTCCCCCGTGTTGCCTGACGTGCCTTTTGCCTTAACACACCATCCCTGTTTGCTGTTTTCTCTTGACAGATTGCATACACGACTACAATGAACACGACCTATATTTGTTGCATATACTTTACTATAATTATTCTAAATTAAATGCTTACTAACACTAGCTTTCTCGGGTTCAGTCAGGAATCCTATTCTTGGTGAAGTCTTACTAAAAACGTTCTCCTCATCTCATTCATCGTTGTTTATTAATTGGTAAAATAGAACAAATTATACCCACCACGTAAAAAATAATTAAAGAAAGCTGCATTTTTGTTTCCTTTTGCTAAAATTCTGCCACCATTATTTCTTCATTACCATTGTCCTATTTAAAAGATTTCCATACCTCTGTGACATTGTTTAGATATTGAAAACTCACTGCAAAAACATTTTCGATAAAATAATATTTTATCCATGATGGATTAGTGGAACTCAGCGACTGTAGTTTCAAATTTCTTGATATTAAAAAACAGCAACCAGTCACAGTTTGTTTGATGTTGTATATTTAATAAACCATTACCGGTTTCGAACACAAATTGTTCATCATCAGCTGGTTTCATTTATGCAACTGCATAATTGATTACATATATAAAAATAAATGAAAACCATCTGATGATGAACAATTTGTGTTCGAAACCGGTATGGGTTTATTAATATACATCAGACAAACTGCGACTGGTTGCTGTTTTTTAATATCAAGAAATTTTCGATAAACCTCGTAAATTTATTTTACATTGCTATTTCTCGCCACAAACTAGAAATAACAATACAGCAAGCACTGCAATTAAAGATACACTGATATTGGCTTGAAGGAACGAAGTTAGAATTATTTTTATCTACGAGCGTCGTGATGTCACACGAGCAATCAAAATCAAAACGCTTTTTTTTAAAAAGATATATATGAACAGCTGTTGTCGTGGAAAACCACGTGTGATATCTATAAGCCAATTTGAGTCTAGGTACCGCGCGCCTTTTGTTGTCCGTCGCATTTAGGTTAGTTCAAATGCGCCGGCCCCGTTCGACCCGAACACTATGACTTCAAGTCACACGCACCCGCGGCACTGTCAGTACAAGGAGAAACTTAAATGGTGGGAATCAATATCCACGTGCTGTTGCGTATTCTGCACCCTATTTTAACCTCTACCGCCCCTCCCCTTGTTTTCATCAACCCACGTAGTTCATGGATCCTGCTCTAGATGTGTAATTTCTGTCTACAGATGGAGTGGTTTGAACACTAGACGCACAGTCACAAATGGACCACACCTTATTCCTTAGTTCGGGCACAGCGCCAACGTTTCGCCCAATCGTTCCTGGCATCTTCCAGGGCAAATTTCGATTTATTAGTGACGCAATCATACATCAACAAAATAGAGATCAACATCCGAATAAAGGAACAACGTACGACTTAAAGGTTGTCAAAATTGATCAATTTAACTACCGTGCAAACTGTACGACATTTCACCAAGATGTTCTGACAATTTTAAATCGAATGGAAACACACCGATTTGTTAAAATCCATGGGGTGGGGGGAGGGGAGGGTGTGATTTATGGGGTGGCTTGCAGGAAGCCACACTGATTGGTACGGTAGGTCATCGCTATCAGTGTTGTGCGCTAAGGCAGGTTTTCACATGGGTGCTTCCCATGCTCCGTTTCACATGGAGGGATGTACCGTATACTCTGTAACTTACAATCCCAGTTTTAAAGTTGGATTTGAATTTTTATTCCCAGCTTTGGTATTTAAATAACTCGGTCATAATAGGTATTACGTTAATGCAAGATCGCAGTATTTTTGGGTTTTCTAGAGAAAAAGCAGGATTTCTTAAATTGGGGTACGTGAAACGCTAGGAGTTCGAAAGTTGAGCGTAGGAGATTTACTTTGTGGCGGCTGACTGGGATATCTCGAGAGTACAACACGCAACATGGTGAATTGAGACTCAAAATGAGCAAATTTGATCCTAAAACCGACTCAGCTTGCGACAAGAAACAAGCCCATCCAACAAATTCATTAATAACATATTGCTCTTTGGGACTGTATTATTATTATTTTTAGACAAAAATCCTTCGTTGCAAAAAAAAAAAAAAAAAAAAAAAAAAAAAAAAAAAGGCCTGTTTCTTAAGGTGGTTTGCTTTTGTTTGGGGAATTTCAGAGCGTACGTGGAGCTGTGAGTTTGAGACACTCTGATTTATAGCATCTGTACTACCGCGGTTTCAAGGTTCTCTTCAAGCAGTGAAGGAGTGAAGGAGGCAACAGACCTAGAAGATCAAAGATCATACGCAAGAAATATGATGACTAATAATATACATTCGGTGTCTTTTTGAGAAAAACTCGTTTCTTCCCCAATTTCTATATTGAAAATTTAAAAGTGGACAAGGAGAACGCAAATCAGTATTACTTACGAGACTGTGCTCAATATAGTGGACATCTAATATAGCTGAAAAGTGCGGTATATGTAACAAACATACCAATACTACGTTCCCCTTGCGAATATTTGGCAAGTGATACACGGTGAATAACGAAGTTGGTATTTTGTAATAGAATGAAACATTTGTAGTAAATGTTTGGTTGTCAACTGAAATATCGAGCGGTAATACGATCCTGGCCGGAGCGAAAATTTCTATAGCTATGTGGTGCTGCTATCCAGCGGTAGTGCGATCAATCCTTATTGACTCCAGCTTCACTCTCAATTGTTCATAATTTTCCCATTTACGCGCTAATAATAGTAATAATTCCGTGTGGTCTTAATGACCTGGTAACAGGGTTTCTATTGGCTGTGCATTCCGCCCCTGTCGTCGCCACCTTAACCTAAACTGGAAATCCTGCTGGGTACATGGGACCTACAGTTTAACGTGGAATCCGAACCACGGAGACGTCCTGGCGTACTTCACATCACACAGCAAGCTGTGCTAGAGATGAAGGTCGGGTTAAGGGTCTATGAAAATTCCCGCCGAGACAGGGATTCGAACCGGGGGCCTTTAGACCTCCAGTCACACGCCTTAATCACTGAGCCACCAGACCGCTGTATTTACGCTCTGAATTTCGATAAATTGCTTTCTTTATTAATGATGATACCAAAGCGGACAACTTACTCTTTAAAATGATACCTCGTTAATCGACTCTGGTCAAGTATGAAGGGAAAAAATAAATAAATAAATAAATAATAATAATCATAATTACAAATACTATGTGTGATACGAGGGACAGGTGGAAGATATACTTAATCGTATAAATATATTGCAGGAATCTTTTTAAAAAGTCTGTCACTTTATTTATCAGTGTACATATTATAGAGCTACATATTAAAAAGAAAAACATAATCCTTTTGGGTTTAATGACCTAATGATAGAGTTTGAAATGGCCACGCATTCTTCTTGCGCCGTAATTCAAGCTGACAATCCTGCCGGATAAATAGAACCAAACCACGGAAACGTCCTACCATACTTCAGAGGCGCAAAGCAAGATCTTCCAAAGTTGACTGTGATATTAAGAGCATCCAGATGTTGTCAATTTGAAATAGTGATGTCTAGACAGTCGCTATTGGTACGACAGTTGGACATCCGTTACTGGTTAAATTATTATATTTTTTTTTTCATCTTTTCAATAACGTTCGGCTAGTTAGGCCATACAGGCAGCTCAAGTGTGTTTATGATGCTTCACGTATTTCCGTTTCTACAGTACTTTGTTTTCACTAAATACACGCAACACAAGACTGGATAGGACATTCAACACTTAAGCAGGACTCGAACCTGCGACCTTCGGTACGCGGAGCCAATACGCTACCAAGGCCGACAATAAATTAAGTCCCAAATCATTCCGAAATAGAGTTATATTTCATACCATTCAAATAACCAGTTAGTTCAGTAGATAAAGGCTATAATCACGTATGGATAGGAAACTACCACCAGTTTCTGCTTGACAACAAGCATCACGCATGTTTCAGTCGTCACGTCTGCAGCCGTTGACGTATGATCCCTCCCTGCACGTGGAAACACTTGTTGCTGGAGGGCTGGCGTGATAACGCAGGAGAGCCCTCGACTGCCCCAGAATGCACGTAGCGAGCAGCCAGGCTGTGGGTATATCACCATCATTATTACTGTAGTTCACTTCATTTTTCGGCTTTCCGACCCCAGTGTATTGCTACGTTACCGACAAAGCGTTAATACGTTCTAAATTCCGTACTAGGTGCGACCTCAGTTTGATCAGACCTGTAGTGTATCGCTACAATGCATAGTAATATTCGCGATATACTGAGCTCCTGGCTCGCACTGGTGGACAGTTCAGACAAAGGGGACGGGCTGCTGTGGTATGCGACCTTGAGGCAGGTACCGAGGAGCCGTTAGGTGTGTGTGGAGAGGGCACAGTAGGCTGCGGCCAATGGTTGTGTGCGTGGCAGCCGACATGAGAGAATGTGATGTGCAGCGACTAATGTTAGCACGTGCTGCTGTGGTGCTCTGTGTTCCATGTCGCCTACGGAGCGGATGAGGCAACCAACGGCCAACAGATGGGTCGTCGCCTAGGAAGACCACTGGGAGCCGACCTGGCACCTTCCGGGACATAATGGTAACCACAGAGAGATCTTGATAACCACCCCAAGAAGTGTAGTATTGATAACCAAAACCTGTCGCCCTATAGATTCTTATCGCTTAGTGAAAGGACATCTAACAACCCCTGAGAACTGATATTGTATTATGCGTGGATTGATTAATTGTAATTGAGAAGTAATCGTTGTAATAAATGTCAGTGTCAAATGTACGTGAAACGGTGATGCCAACCTGTACAGCAAAATCCCAGTTCCACTTTTCAATAATTTCATATAATAATAATGGTTTTGTTGATCGAATAATTAAATTAAGAAAGTAATTTAATTTTAAAAAGAAGGAGTACAAGTTGTACGCTTCAGACCATTGCTTGAGTTTGGTGGTGTGGCAAAGGTGAATATATTGGCTGACATCACCCCTGGAGACATGGGTCAGAGTGGAAGAACACACTCTACATGGTTATGCACGAGCTTCTTAAGGACATCAACGACACTGAAAGGAACCCCAAGCAGTGAAAGAATATTAGCCTGGGAGAAGAGAGTGAGACACAACATCGACCGGATCAAGCTGAAAGAGGGTCTACCACCTGGGTCTGAACAATCATGGCCCATATGGAATTTATTGAACAGACTTCGAGTTGGAGTTGGCCGCTGCAAAGACACTATCGCTTCTACATCTACATATATACTCTGCAATTCACAAAATTGTGGGTGGCAGAGGGTGCTCAGCACCAAAGCTAATCTCTTTGCTGTGCATTCCAATCCCTAATGGTACGAGGGAAAAAAAGAATTCATATAAGAATCAGTCCGGCACCTTATTTCTCTAATTTTATCTTTCCTGTCCTTCCGACTCAAATAGGTTGGTGGAAGAAGTATTTCACTACACTCATGAGTGAAAGTTGGAGTACGCATGTTTTCCAATAAGTTTAAACGAAACGTGTGTCGTCTATCTACCAGAGACTCCCAACCTAATCTACTAATCAGTTCTGTGACGCTTTCATAAGGACTGTAGCAAGCGGTCACGAATCGAGCGGCTCTTCTCTGTACTTTCTCTATACTTTCGATCAATCCCTTACGAAACGGGTCCCAAATGGCACAACAATAATCCAAATGTGGACGCACAAGAGATTTGTACGCTATCTCCTTTGTTTGTTCATTACAATTTTCAAGATTCTACCTATGAATCGCAGCCTAGAATTTGCTCTACCTACTAACGAATTAATGTGTATGTCCCATTTCATGTTCCTTTGTACTGTTACTCCCAAATATTTAATAGAATCGACCATGTCAATAACTGTATTGTTTAACTCGTATTTCTGAACAATCGGATTCTTTTTGTTAGTTATGCTCATTGTCTTGCACTTTTTACAGTTTAGAGTAAGTTGCCACTCAGCGCACCAAGCCAAAATAACATCCAGATCGCGCTGAATTTCTAAGCAATCGGCCAAAGTTCTTACTTCCCTATAAATAACCGCATCATCAGCAAACAATCTACAAAGGCTTTTCACTTTGTCTCCGAGATCGTTTATAAAAATTAAGAAAAGAAGTGGTCCTAATACACTTCCTTGAGGTACACCCGATGTAACATCTAGCTTCACGGGGATACCTGGGAGAACAACCAGATACCACATGTTCCTGTGGCGATATTGAAACTGGTACATTTGTTGTCATCTCCACTACTCGGAATAAATGTATCTCGGTGAGACCTTCAATCTGCTGGTGACTAAGCCATCGCATTGGAGGGGAAACTACTTTGCATCTGATGCTGCCATCGACACTTAAAAGAAGAAGTATGGGACCTGCATTTTGGGTATCAAATACAGGAGTTGCAGGGGGTGTTGAGAACGGCTGCTAGATTTGTTTCTGGATAAGTACTGCAGATCACAGTAACTGATACTATAAGGCAGCTGGAAGGGGGTTCAATGGAAGGCAGGAGGAGGGTGAAAAGAGTCATGGGAGTGTACAAGGCGTATATTGGTGATGAGGAGTGGAAAGATATTAGTGGAAGAATGGAAAGAGATGGATAGAACGATAAATATTGCCATGGCCACAACCTGGCATAACCGTGTGGGAAAATTTAGTTTCATAGGTAAGAGAATGAGTGTTTGGAATAAATTACCAAGGGAAATGTG
Organism: Vandiemenella viatica; assembly: GCA_031002005.1. Taxonomy (NCBI): domain Eukaryota; kingdom Metazoa; phylum Arthropoda; class Insecta; order Orthoptera; family Morabidae; genus Vandiemenella; species Vandiemenella viatica. The sequence goes on from CM061918.1 coordinate 113,666,582, forward strand.
AAATTTGTAAGGGGTAACAAGGGGGAAAATTGAGTGTTGGGAAATTGGCACCCGAGTGTGCGCTCCATTGCAATTAAATTAAATTAACTACGAGTGACATCAAAACTGTTAAGTTGAAAACGGCTAGTATTCATACTAGAGGACAATGGGGTGGAAACTGTTCGACAGAGTAAGATGATTAAAAGCGAATTTTGAAAGGGTATTTTTTTTTTTACTTATGGCTTTACGCCTTGTCGACGTCGAGGTCATTAGAGGCGGGATGTGACTGGGGAAAAAGGAACGGGAAGGAATTCGGCCATGGCCTTTTTGAAGGAAGCATTCCGGATTCGCCTGGAGTGATTTGGGGAAACCATATAAAACCCAAATCTGAATGCCCGGACGGGGATTCAAACCGGCCAGAACGTTAACCGTTCACCCACCACGATCGGTACTTTGAAGCGGTCAATATCTCCTGCGATAAATTCTCCTCACTTATCTGCACTTGTGTCAGAAAAACCTACAGAAATCTAATTGTAGCTGAGTTTTGACTATCGTTGCGACGTTACAATGTATTAGAAATCATCTATTGTCATCTTAACTTACGAGTACTTTGGTCAGACCTTTGCTTGAATATGATAGTGTAGTATGGGACCCACATTTCGACTGTAAAATACAGGAGTTGGAGAAGGTGCGAAGAAGGACTGCTAGATTTGTTTCTGGAAATTATTGCACAACACAATCAGTAACAGATATGATAAAAGAGCTGGAATGAGACACATTGGAAGATAGAAGGAGGGTGAAGAGGGTCATGGGGAGTGTACAAGGCGTATATTGGTGATGAGAGATGGAGAGATATTGGTGTAAGAATTGAAAGTAATGCGTGGAAGGGAAAAGATGACAATAACCACAAGCTGGTACACGATTTCAGGCACAAGGGTGTGGGAAGATTCTATTTTTTAGGTAAGGGTGTCAGGGATTGGAATGAGTTACCAAGGGAAATGATGAATATTTTGCCAAAACCTTGAAAGTATTTAAAGTTAAAATTTGTAAAGGGCAAATGTAGGTGGATGCAGAAAAGGGGGAAGATGTGTGTGTAGGGAAATTGCCACCGGAGCGTGCGCTCTATTGCAATTTAATTAAATATTAAATACTAGCATTTGCCCGCTGTATTGCGCACGTGTCGTTTGGTATAATTTATAAATTGGTAATCCTATCATTACCTTGGTGCCACAATATCATGATGGATTCTTATAGAACTCGACGAAAAAAAAATCGAATGTAAAGAATAATATCTCACGTGGTTCTAGAGATATATTGGTTAAAATATTAAGTAGTTACCTGGACCAGAAGTGCAATTAGAAGTGTCATAGCTTTATAATTTGCCATAGGCATATCTCTTTTTGAATACATATCACTCTAGAAAATCTTATATATAAAAATCAATGTTTGTTTGTTTGTATGTTCGTCTTCTATGCGTTCCTGTACCATTTATCAGATTGCAATGAAACTTTGGAGAGTTTTCGAGTGTGCGCCTGCGAAGGTTCTTGCGAAAAAAAAATTCCAAAAAGTCGCCACCTATTCCCATAACACCCCATAGTTTAGGCAAAACCACATTTTTTATCCGATTTAGATAGGAATTTGTACACTTATACTTTAAAACAAACATAAAAATACTGCCTACATACGGTTTCCGAATATTAATCCCCTCGCCCATATCCACCCCCATACTTTAGGCAATACCACATTTTTTATCCGATTTAGATAGGAATTTGTACACTTATACTTTAAAACAAACAGAAAAATACTGCCAACATATGGTTCCCGAATATTCATCCCCTCTCCCCCTTTCCAACCCCATTACGTTTTCACCCCATAATTTAGGCAAACCACATTTTTATCCGATTTAGATAAGAATTTGTACACTTTTACTTTAAAACAAACAGAAAAATACTGCCTAGGTATGGTTCCCGAATATTCATCCCCTCTCCCCCTTTCCAACCCCATTACGTTTTCACCCCATAATTTAGGCAAACCACATTTTTTATCGGATTTATATAAGAATTTGTACACTTACACTTTAAAACAAACAGAAAAATACAGCCTACGTATGGTTCCCGAATATTCATCCCCTCTCCCCCTTTCCACCCCCATTACGTTTTCACCCCATAATTTAGGCAAACCACATTTCTTATCCGATTTAGATAAGAATTTGTACACTTATACTTTAAAACAAACAGAAAAATACAGCCTACGTATGGTTTCCGAATATTCATCCCCTCTCCCCCTTTCCAACCCCATTATGTTTTTACCCCATAATTTAGGCAAACCACATTTCTTATCCGATTTAGATAAGAATTTGTACACTTATACTTTAAAACAAACAGAAAAATACAGCCTACGTATGGTTTCCGAATATTCATCCCCTCTCCCCTTTCCAACCCCATTACCTTTTCACCCCATAATTTAGGCAAACCACATTTTTTATCCGATTTAGATAAGAATTTGTACACTTATACTTTAAAATAAACAGAAAAATACAGCCTACATATGGTTTCCGAATATTCATCCCCTCTCCCCCTTTCCACCCGCATTACGTTTTTACATCATAATTTGGGTAAACCACATTTTTTATCCGTTTTAGATAAGAATTTGTACACTTATACTTTAAAACTAACAGAAAAATACTGCCTACGTATGGTTTCCGAATATTTCTCCCCTCTCCTCCTTTCCATCCCCATTACGTTTTCACCCCATAATTTGGAGAAACCACATTTTTTATCCGTTTTAGATAAGAATTTGTACACGTATACTTTAAAACAAACAGAAAAATACTGCCTATGTATGGTTTCCAAATATTCATCCCCTGTCCCCCTTTCCAACCCCATTACGTTTTTACCCTATAATTTAGGCAAAACACATTTTTTATCCGATTTAGATAGGAATTTGTACACTTATACTTCAAAATAAACATAAAAATACTGCCTACATACGGTTTCCGAATATTCATCCCCTCTCCCCGTTTCCACCCCCATTACCCTATAATTTAGGCAATACCACATTTTTTATCCGATTTAGATAGGAATTTGTACACTTATACTTTAAAACAAACAGAAAAATACTGCCAACATATTGTTTCCGAATATTTATCCCCTCTCCCCCTTTCCACCCCCATTACGTTTTTACCCCATAATTTAGGCAAACCACATTTTTTATCCGATTTAGGTAAGAATTTGTACACTTATACTTTAAAACAAACAGAAAAATACTGCCTACGTATGGTTTCCGAATATTCATCCCCTCTCCCCCTTTCCAACCCCATTACGTTTTTACCCTACAATTTAGGCAAACCAAATTTTTTATCCGATTTAGATAAGAATTTGTACGCTTATACTTTAAAACAAACAGAAAAATACTGAAACGTATGGTTTCCTAATATTCACGACCTCTCCCCCTTTTCAACCCCATTACGTTTTACCTCATAATTTAGGCAAACCATATTTTTTATCCGATTTAGATGAGAATTTGTACACTTATACGTTACAACAAACAGAAAAATACTGCCTACGTATGGTTTCCGAATATTCATCCCCTATCCCCCTTTCCAACCCCATTACGTTTTTACCCCATAGTTTAGGCAAACCACATTTTTTATCAGATTTAGATAAGAATTTGTACACTTATACTTTGAAACAAACAGAGAAATACTGCCTCCATAAGTTTTCCAATGCTCATCCCCTCTAACCCTTTCCAACTGAAAATGAGTGAAACAGCAGTTTAAAATTTATGTGTAAATATTTTTTCATTTAATCTATGTGTCTACTCAAGTCCAGCAATAGTGAAGCATTGCCGGGTCAGCTAGTGTGTATATAAAAGTAAAAAGAAACGTATTCGAGACCTGATGCGGCAGATATTTTACAATGCGGCACAGAGTTAATAGTATAGAACAACCATCTCTAATGATGTTATTCAAGCCAAATATAATATCGAGGAAAAGAACAAAATATTTCGATATCTAACCCAGGTTTCTAAAAATCTTAATTCAAAATATTCCTAAATTTGAGGCACAGAGGGAAATATTACTTCTTGTCCAGGTCGCACATTATCCTAATCACATCGCCTTTGACATAGCCTATCTCTAAAACTAAGTGTCTCCTATTCTTGCATAAGAATCCTCCTGGCCGCATTTTAACAAAGTAACAAAACCTTTTACACACGATATGGCCTGAACTAAGCGAAATGTCAAAATGTCTCACCTTAAGAAGACACCGTAATATTGCGGTGCCACGATTTTTTTTCTTCTGATACAGGCCACATTTCGACCTAACCACACAATCTATGTGATACCTACTATGTCTCCAGAACTAAGCGAAATCTGGAAACGTCTAATAGAATTATATAAAAATGCACCATCAAATGGCGGCGTAATTATGGCTATGATGGTTATTTAATAAAAAAAAAAAAAGGAACAGCATATTCTACCGGCTGTGGTCTGAACAGCAGCCAAAATTTTTACACATGTTCCTTTTGCGATATTATTACAGAATATTTGCACATAATAAATACGTACCATTACCTGTTAATGTTTAATGTAGGCACCTTTCTTCGAGAAAAAACTGATTTCCACATCCATATCTCACATTAGCGTTTTTCATTAATATTGTATGGCATTCAGCGAAAATTTAAAAACATGTTGTACCTGAGAATTTGTAACTGTCAAAGATGTTAATAATCATGGTAACTGTGCTCACATTAAATTATGTATTAATGACGCTTTATACATTTGAGTCACATATTCCGTTAATATTAATGACTAGCTCGTACCCGCGATTTCGTACGCGTGGATTAAGAATTTTTTTGTCAGAATTAAATATAGAAAGTTGTTGGTAACAAAGGATTGTTCCCAAACAATATCGAGTCGGAATAATATGACAGGAAAGCTGTCACTATATCATTATACCGTCGAACCTGTCTCTTGAAGAGAATCAATTTCCAACATATTTCATTCACCATTCGATAAGGTCTCAAAATTTCGTGACTACAACTGTTAATCATACTGTAAAAAATATCCTCTGCCCTTCATACAGATTTCCTTATAAAATTCCATCACAACGATATAGCCATTTACTCGTCAAAACGTAACAAAAAGACAGAGACTTACTTCCGTATTTATAATAATATTACTGTGGTTCATACTCACACACTGACTGCGAACAAAACCTGAGGGATCATTATAACATAAAAAGTGTACACCTACAACATTGCAAGAATAACTTACGATTTGCCTCGCATTGCACCCCTAACTTCTAAGATCTACAGTTTAACATTCAATCCGAATAATCTAAGGCCCAGGTCTGACTCTTACGATGAAAATTTTTTTTAAAAAATCTTAGCCTCCACGGAGATTTGAACAGGAGACCACGACGTCGTAAGCAAGCGCTTAAGCCACTGAGCTGCCAGTCCACTACACGAAAACACGGTACAGAGACGTCCATATCCAACGTGTCTGTCTATCGCCGTATTTCGAAGTTATGAGACAACATGTGTTATTTATACAGATTATTTTTCAACCAAATGTAGACAGTATTTTTCTCATTGTTTCAAAGGATAAGTGTGCAAAGTTTAATCGAGATCGGATGAAAACTGTGGATTTGTATGAAGAACAAACAAACAAACATACATTCATCTTTATATATAAAGATTAGATAAATAGCTGAAGTCAAGAAACGAAACATGATACTACAGTGTGTTCCATATATTATAATTACCGATCTGGAAATGTATTTAAATATTTCCTCCTTCTTTCAGAACATATACGTAAGTCATTTGCTATTTCCGCAGATTTTTACTTGGACCATTAGCTGTAAAAATTTGAAAACACCATCCAAATTACTGCGGTAGTTTCTGCGCGGGTCGCGTTCAAATAAAGAGACACATGCAGCTTGCTTACAGACTTATAATAGTATAGGATATTAAAAGCAGGTGGATATGAGTGGTACTGACCGTGGTGGTGCTGCGCCTGCCAGTGCTGGTGGTGCGGGTGGTGGTGGTGATGATGGTCGGTGGTGAAGAGGGCGGCGTGAGCTGGGGGCAGCTGCAGCTGCTGGTGGCAGCCCTCCGACCCCGGCACCATGCCTGCAACACGACAACCAACAACCATCACGGTGAGTCGCAGTACGTGTGTCCCCACGACGTCTCGTAACGGAAGCCGCACGCCGAAGTGTAGGGATGAGCGCGCGCCGCAGGTTAGCCCTCACTACCTCTCCGCTACCTCCCCACCACGTTGCCTAATGTCGTTTGGTACAGAGCACTTTACAGCAACAGAAGGGGCGCGCACCTCTGCTGCAAACCGATGGCAACAGCGCTCCACTACAACGCCTGTGATGTTTACCGACATAGAGTGGGTAGCTGCGTCTCATCCCCGCTAGCAGAGGCGGCCCCGCTCCCAAGGCGTGTTGTTGGGTATCCGTCCCGTCCCGTCCCGCCCCGCCTCCGTTAAGCGACGTCGTGGGAACGCAGCTATAGAGGGACGTGTCGCGCTCGAGAGAGCTCACTCTGCCATAGTAGATGTAATCCGCCGAGCTTAAGGACGTCCTATAATTACTTGAGGTCAGAATAGGGGGGTCCGGCAAAATCTCATCAAAGGGGAGGGGGCGTCAATACAAATATCACGTAATTTCTTTCATTTCAGATTGGCGCCCATCAAAGAACAGGTCAATTTCACGTGGGGGGGGGGGGGGTCCACCAGATCTCAACAAATTTCACCTAGAGGGAGGGGAGACCAAATTTAAAAAAAACATCTCACGTAGTTAATCGACGCCCCCTAATTATTGTCAAAGCAGTTAGGGGGCATCCATAAATTACGTGTGGGTTTTTCTGGATTTGCAGAGCCCCCCCCCCCCTCCGGTGAGATCTGGTCCATGATACGACGCTCCCCTCCTACAAATCACTCTCGCAACTTTTGGAAACTTTTTTTTTTAGGTCTCTCCCTCCCAAAGCCGATTTCACCTACACTTTTCGGCGAAACCCCCCTAAAATCGACTTTCACGTCATTTTTAGACCTTTTTTTTAGCCGGGCCCCCTCCCCCTATTTCACTTCACGTAATTTATGGACGCCCCCCCTTACACATACGGGACAAAATTCAGACACACCAGCTGTAAGCGGCCACGCGATGCTGTGGCTCAGTCTGGTAAGATCGAAACAAATAAAAGAGAAAGCACTCATTTCTAATATGTTTAATTTCACATTGCTTGTAAGTATACAATGTATTTGTTGTTGCATTGTCTGTACAGATGTAGAGATTGTCTGGTTTCCCGACTCTAGAACAAGCAACATATAATTATGCGTGTGAGAAGCATTTCGCGTCTGGATTTAAACCACACAATTCTAACGATTGGCCCTGAGCTTTGTTGATGGTGATTGCAAACGCCAAGCGAATTCCAATCTCTCTTTTTTTTATGGCATTTGGCATCTAAGGCCATACAGCCAGCTAAATGGAAATATCTTATATCTTCCAAAGAATCAGTTTCTCCAGAGTATTGTAGCTTCTAAGTATGGACACCACAGCATGGACACGACATTTATACACACAACACTTAAACACCCATGCCCTCGGCCGGACTCGAACCGGTGACCTTTGGCACGCGGAGCCAGTACTCTAGCCCCTACGTTACCGAGGTCGGCAAAATCAATCTCTCAAATTGAACCGTTGGACTCATAAGAATACGAGAGTTTGAGGACATCTTCACCTTTGAAAGAGGTTCCTGTACCTTTCATCTGATAACGGCGATATTATGGTGAGTTGTTGTAAGTGCGCCTGCAAAGGTTTCTGACAAAAATGAAAATCATCAAACCCACACCCTCCCCCCTTTACACCCCTTAATGTTTGCACATGTTCTTCATACAAACCCAAGGTTTTTATCCTATCTCCATGTAATTTTTCATACATATACTTTAAAACAAAGAGAAAAAGTTTTCTACCTTTGGTTTGCAGAAACCCAAACATTTTTCCCCTCAGTTAATTTATCACTCAAAATTACTGAAAAAAGATAATAGAATCAAAGAAACGAAAAAATAAAAAATACTACTCAAACTGAAAATAGGAAAACAAATCACTGAAAAAGGAAAACAGAAACAAAAAAGTTAAAATAAAAATACTTATTATTGATTCGAATATTGGGGAATTATTTGTTCGACCAATTCTTCTTTTGACGTTACTAAATTACAGATGTTATGAGGCAGTGAAGTTCGTCCTGATGTCAGACCAACCGGCAACTTATTATTACCAATTTCCAGTAAAAAGGAATAAAAAAAATACTAATTAAAGCAAAATGAACATAAGGAGAAAATCACGCAAAATTACTGAAACAAAATCAAACAAACGAAAAAATGAAAAAATTACTAACGAAATAATTGGTATAGGTATATACAAAACACGCATGAATTCGAAAGCAACGTTCTGCCAAAATTTCAAAGCCGTCTCTAAAGACCTCGCTGTCAAGAGACGTTAAGCAGTTAAAAAAAAAAAAATCAAAGCAATCGGAAAAGAACGTTAGGAGATTTGAGATTAGTAACAAACGAACATTTACATATTTTATTTATGTAGATTAGTGTTATCAACTAAAAAAGAAGTTTTAAAAAAATATATAATTGAGTCTTCTCTGCAGGGGACACGTTAAGTGCCGGGTGGAGAGGATTGCGTGCTTCAATGAAGCTGAGAGCTATGCCAGCGGTAGTATAGCTGCCAGTATGGCCTCGATGGAGTTGCCAGACGAAGTGTATCCCACAACCTGTGAGTGTAGGTAGAACTCAGGAAGTTGTAGGAAAGACAACCCACCTAGCAGTAGGACACTCTCAGGAAAATCCCTGGTAGGGGCCAGCTTCATGTCCCGGTAAAATATAATGCAGACTAAAGGTTTCTGTCAGGAGTTTCGGAAGCAGGGAAATGACATAGGCAACGGACTTTTTATTTTATTTATTTATTACTTGTGGCTTTACAACTCATCGAGGTCATTAGAGGCAGGATGGGACTAGGGACAATGAACGGGACGGTCATGGCCTTTTGAAGGAAGCATCCCGGCATTCGCCTGGAGTGATTTGTGGAAACCATGTAAAACCCAAATCCGGATGCCTGGATGAGGATTTTAGACAACGGAAATGAGTTATGAATATGGCAACTTGGAATATTCAGGGCTTACGTGGGATATGTTTTTGAAGACCGAGAAAGGATGATAGCTGAAGTGGCTGTTTTAACAGAGACAAAGAAAAAGGGAATGAGTTGGTATCGCTACATCTATTTTAATAGTGACGTAAGTGGACGTGTTTAATGAAATAGGGTGTATCAATAATAACAAATAAAATTTTTAAAAAAATGTATAAACGACTGGCAAGAAATAGATGAGAAAATAATATCTTTAGAATTGAAGAAAAATAGACATGAAACTGTAATAGTAGGGGTGTTCCGTCAGTCACTATCAGCCGTGACCTGAAGTCATACCAGATGGCTCCCAACACCACAACACCACTGTGCTTCTCCAATATAGTGTAAGAATGGAACTTTTTTCAAGGTCACCATTATACTCGCCGACGATGGTCATCCGAGGTAGTGCTGAATCGCGATTCATCACTGAACACAATGCGACGCCATTCATTGTGTTCAGCAACTCTGCACTGTCTCGGATGACCATAGTCGGCGAATACAATGGTGACCTTGGGAAAGTTCCATTCTTCCACTATTTTGGAGAAGCACAGTGGTGATACTCCTGGTATTATGGTGTTGGGAGCCATGTGGTGTGACTTCAGGTCACGGCTGGTAGTGAATGCAGGAACTCTGACAGCACAACGGTACGTCACGGACATCATGTGGCCTCATGTGTTACCTCGCATCCGACAGTACCGACAGGACAATGCTCGTCCACACACGGCACGTGTCTCTAAGCACTGTCTGCGTGATGTTGAGGTACTCCCGTGGCCAGCAAGATCACCAGATCTGTCCCCGATAGAACATGTGTGGGACCAGCTCGGACGTCAAATCCGTCCCAGTGCCAGTATCCAGGATATCAAGGACCAGTTACAACAGTTGTGAGCCAGGTTACCTCAGAAGAGAATACAATGGCTTTATGACACCATTCACAACCTAATCTTTTTTTTTATTATTTATAGCTTTACGCCTCGTCGACTTCGAGGACATTAGAACTGGGATGGGACTGGAGACAAGGAACGGGAAGGAATTCGGCCATGATATTTTGCAGGAAGTATCCGCAGAGTGATTAGGAATACCGTGGAAAACCCAAATCTGGATGTTCGGACGGCGATTCGAACCGGCGTCCTCCCGAATGCGAGACCAGAGTCCTACCTAATTAGTGCAAGCATCCAAGCCAGAGGCGGTGCAACGTAATACTGATAAGGGAGCGTCCATAAGCCACGTAGCTCCATTTTGTCCTCCTGTTAATTCTCTCCCACTCACATAGACCGACGTGGCTTTTACCTCCACCCATCAATCCCCCTTCCCCCACCCCCCCTCGCTCGCGTAACACATATCTTTTTTCCTATTGATTACAGAAGACATTTTGTATTTTTTCTCTACTATCGTAAATTAGATACGGAGATAATTAAATGACGGAAAGAAATATACACGTGCTGTTGTGTGTTCTGTACCTCATTTAAACTGTGAAAAATAATATGAATGGAAAGCTACGTGGCCTGGCTCGGAACCCTCACCCTCCCACCCCCACCCCACTCCCACGTAGCTCAGCGTAGCTTTCCAGCGACCCCTCCCTCCCCCTTAGACTCAGCCACGTAGTTTATATCGCTCCCTAAGTGGGCTAATACTGCCAAAATCTTTGTAATTTTGACTCGATTTTGTAATCGCTGAAATGACACCACATGCCTTCCCAACCCGGGAAGTATAATCTCGTTTCCTCCTCCCCTCCTGGTGTTTCACTTTTTTTGCCAGGTAGTGTATTTTACCTGGACTATTTATTGTTCCTGAACATGTACTCACGTGTGTCCCCGTATTGAGGCAAGTGCATGCGGGTTAGGGCTTGATAGCTGTGGTTGCTCTTACCTGTGAGGTGCACGGGGTGTCCCGGGTGCCTGCCCTGCTCGGCAGCGTTCAGGTCGAGGATGTCGCAGATGTGGAAGCCACCACCCCCGCCGCCTCCGGCGCCCCCAGTCGCCCGGGGAACCACCGTCGGCGCCATCTTCATCGAGTCCAGCAGCCTGAAACAACCAACAAAACTATCAGAACTAAGCCTTCCTCCGCGAACGGCTGCTAAAATTTCTTCTGCGCTGTTCTGCCAGATGAGTTCTGCCATTCGGGACTTTTCGTTAGCTACCTTCGCCTTCTCCATCAGGTGAAATGGTAGATCGAAGTGGTTACTACCACGACACATCACAAAATGTAACTGACTCGCGATTATTACTCCTACGCCCGTCAGCAACAAAGGCGCTGTTGTGGCAGACAGTGTAACTAACACTTCGGCCGTTATCGAGACTCGCCGAAGTTTGCCGATCTATGGAGGTGAGCACGCAGTCTCCAGACAACGTATTTTATTAGAGAGGATAACGCCCGTAAAAAACTACAGGTATCATCTATAATGGTAGTAGGAATTTATTCTGGTAAATCCTGTAAGGAAAAACGAATTACGATTATTTTAATGGCATTTTTTTCTTGATATCAGTAGCTTACTCTGGTTAGATTGTCGGAGTATTTGGCTAGGAGTTTTTAAAAATAAATGCATTTTACTTTAAATGGCGGAAAGTATAATTTCCCTCCATTAACAAGTTAACCAATCCTCAAAATATGATCTACCATCCCGTCTCTTTTTTCTTTAAGACACTTCCACAAAAGAGTGTAAATACTGAGCCAAAAAAGGGACGCGATTATTGATGATCGAAGCGTGCGGGGTTCCACACTTGTAGGCGATCCTAGGACTCAATGACATCTCTTCGGCAGGAATCTTTGGAAAAAGCTATTCGGCCGCACCGTGTTTCGTAAGCGTGTAGTAATGGAGGTATAAGATGGTGGTAGCCCGCAATCAGAGCGGAGTATTGCGCACTGCCCGCAGCAGATTAGATATTCATATCTCCGATTGTATAAGCGATAACGCGCAAGGACGCGCGTGATCGTGCCTCGCGCTCGGTATAACACAACGCCGTCGCTAAGCCTGAACGACCAGTGCTGCAATCCCTGTTTCATCATTTACTACTTTGTATTTGGCAGTTTGTTGCAGCTTTCACTGCTTACGGTGTTTGCGAAGAAGCCGTATTGGCTGTCGTATTGAGTAATGATTTTAACAGAGACGAAATCTTGTGGGGTGTACCAGAAAATGATTCTAAATCTTACACCGAACTTTACCTTTCATTTTTCAACTATCACCCTACAATCTCTCATATATTTACAAACTGTGAGAATTTGACAACAGGAAGAAGTGAGTTACCAAAGACGGCATTCTCACGAATAGTGATCGCCTCACGGAGAAGTCTTCAAACAGAATTAAAGCTAAATACGCAAAGTTTAGATAACGTGTTGCTGCTTTCTAGTAAACAGAACTATGCATGCTAAGATGAAGCTGGGTGCAGGTATTAAAAAGAAGAGCAAGGGTGGTATACCTACTTTAATATCTATTTTTTCAGGTATTTCGGCTGCTGGAGCTCTTGCAGGAGAACATGTAACAACCGACTTTAACCTTTTTACCAATTTTTGTTATATTTGATCAGTTTTCATGATTTTTTACTAATTTTGTGCATTTTCACACTTTTTAAAGAAGTTAATGGAAATTATCATCCCTCACCACGACTAAAACGTGAAGAATTTGATGCAACTGCACCTCTAGTTGTAATTGACTGCTCACAACATGATGAAACAGTTAAGTCTGGACCAGTAGATGTAAGTATGGAATTTGATAGCAGTGAGAATTTCCCTGCATAGTGACTGATACTGAATGATCGTGTTGTAGAATACGTACCTGTAACTGGTGTGGTGCAGAAGCTGACATAAAACAGGATAGCACCCCGACATTCCAGCTCATTACCATGCCGATTATCTTCCAGGACGTACAGCGATTCAGGATGAAAGACAACGTCTTCATTTTCAAAGAAGTTGCTGTGTGGGTGTGTGTAATATCAACAACACCAACATCATCGTCGTTATCATCATCATCATCATTCTCTCCCGTTTCCCGGGTGTGTTGAAAGAGCACTCGCCACCATTGTCTGTCCAGATATATTTCCTCTTGCATTCTAGACCATGATGCACCTCTCTCCTGTAGGTTCAGTTTTACCGGATCGAACTATCTTCTCCTGGACCGACCTGTAAGTCTTTTACTCTGCAGTTCTTTTTCCAGCCATATCCTTGCTAATCTTGTTGGGTCCCTCCCTTTGACATGTCCCAGGGTAAGCTACTAATCATCCTGGGAGATGGTCAACCAAGTATTAGCAACCACTCCGTTAGTGGAGTATAGCGTATTATTTATACGAGAACCGGCCTAATTCTCCTCTTTCAACACATTCAAGCCGTTAGCTCAGATAAACAAACAGAGAGCTATTTTGACATTGTTTGGAAATGAAAATCTCACTGTTCTGGTTGAAATATTAGTGAATTTTATTAATACCGTTTCATGACATAACTTCCATAATATTTATGTTACACTGAAACAAGTTTCCGATACATTTCACAAGCTATATTAGGTTTTGTACAGAGAACCTGTGGTCGCGGCTACAACCTTCTCCAAGCGACGCAACACACACAGTGTACCATGCTACAATACAGGCACCCAAACAACACAGCTACGCTGGCAAGTGTCAAAGATTGTTACTTAGATATAACAATATTATGCTACGCCGTTCATTAAACAAACTACAGTCTGTGGAAACCCGATTATATTACAAGCATTAATACAGTTTTTTAGGACACTTATATCTAATAAATGTTACATAACTGAATATTAATAATTATACTAAATTAACAACAAAAAAGATTGGGGGATTAGCGGTAATGTTACACCAACCATCGCAATTTTGCTTTTTTTTCATTTTTTTTTTTTTTTTCACATAGAATTTCATTGAGTGGAATCTCTTTATGTAACACTTCATTCCTGATCTTGTCTCTTCTAGTTTTGTATACCGTTGTTTTCAGGAACTTCATTTCTGATACCTGGAATCTGCCGTCATCTCTGCTGGTAGTAGTACAGACCTCCAGATTGCATCCTATTGTGGATAAGAAGTACGTAGGATGTAAAACTGAGACCGTTATATCCAACTGTAAATGGAACCTTTTTATTTAAAGTTTTGTTCAGCTATTCCATGTGAGTATTTCGTGAACCTGTTACAGGTTTGTTTGTCGTGATCGGACGGAATTTTCCGTAAGCGCTGAGGCTATCGGAAACCAGGCCGTGCGCTGGTATTGCAGTATCAGCATATCTTAACTCCAGCCGCGTGTTCAAGAAATCACTCTCCATTGCCTCAGGGCTAATGCAGGGGACAGATCGCTTTCCCTTAGCCCCACCACCGCCAAATACCCGCTCCGTTTCATAGTACGACATAGTAAAAAGAGAGCTTGCTCATAGTTATTGCTTTTCAGTTCTCTTCTGCTACTAAACTGTAAGTGCAAATGCTTCACGATACATTAAATAAGGGTCTTTTAAATAGAATTAATATTTCTTTGAGTAAAGCCTCTACTCGAATCCATATAAAGGTACCCTGATCTCTCCTCATCCTTCATATTTGGTGTCGGAAAGTTAGGGGGCGTTCATTAATTACGTGAGGTGAAATAGGGGGGGGGGGGGTTCCGGCGAAATCTCACGAAACCTCACCAAGGGGGAGGCGGGGATCAACGGAAATCTCACGTGTGGTTTTGAAATTATTGTAGAATGGTAGAGCTAAAAAAATAGTTCTACAAATGACGCGAAAGTCGATTTTAGGGGGGTAAAAACCGCCTTTAGGGGGGTATAACCGCCCCTGGGAGCATGAGACCTTATTTTTTAAAAAAAAAAAAAAAAAGTTGCGAAGTCCATTTAAAAGGGGGGAGGGGTCTCCGTCAAAATCTCACTTCTTTTTACAGGGGGAGAGTCCGACAAAATCTCACGAAGTCTCACCAGAAAAAGGGGGGGGGGTGGTTGTGCGGAATTCCGCAAAAACACCTCACGTAATTAGTGGAGGCCCCCTAGTCAAGAGTGGAAGAATCAACAAAGAAGACACAAGAAAGAAGAAGTTAGTGGGTACAGCAGAACTGGTATTGATGTCACAAGCAAGATAAGTCACCCACTAATGAAAACGCCACTACACAAATATGGCAAAGGTAAAGAAGCAGAGACATACATACGTTTGTAACTCCAGCGAATCAAGGAATTCCTGGACTACTGCCTCCTTCCGCAATGAACGTTTGGGACCTATTCATACCAGTCGCGAAATGGCAGCACTAAGGTTCCCTTTTTATATGGGTCTTCTACTACTTTGAATGCCAGTGCCTTCCGCGAGTGTGGAAATGTTCATAAGTGTTGTTGTACGTGAGTATTACTGTGTGTGTGTGTGTCTGTGTGTGTGTGTGTTCAGTGTTTCTGTTGTGGATGAGAAAAGAAATAAGTAGAGGGTGAACACCGGTGCCGGTACATTCAGGCCTACTCATCCGAAAGATACCAACTGGACCACGAGGCTTAACCTAACCCGGCAAACCTGCCGGGTACAGGGGACCTACAGTTCAACGTGGAATCCGAACCACGTAAGCTCTCTGGTGCAATTCACGTTACTCAGAAAGTTGTGCCAAAGGTGAATGCCAGGTTAGGCGCCTTTGAAAATCCCCGCCGAGACAGGGATTCGAACCGGGGACCTTTCGATCCCCAGTCTGACGCGTCAACCACGGAGCCACCTTGTGCCTTTCGAAACTGGATTAATTCTCCAATGTAATCTCCTTTTGGTTTAATGCATTTTGTTCAAAGTTTCTCCAATGAATTGATTTCATCCTTCAAGTAAAATTTTGGCAGGTTTCAAAAACACCACTCTACGGCTGATATCACCCTCCATTTGAATTAAAATCTTTTACCGAGCGTGGTGTGTGAGCGACTAAGCTCTACTCTGGCTATCGTGAGGATGCGGGTAGAATCCCCGTCTGGGCATCCACATTTACGTTTTCCATGGTTTCCCCAAATCACTCCAGGCGAATGCCGGGATGCTTCCTTCAAAAGGCCATGGCCGAATTCCTTCCCCTCCTCTGCCTCCTGTCCTTTCGTGCCTCTAAATGACATCGAGGCGTGAAGCCAGAAGGAATAAAAAATCTTAAAATATACACAGATACCGAAGCCGTCTTCGTGCCAAGCTGCTTTGGCAAAACTGCGCTTTTCTATCGAGCCTGTCTGAATGTTTCAGGGTATTACGGTCCGTATGTCTTCTCTCAGAAGTAAAGAACAATCATATGCCCAAATGTTTTAAAAAATATATGAAGAGCTGTCGAACAAAAGGTAATAATTAGACAAATTCAAATTTTACAGGAAGAGCAAAAAAACTGAATAACATACATGCAGCAGGATTTTGGGGTGGTCTTCAATGGTGTTTTGAACTCTATTTGGTATAATGTAAAATCCAAATTGCTATCTCTAATAAAACGGAAGCTATTCAGATTAAAAGAAAAAAATCAATTGTGTAGTTTCGTTTGCCACCGGTGCAATTATTACGTTTAAATTGTCACCAGAATACAATTAACCCATTTTGATTGCAAACTCTAAGTTCTTTGTGAGTTAGGTTAGGTTAATTAAAGCATAAGTTGATTAGAAAATCTTAATTTAGTCTAGTCTAATAATATTTTAACTTATTAATCATTAAAAAAATTGAGTCTGATTTGCAAAAATAGTCAGTTCTCTCTTAAATTAAAATAAATCAGTGCTTTCATTATATGTTGAGATTAATTTCAATTTCCTAGTAATCACAACCTTTGTCCTGATGTCCATCTTCCTGAAATCTTTCCACATTATTTTCCTTCTCATTCTCGTTGCTTTCCTGGGTGTTTCCGAAAATGTTTTCGTACCAACTCAATTCTTCATAAGTTTACTTCCGAAATGCTTTTGTAACTTATTATTACAATACTATACTTATTAATTTTTCTACTAATAAAAACAAAAGTTAGTGTTGACTCATTAAAAACAGTAAGGAAAGTACAAAAATAATTTTTAAAAATGCCTCTCACTTATTTCGTTTTGATTGACATCTGACGAATTTGTAACAAAATTATTCCATTTTGATCGAAATCGGTTTCGTGTCTTCAGAACTGTTGAAAATTTACTGTAGTTATACCGTTTTGACCGAAATCACAAACTTTGGGTCCACTTTTAATACAGTTTTATGCAGCTTTGGTTGAAAATGAGTTTAGATTCAACGCCCCAAAAACTACCGGATTACACCCAAATTGCATCTATCTTAAGAGTACCCTCTCTGCAATCATTTCGTGAACTAAATGATTTTAAATGTTTGTTAAATTTGTGCAATGGTAATATTGATTGTTCAGAATTGCTAGGAAGTTTATGATTCAACGTTCCCCATAGAATTACTCGTCAAACAACAACATTTTCCCTAATGAAACATAAACACTTGTATGCAGAAAATAATCACCTAACAAGAATGTGAAAGCTTGCTGACTGTCATAATAGGGTTAAACTTGGAATAATATCATTAAACCAAGGCAGTTTGTTACGTTCTTGAATCTTAAGATATGAACAGTAAATTTTAATTAACTGTTTTTTTGACTTGGTAGTTTAAGTAAATTGTAAAAGTTTATTATTCTAGTAGAAGTAGACTATAAGCCATTTTTCTTTATTAAATTGTTTTCTATGATATTTAAAGCAGTGTACACCAACCATTGGGGGCCATCCACAAATTTCATCACACGAATTTCATCATTTTTGGGTCCCTCCCTACCCTCATGTCACAGGTTGTCACATTTGTGGGACCCCCCCCCCCCTACCCTGGAGTGACGTCACATATTTTGCAATTTTAAATTTATAAATTAAAACAGCACTTCCAAAATGATTAATGTATTTCTAGTTAAATAATCATATCAACAATAAATCAAACATTTAAGAAAATATAAAAAAACCATAAAAAATCGAATTAATGATACAAAATTGAGTCATCATGTGTCCATGAATTTTGAACCCATTCCTTGATACTGTGTATTATTGGCATAATAGTCACTTCATTCTTGATTTCGATAGTGTTGGGAACATTCGATGTGTCAACATCATCTTAATCTTCCGCCACGAGCCAAAAAGTGATACAAATTATGCATGTGATGTCACAAAGTTTATGACACGTCCCCCCCCCCCTTGTCACACTTTGTTGATCCCCTCCCCCCCCTCAAGGTGTGACGTAATTTATGGATGGCCCCTTGTGAATTTTTAAAGTTGTACGAATGGACCCAAAGTCCGTAAACAAGTAAATAAATAAATAGAAAGGGTTTTGACGAGAAGTGTAGTTATTACATTTTGTTCGTCAGCTCCTCATATGAGCTGATTTGGTAGGATTGCTACTGTTATATATTTGTGGTCGCGGTGTGATACGTTGTGTGCGGGGTTCCTTTGGCCACCTGTACGTCCAAGGAGTCATCTTCCCAGGTGACTCCACACCGGAAGTCGGCATTCAGGAATCCGGGCCATTCATCCCCGCTGCTCAGGGGTGTCCGCGGGAACGACGCGAAACATCCACTTTCTACACTCGAACTCGCCGCCATGCCACACGTTTGCTGTACAAATTCTGCCAGTGTGTGAGGCTGACATATCACACGATGGTTACATTAAACTGGTAGTCGAAACTGCAGGTAACAGATAATTGGCTGCAGTAAAAAATAATGCACTAGCACGGATTCGTGTTCAAGTGTACGACGCAATTATTAGTGACGAGACTAGCAAAGGTATTAATGCCACAAGAATTCAGAGATATGGTTGAAAGGGAAGAGATGACCCAGACCGCAAGATTGACTCGAATTCAGTGGGAAAAGTTTCTGTTGTAGATGAGGGATGCGGGGATTGGAATACTTTACGAGGGAAAGTGGTGAATAGTTTACCAAAAACACTGAAATAATTTAAAATCAAAATTTTTAAATAGCAAAAGTAACTTAATGGGTAGTTTCACCGAAAGAATTTAAGACAAAAACGAATGTTTTAAAAAAGGGAAAATGGGTGTATAGGGATATCGCCACTTGAGAATGCACTGCATCAAAATTAAATTATATCAACGCGGAATAGTGGTTCGCCCTAGACTGCCATTAGTAAGGTTAGGATCTTTATGACCAAAAATCTAGAGAAATATCCATGAAAATATGCCCTTAAATACGGGGAAATATGACGTATAACAAAATATGACCAAACATTTAAATTTTCCATACATCAAAACATTCTCAGATATATATTTATTTTATTTAGTAGTGTCCCTTTCATTAACACAACAGAATTTGCTCCGTTCACTCATTGCACCGCTGGAAAATTAAATTTTAAATCACTTTCTTGAAGTCACTTTAATTTCACATAATTTACAGGAAAGAAATCTGTACTACCACCAAGTGTGGTGGATTTGTAGAGCAAAAATGTAGGTGGGTGAAGGAAAGGGGTAAAAGGGAAATTGCCATTGGAGCGTGCGCTCCATTACAATTAATTAAGTTAAAATCTGTCTTTTTCGCACTTCAGTTTTAATAAGAATTTCCTTAAGTTTCTGTTATAAAACAAGGTATATTAAAAAAGTATGTCCAGCAGAATTTGGCAAGTTACATTAAAGAGTTTAAGATGTCGAAGACAGCGAGATAATACTACAGTAAAACCAAAACAAACTTTCCTCTGCAGACAGTGTTCTCAGCTTTATAAGAACCCATTGGACTAGTCCCTCACCATCTAGATTGCAGCAGACGTTCAATCATACCTTCTTAAGTATATCTTCGTTCGTGAAACAATTTGATTTTTTGTCTATGGCTTTACGCCTCGACATCGTCGAGATCGGAAAAGGAGTGGGGGTAAAGAAATGTAAGAAATTAGGCCATTGCCTTTTAAAGGAACAATCCCATCATTCAGCTGGAGTGATTTGGAGAAATCATGGAAAACCAATGATGGTTGTTTGGACGACGAATCGAACCCGAGTCTCCCGAATGCGAGGACATGGCGTTACCGCTCACCCAACACGCTCGGTCATGAAAAGAAAATCAAGAAGTATAGGGTATCCACACGAAACCTCCCTGATTTAAAAGTATAATATAAAAAAGTATTAAACATAGAATCTTACGATTTGCACTATACTGTAGAACAGCTCAAAAAGTATTATTTATTTATTTATTTATTTCCATTTACATTTGACCCAGCATCTAGAGGCTAAACTGGGCCGCTAATCTTCCCTTAAGACCATGTTTAAAAAACAAATTATGTTAATACTATTAATGTAAATAATCCCATAAATGCGGTAGCAACTAAAACAGGAAAAAGTTACAGTTAAATATCTAATCCTAATAAATCAGCACTACAAACTACACTAAATAACACAAAAAAAAAACTGAAAAAATAAAATATTAGGTACTAAACAGTTCTTTGACTGTCCAGCTTGTGAATGAAGTCTCATTCTTATCCTCACATCCAGGTGGTTGGTCGAAGGGTGAGTGTGTGACGTGAGACCATAGCTCTCACTCCTGGTATCGACTGTGGCGTAGACCCCAGCTCTTCAGGAAGCTGCCCTCCTGGAATACATGAAGTACTCCAGCAGTCACTCAGAAGTGAGATTCCTCTGGAAACTTAGATGTGGCTACAGCAGGTCATGATGGATGTCTACGTCGGTTTCCGCCCTCAGCTTTCTTCCGCTCCAGATATTTCTGCTTTTCAATTTGAGAGGCTATTTCCGCGCCTTCATTTAGATAGTGCCATAGTCTCTCTGAACGCAGTATGTCAAAAATCCTCAGACCTTGTAGCTGTTGTTGCTGAGTGATTCTCGTCTCTGCTGTTGTTCTGCATTCCCACACCACGTGCTCTGGTGTGCTTTCCTTGCCACACTCGCAGTTACGAGTTGGTGTAAGTCCACGTTTGTTTAAGAAGCTTCTGTATGGTCCATGGCCGGTTATGTATTGGATTAGTCCTGGAGAAGGTTGTAGGAATTTCATGCTGATTCGTTCAGCTACAGATGGAAACATGTCGTACGTTCTACGACCTGTTACACTAGTGTCCCACTCATTTTGCCATTCTTCAATCAGTACATTCCACAATTCCTTTTTTGTCCATACTTCTTTTCCAGTTATTTCTACCACCTTTTCCATCCTGTTCTTCCTCAGCCAATACATTGCTCCTCGTCTCCTCACTTCTAGATCTAGGGGCAGTACACCTGCTGCTACAGCTAGAGCTGCTGTTGAAGTTGTGCGATATGCACCGGTAAGCCTGATGAGTATCGTTCGTTGAAGCCTCCGGATTTTCTCCCTCGGCTTAACCTTTGTGAGGTGCTTGGCCCAAACGCTTGCAGCGTAGCCGACAATGGATGCAAGTATCACGTTATTGTATGCTGTCATTGCCAGGGCAGGGATTTGAAACTGTCTGTGACCTATACTTATGATTGCATTCATAGCACGTAAAGCTCTTCCGCAGACCTCCTCCAAGTGGGCTCGAAAGTTAAGACTCTCATCCAGCCACAGGCCCAAGTATCTGCTTACGGGACTCCGGCGTATTTTCGCATTACCTACCCTTATAGTGGGATTTCGTTTAAGTCTTTTCTCTTTTGAAAATACCATATAGTTTGTCTTATTTAGAGCGAGTTTCAATTTCACTTCTTCACACCACTTCATAAGAATTTTAAGCACTATCTCACTTTTCGCTTCGATTTCAGCTCTTGACATCCCTTCCACGAGGAGAAGAAGATCATCTGCAAAGGCAACCAGTCCTAGCAATTCAGGTGTCCGTTGAAGAATTTCCAGTAATGGTTCTAATGCTAAATCCCAAAAGATAGGGCCGCAGACAGATCCCTGGGGGCAGCCTTTATTTATTTCTCTTTTGATTTTGTCGTTAGGGCATCTCATGGTAACAGTTCTATGCTTGCAGTAATCTCTCAGGCTGTAGTACAGCCGCTTTGGACAGCGGATTTTCCGGAGTCTTGCAAACAATGCTGGCCACCACAAGTTGTCGAAAGCCCCCGAAATGTCAACAAGGACTCCCACCACATATTTCTTTTCAGATCTTTCGACTATCTCGATGGCTCGGTTTATTGCATCCTCAGTCGATGTTTTTGTCCTGAAACCATACTGATTGGGATTCATACCAATCGATGTTCTGAAGTCCTGAAGTTTTCGACACAGTACTTTTTCCTGTACCTTCCCCATCACGTTTAGTAGGCAAATAGGGCGGTAAGATTTCGGCATAAGGGGATCTTTATCGGCACCTTTCTTAAGTATTACAACTTCACCATGCTTCCAGATGCTTGGTATTCTTCCTTGCCTGAGACATTCGTTGAATAGTCTGCACAGAACTGGAGCTACATCCAAGATCAACTTTTGTATCACTTCAGCAGGGATTCCGTCTGGTCCTGGTGCTTTTCCCACTCTCAGAGAATTAATTGCTGATACTACCTCGTCCAGTGTTAAAAAGTATTAGACAAAAAAATCAGTGCACTTCTGTGTATGCTTTTTTCGTAGCCTTCAAAATGTCTAAGCGACATTCAAATTCAGCCCAAGTGCGCCCAAGCATGTCTGGAGTGATGAAACCGATAGCATTCACAATTCTTCTGAGGAGTTCGAATCCCCGTCCGGGCATCCAGATTTGGGTTTTCCATGGCTTCCCCAAATCACTCCAGGCGAATGCCGCGATGCTTCCTTAAAAAGGCCATGGCCGAATTCCTTCCCATTCCTTCCCCCCATCCTTCACCGTCTCTAAAGACCTCGCTGTTGAGAGACGTAAAGCAGTTTTCTGAGGAGATCTCCAACATCACGTTTATGTGAGGCGTACGCAGTGTCTTTCACATAACCCCACAGAAAAAATCCTGGAGATCGTGGTGGTCACTTGTACGCTCCATATCCTCCAATACATCGCTGTGGAAATGTTCTGCCCCTGATGTCACGAACCTGATTGTCTGTTTACAATCGCAGTGGCTAGAAATTTGTCACTCCATGAAGTACATGTAGGAAATATCTTTGGATAGCGATTGGTGACGATGTTTCAGCATATAACTCAACGCACGGATGTCTATCTTGTGAAATAATAATTTTTCAACATCTGAAAACAAATTAAAACTCTAACTTGGAAAGAATCATACAAAAAAAAACCTTTTGAGTTGCTTTACAGCAAAATATGAACCGCAAAGTTCTATGTTATAGAGTTTTTTTGTTTTTTTTTTAATTTGTACTTTGAAATCAGGGAGGTTTCATGTGTCTACCATGTATATACAAAAGTGATGAAATGTAGCAGAAATGATACCAATACTAATTGATTAAATATAAAAATAGGATCGGATGCAATAGGAGAAGTAAGTGAATTCTGTTACTTGGAAAGCAAAATTACAACCGATGGCCGAAGCAAGAATGATGTTAAAAGCAGAATAGCACTAACAAAAAGAGCCTTCATGAAAAAAAGAAATATTTTAGTTTCAAATATTGATCTAGGAATTAGAAAGAACCTTTTAAAACTCTTTTGTGGAGCACAGCACTTTACGGTAGCGAAATATGGACTTTAGGAATACCGAAAATAAAGAAAATTGAAGCATTAGAAATGTGGTGCTACAGAAGAATGCTGAAAATTGGGTGGACAGACAAAGTAAGAAATGAACGAGTTTTGGAAATAATGGGTGAGAAAAGAAGTTTGTGGAAGAAGCTTACAGAAAGAAGAGACAGGCTGGTAGGTCATATTTTGAGACATGCTGGGTTGGTTAATTTGTTAGTGGAGGGAACAGTCGAAGGTAAGAACTGTGGAGGAAGACAGAGATTAGAATATATGATGCAGATAATTGAGGACGTGGGTTGTAAGGGATGGAGGATTGCATCAAATCAGTTGAAAGACAGCAAAAAAAAAAAAAAAAAAAAACATGTATATGGACAGCTACAATAGACTGCCAACCTATTCACATGCAACATTCTTTCAATACACCAGAATAGCTTCAACAGCAGCAATGGTCACTTCACTTCCCACGAATCATACGGATTTTAATAACTGAAGTAAGTATTAAAAAAAATCATTACGACGAAATTTTGGGCGAATGAAGTTGGTCGACAGGTGGGATCCTGAGTGTTTGGAATGTGTTGCGACTTGGAGTGGTTTGGTTATTTGAGAGGCAGGATTTTACAGGTAGGTCCTTCCAGAGCAGGACTATTAAGGACCCTCCAGGAGTCAGGTGGCGTACGTGATCGGTCACTAGACGCGAGGATTATCAGGCTGACTGGAGAGGAACGTGGTCGGCCGTCAGCACAGCGTATTATCAGCTAACTCGAGTGGGACCTGCTCCAACAAACTACACTCACTATCCTACAAGTCCTCCCATCTATAGCCGATCTCTTCATCTCAATGTACGCAGTTAATTGCTTTAATATTACTAACACCAGCTAATGAAATTAGATGCCAAAAGATGGAAACCGCTTATCGCCTAACACAAAATGTCTACAACAAAAAATGCATCTCCAAGCACACAAAACTGAGACATTACAATACAGTTATTAAACCAGAATGTCTTTATGGATCAGAAACTCTTATTTTTAACAGAAAAAAAGATATAGAAAACATTGAGAAAAAAGAACGCAAAATTATAAGGAAAATTTTGGGCCCAAGACTCATAGGAGACCAGTACAGACTCAAAAGTAATCAGGAAATACTTCAATATGCAGACATTCACAGTGATATTAGAAAACGCCGACTAAAATTTTATGGACACATCAAAAGAATGAACCCTAACAGACTTACAAGACAAATAGTTGAATTCTATGAAAACCGAAGTAAATCAATATCGGATACAATGGAATTGATTGGAGAAATCAAGAAAGACCTCAAATTAGCAGGAATTGTTCCAGAAGATTTCGAAAACAGAGACATATTTAAATCAAAAATTCACAAGTGGCAAGTTGACCGGGAGGAAAGATTAAGGAACAGATCAGGAACAACATGGTCAGTTGAGAGAAAAGAAGCCCACAGCAAGCGTATGAAGGAAATATGGGCACAAAGGAAAGCGAACAAACGCTTCTGAGTACTTTGCGTAGTCCTAATGGGCTTATCCGTAAATAATAATAATAATTACTAACACCTGTTGGTCGCGACTTCGTACGTGTGAATTTATAATTTTATTCCTAAAATCGGATAAAATCCCCAAATATACTGTAATAAGTTGTGTCTGTGCATGAAATATATGAAAGGTAATACACAAATTAACTGCGAGAGAAGCAAAGCCTGGGTGACCGATATAACACACGCTATCCGTCTTTCTATTAGCGATCCGTTGATTTTCAGAATTTACTGACAAAGTATGTTACTTTTCCCGAAGAAACTATCGTGTGTTCTTCCTAATGATAAATATTATTTTCTTGTCAAATTTCATCAAGATCGGTTTAAACATTTGGTCGTGAAAATATAACAAACAAACAGAGAGACAGAGTTGCTATAGAATTTATAATATTAGTGTAGATTTTTGTTACTGTTATTATTATTATTTGTGGATAATCCCATAAAGACGACACAAAATAATTAGAAGCGTTTGTTTGTTTTCCATACACTTGCTGTGGGCTCTTTTCTCTCATCACACCATATTGTTCCACTTCTTTTCTCCAGTCTTTCCTCCCGATCAACTTGCACCTTGTGAATGTTGGATCTAACGGTCTCCTTGTGGAGTAATTCCTGCTATTGTGAGGTTTTTCTTGATTTTTCCAATCTGTTTCATTATACATATCTGATACTGCTTTACATCGGTTTTCATATAATTCAACTATTTGTCTTATCATGCGGTCAGTCTTCATTATTTTGTCGTGTCTGTAGAATTTTAGTCTTGTTTTCTAATATCTCTGGCGAATCTTTGTAGCTAATAATATTTCGTGATTAGTTCTGAATCTATATTGTTTTTTCTGTAAGTTTCTGGACCAAAATTTTCCTTATAACTTTATTTTTCTCAGCATTTTCTACACCTATTTTCCTCTTAATATATACTAATATTCGTCATCATCTGCTGTTCCTTCACTCGACTATTCCCCCCAGTAACGAACTAAGCAATTCTGAATTTCTAGAAATGTGATCCACCTTACCCGTTCACTTAATTTTCAACATCCTTCTCCGGCACCATTTTTCAAACACTAAAAACTCTTTCCGGATGATCAATCAGATAAGTTCTGCCACGCAAAAACTTTTACCAGCTACCTCCACTGTCTTCACCTGACGAAGACGACGAAGGTAGCTGGTGAAACGTCTGACATGGCAGAATTTAACCGACGAAACATCCAGAAGAGTTTTTAGGAGCTCCAGAAGGGATTATATTCTCACATTTCAAACGGTTTAATTTTTCTTTTTTCTTGTATTCTTCGTCCATAATTCACTTCCATAAAGTACGATATTCCATACACACTGTTCTAGAAACTTCTTTCTGATTCCTATGTCAGTGTTCAACACCAAATGATTTCTCTGTTTCATGAGGTACCGGTATCTTTTTCTTGATGCATTTCTTGGTTTGGTCATGAGTTGTAATTTTACATCGTATAGTTAATGTACTATTATTGTCATCATTTATGGTACTTTTGATGATTGACTTTTTTCTTTGCTTTATATTTGGACCAGATTGCTCTAAAACAACCTTTTTCGCGCCATTTAGAAATTTACGAACATCCTAACTCTTCAGTTAATAATAAATAATAGCTCACAAACTCTTTTTAATGTCTTGCTGTCGTACGCGTTTCGCCTCTTTTCGAAGTATCGTCGGCGATGGACAGTTTGCATTGATGTAGGTAGATTTTATAGTAGCACATTTCTGTTTTCATCCCAAAAGATGTCCCATTTGGATACATCTGTCAAGTTAGTATCAGATTTATGTGGCACTACACAAAATTATTTGCCAAGCCGTAAACATTGAGTTATACCAATGTTCATCCAGACTTCCCATTTTTGCGAATTTAAAAATTTAATTTTTGGGGATAAATTGTTAAAGACACAAAACCAGTCACGGTCAACTGTTTTTATTTTGGCTACCTGATAGTCTTTTGGATGGAGGCGTACTTTCATACTTTCTCAGTTGAATTTTAGTTGAAATTTTCAGTACGTTGCTTTTGCCTCTAAAACCCTCCTCCCTCCCCCCGTATGGCACTTATTTTTATTCCCTTATCAATTTCCAGAAGACATTTTGTACTGTTTTCTCTTAACAGACTATCGTTAAACTTCTTGCGTCTATAATTAATAGAACTGATATTTGCGTTATGTACTTTTCTGTATTTATATGTATTCTGAATGAAATGTTGACCCTAGGAACTCCTGCAAGCGAAATATTATTGGGAAAAACCTCTTTCTCAAGTACAGTTACGGATCTTTTCTTTTTTTTCTAGAGGTGTTCTTAAAAACGTTCTCCTTATCCCATTCATTATTGTTCATTATTTGATAAAATAGAACAAACTAAGAAGAGCTGCATTTTTCTTATTGCTTTTGCTGCAGTTCTGTTACACTCTTTCTACACTCTCAGGGAATGATTATATGATCTGCTTAAAGGATTTCTATAACTCATTGGGTAGTGAAAACTCGCTGGAAAAACATTTTGAATAAGCCTCGTTAAGTTAACAGTACGGTGCCACTTGACAACGCACTTTTAACTTCAGCGGGCACTGAAATTCACTTGACAGAACAAAATTAGAATTATTTTATCGACGAGAGGCATAGTCATACGCGGGCGATACTAATCAAAACAGCTTTATTTCAAACCATCAAAACAATACAAATTGTCACTGGCTTGGAAAAACCGGTGTGACGTCTGTGAACGAATTTGAGTCCAGGTATGGCATGTCTATTGTTTTTCGAATCGTAATGTTTTTTTTAATTTTTTTTTTTTTTTAATTTTATTTATTGGCCTTTGGTCTGCGACCATTTAGCCATCTTGCAACTACAACAGTTTACATTAACTATATTACAATAACAATTTTACAATGGCAACATGGTAATAAGACCTTTATAATAACATTGCAATAAAAACATTGTAACAATAGTGCGATAACATTATAATAGCAACATTACAAAGGTAACTTTACAGGACATCAATCGCAATGTTTGTTAGTTCCAATGCGCCGGACGCGTGCAACCCAACGCTATGACTTCAAGTAACACGCATGCGCAGCACTGTCAGTATATAGGGTATCTAAATTACGTACGAATATAATTAAATGAAGGAAATTAATATCCCCGTGCTGTTGTGGGTTCTGTACTTTATTTCAACTGTGACGAATAATATGAATGAGATGCTACTTGGAGGGGGGGGAGCGAGTCAACCCCTGTCCTCCCTCCCCCTAGACCAAACCACGTGCTTTATGGACTCTCCCTTCACCCTTTCTCCGCAGCAGTACGGTAGTGTATTATTCGGTTGGCCTGCTAGTCCTTACAGTACTCGCCCTGTAGTCCGGTATGTTGTTTGGCTTAGTGTATCGCTTGGGGCGCGGCGTAGTGTATTTCCCCCGAGTGCAGTGCGGCGCGGCGCCTGTAATCTCTATTTGTGTTGTTGCGGGGGCGTCGGCAGCTGCAGCGGGTCTGTCCAGCTGCCCTCCTAACAACGCGCGCGTCCGTCACGTTAAATGCCCTATCACACGCGCTCGCGCAAACACGACAATCTACGCAGTCTTTTCTTTCTCTCTGTTACGCATCTCACCCGTAAATCAATCAATGCGAATAAAAGGCTAAGCTTGGTCATCGTGTAGCCATGTCAATAACGCAGACGTCAAACACCGAGCCATCACTCGTGGATTAACAAAGGCCAGAGATGTTATTTGAGGTTATGAGTGTTATTTAATAACAGTTCCATTTAGCTAAGCATCCACTTAGAAAAAACACAAAAGTATGTGTTTCATTTAAATTAAAATATTAATTATTAATTGCTTTTTATGTATTTATTTATATTTCAATTACTTCTTTATAGGGTGTTCTGTTGTTTATTATATCTGTTTTCATTAAAGCATTTTTAATGTCCTTTTCAGTTTCAGTGAACCATGTAGGTTTGGATTTGTATTTGTTTAGTAAGGTGAAGATCTGTTTTGTTAGTCTATTGTTACGCATTCTGCATATGTGCCCGTAAAATTGCAGTCTTATTTTCCTCATTATAACTGTTAATTTGTCTATTTTCGAATATAGTTCTCGGTTTCGTCTTAATTTGTATTCAGCATTACTATTACGTTTAGGCTCCGGTATTTTTCTCAAGATTCTTCTTTCTACTTTTTACAGTTTTTCAAGAACCCATATCTTGTTAGTTTAAGCGTTTCTACCTAATACAACGTTTCTGGTCTAACCACTGCTTGATAGTGCCTTAGTTTTGTGTTGCATGATAAGGATTTTTTGTTATGTACCTACTTTGTCAAATGAAATGCTCTTTCCATTTTATGTATTCTAGTTTCCATCGTTTTTTTTTTGTGTGTGTCGCTCGTTATCCATTTTCCTAAATATTTAAAAGAATTTGTTTTAGCTATAGTTCCGTTGCGAAGTTTAAGATTGTGCATTTATTATCTTAATTGGTTTTATTTGTGAGCGTGAGTGATCTTAGCTTCCGCTTCATCTGTAGTGTTACGTGAAACTTTTTATTACTTCAGTACTTTTTATTTTTTTTTTATTTTTTTTTAATGGCATTCGGCAACGGAGGCCATACAGCCAGCTCAATGTGTATTTTTTCCAATGTATGGACGCCACAGGACGGACAAGACATTCACACTGACACACAACACTTAACATCCATGCCCGCAGCCGGATTCGAACCGGCGGCCTTCGGCACGTGGAGCTAGCACTCTAGCCCCTACGCTACCGAGGCCGGCTACTTCAGTACTTTTTCTAGAGGTTGTCGTCTGTTAACAACTGAATGCAAATTAATAACACAAACTAAACTACAAATTAATGGAAAACTAACAGTCCATTTTAAATCTTATACATGGCACCGAGCGTGGTGGCCTCGCATTCGGGAGGACGCCGGTTCGAATCGCCGTCCGAGCATCCAGATTTGGGTTTTCCACGGTTTTCCTAAATCACTCCAGGTAAATGACGGGATACTTCCTTAAAAAGGCCATGACCGAATTCCTTCCCATTCCTTGCCCCCATCCTCTCCCGTCTCTAAAGACCTCGCTGTTGAGAGACGTAAATCAGTTAAAAAAAAGGTCTGTTGAACTTAATGCAAACTAATGACACGAACTGAACTACAAGTTAATGGAAAACTATCAGTACATTTGAAATCTTATATATGGCACCGAGAGTGGTGGGTGAGCGGTTAACGTTCTGGCCTCGCATTCGGGAAGACGCCGGTTCGAATCACCGTCCGAGCATACAGATTTGGGTTTTCTATGGTTTTCCCAAATCACTCCAGGCGAATGCCGGGATGCTTTCTTCAAAAGACCATCGCCGAATTACTTCCCCCGTTCCTTGCCCCAGTGCTTTCCCGTCCCTAATGACATCAGCGTCGACGAGGCATAAGCCACAAGCGACAGCGTCATATATGGCGACCAGTCACAGGACAAGAGGATCGCAGTAGTATGTGTGGTACACCGTCATAGCTTTCCACATATGAATTCATTTAGTGGAGTCTAACCCCAGAATGGTAACGTATCACATCAGGCACCGAGACACACATTGAGCGTGGAAGTTAACTCCCCGCCGTGGTGTGACTCCCTGTGTAATGGGTGTCACCCCTCCTGTATAGCAACAAGCTACCGCCACCCCAGCCAGCACCCCTACCGGGGGAGGGGCTCACACAATCACACGGGGAGGCACAGTGCCATGCCACTTATTACGGTTCTCTGTAACTACTCGGCAAATGGTTGCATCGTCTCCACTTTCAGCTTCAGTTTTTAATACGTAACTAGTGTAAGCCCGTACGTCACGGGACTAGAATAGTTCCAGTTTTTATGGTCAAAGAGTATGACAGATTGACCTGATCTGCCCAAATACGAACCTGACCTGTGTTTCATCCTTAGAATTAAAAAATCTTGAGCTTGAAAACCTCAGAAGAATTAATAAACATAGGTATTAAATACGGACAGGGAGGATCGCGCTATCGTGTAATTGTTTCAACTTGAAAATAAAAACTTGTCTTGTATTTGGCCCTTAAAGTTCACTCTGCAAAATTTGAAGAATTCCTGTTAGCTTCGAAAGCATGACATTGTTTTTTGTTGAGGATTGCCATTCATACTGTAATATTTCGTAGTAGTGTCTGTAACGGCCAGAGAAATTAATGCAGATTCCAGATTATTAAACAATTGAGCAATTCCATGAAGAAATGAATTGCCAGAATACTCTATTCATATTTGGTCTGATGTCCACTTTAAACAACCTAATAACTTACTTACAGCGAACATGAACAAAGACCATTAACGAAAGTGGTCAGTAAAATATGCAAAAAAAGCAAATATATCGTAATGCAATCATCAAGCAACTACGTTATCGAAAGTTTTAACCAAATTGAAATTTATCAAAGGCCGGAATAACAATTGACATTAGTGGTTACAGTAGGGACCATGAGTAATTTAATATTTTTTAAAGTTTTTTTTAAAGTTTTTCTATGTTGCTTTCGATAGCAACATGTTACTGCAAAGAAGTTTCACGTTTTTTCAGCCATAAAGTTTAGCGACATTTTTTTTTAACTATGTAATACTACGAAAAGCAAACTTAATGAATGTATCACGGCAGTTCATTTGGTAGCAGTTTCTTAGCTATTAAATTGTTGACATAAACTCGAATTTCTTATAACGATATCTCTGGTGGCTGCTATATTGTGAGCGAAAGCTGACACGTGACACCGTTCTCCAGCCAATAGCTATCGAGGCGAGTGAGTGAGTAAGTGAGCATAGGAAATTGTATAGTAGATGGCTTTACGCCTCGTCGACGTCGATATCATTAGATACAGGTTTCCGTTTCAACTGTATAAACAGCAAAACACAGAACACATGGCACAAAACTTACTCGTTCACAGACAGATGGCTCCACTCACAACCATCTCTGAGGTTTTATCGTCCCTAAACACTTCGACGTCGACAGAATGTAAAGCGTCAAACAAACTGTTGTCTGATATGTTAGATGTGATACTTGTTTTCTTTGAGACCTTCTCACTATAATTTTTGTCTTCTGTTATCTACAGCTCGTGGAATAAACTGAATAAGAAATTTCGTTTAGCTTTAATACTAAAGTAACGTAACATACGAGATGTTAATTGCGATATTCCCTCGATCATCCCTTGATGTGCGATATGAATTGTTAACAGAAATGCCGAAAGTATTCGTAGACTCGTTTGTTGAATGTCGAAGGTTTGCATCACAAAGCATGTGGAAAGCAACAGTGAAGTTATGTTATAATCAATCACACTTACGCACTTTGTCGTCTTCGGTACTGACGCAAAATCACATAAAGTTTATGCACAAAAAAAAAACTCTATCCCATTTGCTGTGCAATGACTTTGTAAATAAAATTCTATCTACAAACAACGAATGTGGATAATTCTCTTGTTAAAAAAAATCATGCGTTTCGCCCTTATGATGTCGGGAATCGTCAGTGCCTTTAACTGTATGTTTCTAGATGTATATCATTACAATTTTTATTTACAATACATACGCTATACTTCAGATATGGTGATAATCTTCACATGGCGGTTTGGAACAGAAATTTATGCACTTTTACAGACCTGTGTTGCAGTCGAACATTCTGCCAAATGTTATCTGCAAGCATTTACTTGTTGCTATTTACGCATCTAAGACTTAAAATACATAGCAGTTGTAATGATACACATGTAGAAAGATACGTTTACGACCACTGATGCTGCTGCACACCACAAGGGGGAATCCATAAATTACGTGAGGTGTTTTTCCCGATTTCCGCCCCCCCCCTTTTCCTGGTGAGACTTCGTTAGATCTAGTCCGACCCCACTCCCCCCCCCCCCTGTCTGGTGAGATCTGGTAAAAATGGCCCTCGCAACCTTTTTTTAAATATAAATATATATATATATGTCTCACCCTTCCAAAGCCGGTTACACCCCCACTTTTCGACTTTCGCGTGTTTTGTAGACTTTTTTTTGGCTCTACAGTCCAACAAAAATTTTCAAAACCTCACGTGAGATTTCCGTTCCCCCCCCCCCCCCCCCTCCATCTTGGTGAGATTTCAACGGACCCCTCCCCCTTCCCTATTTCACATTGAAAACATTCAACACAACAATTGTTTGTAGACGGTATTTTATTTACATAATTTAGGGTTAGAAATTTTAACGGAAATCAAGAAAGGTAGAAACTGCAAACAAATAAAGGAAGAAATAGAAGTTGTCCACTTTACAAGCATGAAGATTTAGGCTCGGTTTTCAAGATTATCTGCATTTTTTTTCAGTTATTTTTTTCACGCGTACCGTCTGATTTCCATGCTCGCTAACTTTGTTTCATCCAGTGTTCCTGTTCAAATGCTATTTACCGGATGTAAAGACGCATTACACGATAATTGCTGAAATGAACCGACAGATGCTGTCAGAGCAAAATTACTCGTCAGCGTACTAGCTGACGACACAAAAGACGTTTCACGCGAATAAAATAAAATTAAAAACCAAAAACTAGCCAAAGGGATAAGGAAAGGAAAGCGCAACGTACTTACAGATAAAGTATGTGATACACGAAATGGTAGCAGAGTCTAACTTGGTTAGCACAGAAATATAATTATAGGGTGCGGATCACATGCTATATCTGAACTATCAGCGAACTGGCTTATATAGTCCTGGAAGACGGTAGAGTCACAGTACCGTATACAGTAGAACAATAGTGTCATCTGTATCTAATGCTAGTATGCAGCGATACATTGCAACCAAATATTAGTACGAACAGCGAGTGTTCTCAAGGTATTCATCATCACAATGATTGGGCTAAATTTTAACGTAATAAACGTCTGTACCAAATCGAACTCTCTCCATGGCATAACCCACATATTTTTTCAGTAACCCAATAACAGACAGAAGACGAGCAGCTTTCTATAGAGTATCATAAAGAATAATAATCATCTCCACTACTATAAAATAAGGTAGAAATATTTAAATCTTCCCAACAGTATTTCTCAAATTAATTGGCCTGAAACTTTGATATTAAATAGATCCATTTATTTCATGTTATCTTGTTACCAAGCGCTGCTTTCATGAAACCCCTCTAAATATCCTCTTCCCACTTTATTAGAAGAATTATAGTATCATAATGCACATGATTCCTGTACTTCTCCATGTCCAATCTCAGTTTTTTTTTTTTTAATGAAAACAATCAAACTGGTACGACTATCTTCTAAGCATTCAGAAATAACGGGTCGAACACAAAGTTCTGGCAGTTAATTTCTTCGAGCTTACTATAACAGAGAATATAGTAAAAATATCTACATCCAATATAAATACCTTGTCAAAAATAACACGTTGAAAGCAGTGTTCTGCTAGTTAATTCCCTCCCAGTTTTTTTTTACTAAATGTAATTGTTATTAAATAACGCTCATAGCCTTCAAAATGATGTAATATACGGATTACATATTTCTTAGTTTACTGAACAGCGATATCTCTGGACAGATAGTATTAGAAAACATATACATTGACTGAATATAAATAAACAAAAAGCAAATAACATTTAATATGTTTATAGTTTACTTCTCTTTCACTGTTCTGGCTAGTCATTCTTCGTGGTTGCTTAATTAACTTAATAGAATTGTCATTAAATAACAGTGATAACCTCGATTATGCATTAATATCTCTGGCCGTTATAAATTCGGCAACGGAGGCTGGGAGCGTGAGTCGGCGTTACACGGTGACGAAGCTTAGCCTTTTATTAGTATCGATTATTATTGTGATGTCTTGCTGAAGCTTTCATTCACAATAATACACGTAAGTCAGCCAGTAAATAAGGTGGTTGTAGTAACGAACGAGATATATTAAGAAGAACTAAAGGGGAAAAAAACTGGTAGTCCATAATATTAATGAATACTGTGTATTAGTCCAAATTTAAAGCCTATAACGTATTTATCCTTCTAGTTATTTTCACTCTAAAATTTCAGATAAATGAGAAGAATATGTCAGGTCCTGAATTGGAAACGATTTTCTGTAAAATTATGAAAAGTGGACTTAACACATTTTTCCAGCTGGCTCTTGTTTGATAACAAATGTACGGGGGATTCACATCATCAAAAGTAAGCAACTAAATAAACAATAGAAATACATCAACCAAGCTTAATGGTTAATTTGTGTTGAAGACAAAATGTTTTACAGCAAAAGTATTTTTCATTTCACGAGCACCCTACCAACATACCTGTCATTTTATCTGAGTTACTTGTGCTATACTTGTCTGATATTTTTATAATCTTGTTCGTATTGATCGCAAAATAATGTGAAATTAAAAAAAAAAATTACTGTGTGCACGCAGCCTATACATTATTATCTGCCAAATTCAGAGATGAAGCTACAAGTCGAACAGAGGTTATGGTAAATTCGACTGACAATTTCAATCCGTATTTAGTTTCGTATGTGGTATTATACTCACAGTGATCATGACAAACGGAAAATGCGAATGTGTACTGGCAACTTTGGCATCATTATTCTATTGAACTGATGATTTATAGTCAGACGTTTGCTTGTTTGCAGATGGATTAATGTTATATAACGGGGTTAAAACAGGACAGACTTATGAGCTAATATCTAGTTCGGCATAACAATACGGAATAAAGATAAATGTCATAAGGAGTCAGCTTATTAGGAACATGGATATAGAAATAAAGCTTTTGCATGAATATAAGCGGTAGGATGTAAAGTTTTTTAAACGCATAAATCGTAAATATACTGGAATATGTAATAGTACACTCAATTAGACAGGTGACAGTGTGAATACTGCATTTATTGGTATCAGTGATTACGGGATGTACCAAAAAAATAGAGGGAACAAAAATTTGAACAGGTCCTTATTTAAATCTTATGGGTTAGCATCGGACCTAGGTTATGGGTTCAAAGGAAGGCAACTAAATTTGTTTGTAAATTACCGCAGAGCACAATCTGTAACAGATAAGATAAAGAAGCTGGCCTGGCAATCATTGGAAGACAGGAGGGGGGTGAAGAGAGTGCTCGGAGTGTACAAGACATATACAGTATTAGTGACGAGACTTTGAAAGATATTGGTAGGAGAATTATGAGTAGAGCATGGAAGGAAGAATACGTCAATGACCATTAATAAGCACTTTATATCAGGCATAACGAAGCGAGAAAATTTTCATTTATTTGCAAATTTTAATTTTTAATCAATGGATATGCTCAACACAACACTGAAAATTCGTTTAATGCAGATGTATGTGGCACGAAAATGGTTCCTCAGTAATATGGTGTATCACAGTAATATACAAAAATATTAATAATAATCTACACTAACATTATAAATGCGAAAGTAACTCTGTCTCTTTGTCGTTTCTTACGTTTTAACCATTAAACGGCTAAACCAGTCTTGATGAAATTTGGCAAGAAAATACTATATATCATTAGTAAGGACATAGCATACTTTTTTGAATAAATAACACATTATTTCATGACATTTTCAAAACTAACCTAATGGTGATAGACAGACGGATATCGTGTGTAGTAGTCTCTGTAATGTTATATCGCTCACTCAGGCTTTTGTTCTCTTGTAGTCAGTTTGTGTGTGATCTGTTCATAAATTTCATATACAGACGCATCTTATTGCACAGTATAGACGTAGATTTCCGCCAGTAGCGTGAGTACACTTACAAAAGACATATTTTTTCCCATGTGCAGTTATATATAGCTATAGTTTCCAACCACCAAAAGCTATATATTTCAGCAAAACCTAAAACATTGTGTATAAAACTGCATTGACAGAAAATGAGATAATTTTAAACTACAGTCTGCCGGAGGAACTGTGGTAGGTATTCTCGGACAGTTAACCCCCTCCCCCTTTAATTTGTTGTTATTTTCAAACATGTTTCAAATCGGTTCCCTTCAAATGACAGATTTAATGGTAAAATGGCATACTGATGGCTTTGCCCTCATATTATTCTCCTTTCGTGCTTTATGGGACACCATTTACTTAACTTATAGCTTTCTACCGGGTGTTTCAAAAATGACCGGTATATTTAAAAAATCAATAAAAACTAAACGGGCAGCGATAGAAATACATCGTTTTTTGCAATATGCTTGGGACAACAGTAAATTTTCAGGCAGACAAACTTTCGAAATTAGTTACAATTTTCAACAACAGATGGCGCTGCAGGCGACTGAAAGATATAGAAGTAAACGCAGTCTGTGAGTTCGCCATTCTGTAAGTCGTCTTTCTGCTGTAAGCGTGTGCTGTTACAGATTGCAAGTTTGCTGTGAAAATATGGTTTATTCCTTAGGATAATCGTACTTTAGATTTTTCCAGACTGCAGCGCCATCTGTTGTTGAAAATTGTAACTAATTTCGAAAGTTTGTCTGCCTCAAAATTTACTGTTGTCCCAAGCATATTGCAACAAACGGGGTGTTTCTATCGCTGACCGTTTAGTTTTTATTGATTTTTCAAATATACCGGTCATTTTTGAAACACCCTGTATATCCAATTCTAGCAATAAAATTATAAGTCCACGCGTCCGAAGTCGGGAGTAACAGCTAGTCGCGTCTGCCCTCTCAAATCTGCCTTCTCTAACTCCCTTCCAATTTTGCAGAGCAAACTTTTAGAATCAAATACAAGTCAGATTTGTATTTTAGCTAGATCTGATATAGAGATCACGATCTTTGATCCTTTTACTATGTTTACACAGTAGAATAATCGTTTATGTCCTGTTTAATACTTCTATTAAACCCTCTAACGCTCCTCGAACTCAGCAAAAATTCTTCGAATCTTGCAAGTTAAGCCCAAAAGGTAAAAAACGGGTCAAGTTTGTATATAAGCAATCTTCTGAGACACTTTCACCATGTATTGCAAAGACACTGTCGGCGCAAAGCCTCTGTCTTTTTATTTCCTTCAAACTCAAGACGATTTTTTTTTTTTAAAATTTCTAGTGAGATCCATTAGGTTGAAATTCACGTCACCTTCATTTTTCACCTAGTCCTTTTGTCCTAAAAACTGTAATGGCTCCAGACTATGACCAAACCCACCACACGATTACGGGTTTTTCCCTATTATTTCAATTGTTACATACGCGAGTTAGATATGAGCTTGCATGTACTGTTTCGATACCAATGTGTTCAGCCGGTCCGTGTTTGGTTGGACATTATTTTTAGCCACCGAAACAGAGAAATATGTGGAGGACGCGACTCTTGTGGGCTGGGCTATCTGTGTTGACACACTTGATATGGCAGCAACAGCACTGATTGCAAGCAGACCGTATACAACTACACAAACACCGCGCCAAGATACACCATCTTCAAATTCACTGACATGGACACTGAAACGAGATGCCGTAGTTATGAACATTATGATTTCATTAATCTACTGTCAAGTAAGTCTTATCTAATCCACATAAATGAACCTTCGTAACTTGTCTCTGAATTTACGAACTCGTGTAGTTTATTTTTTTATTTTTTATTATTTTATTCCTCGTCGACGTCGAGGTCATTAGAGGCAGGAAAGGACTGTTTGCAAGGAACAGGGGGCAATTCTATCATGGCCTTTTGAAGGAACCGTCCTGCCATTCGCCTTGAGTGAATTCGCGAACTGAAATCTGCATGGCCACAGCTTTACGGTTACCCCCCCCCCCCCCCCACTCTCCATGTTTATTAAAAAGAGCTACCAGCTGAATAAACATTTTATAGTGTTGCATCAATGAAAAGTCCCACATATCTTTATAAATCACTAGCTCGTACCCGCGACTTCGTACGCGTGGATTAAGAATTTTTTTGAATATAGAAAGTTGTTGGTAACGAAAGATTGGTCCCAAACAATATCCAGTCGGCATAATATGACAGGAAAGCTATCACTATATCATTCTACCGTCGAACCTGCCTCTTGAAGAGAATCAATTTCCAACATATTTCTGTCACCATTCGATAAGGTCTCAAAATTTCGTGACTACAACTGTTAATCATACTGGAAAAAATGTCCTGTGCACTTCATACAGATTTTCTTATAAAATTCCACCAATATCGATATAGCCATTTAGTCGTCAAAACGTAACAAAAAGACAGAGACTTACTTCCGTATTTATAATATTATTACTGCGGTTCACACACACACACTGACTGCGAACAATACCTGAGGGATCACTATAACGTAAAAAAGTGTACACCTACAGCATTGCAAGACTACCTACGATTGGCCTCGCATTGCACCCCTAACTTTGTGATATCTACAGTTTAACATTCAATCCGAATAACCTACGGCCCAGGCGTGACTCTTTCGATCAAAAACGATTTTTAAAAATCTTAGCCTCCACGGAGATTTGAACCGGAGACCACGAACAAAACATTTGTAAGCAAGCGCTTTAACCACTTAACTGTCTGACACTCCAGAGACGACCATATCGAACGTGTCTGTCTATCGCCTTTCAATATTATTTCGAAATTATGAGACAACATGTGTTATTTATACAGATAATTTTTCAACCAAATGTAGACAGTATTTTTCTCCTTGTTTCAGTGTGCAAAGTTTCATCGAGATCGGATGAAAACTGTGGATTTGTATGAAGAACAAACAAACAAACACATATACATACATTCATCTTTATATGTATAGACTAGCAGAGAATTACTCAGAATGAAAAGGTAAGATTGAATCTATGACTTCGACCCAACATTTGATTTTTTTATGTTTAGAACTTTCACTAATTCGAGCAGAAATAACCGCAAACATAAACTGATTGCAACATGTGGTAGTTATGTTTAATGAATGTTTTCGTAAGCTAAATGAAACCATAAACAAACAAAAAGTTCTATACAACAGAAAGCAATGTTGTATTACAATTTCCGTCCTTTTTACTTCCATTTTTACATTAATTCTTATTGTTTATGCTTTATTATTTTGCGGGTGAGTAACTAATTCTATTCTTTCCGCGCACACAGTAGCACTGTTTGTAAACAGTTTCCGAGAAATCAACAGCAGGGGGTTGTTTACCAAACACTGCCAATATGTGTTTCTTAGTGCAGCGTCCGTTTCCTATAGAGGAATTTACGGTGAACTGAAACATACATTAATACACACAAGC
Organism: Vandiemenella viatica; assembly: GCA_031002005.1. Classification (NCBI taxonomy): domain Eukaryota; kingdom Metazoa; phylum Arthropoda; class Insecta; order Orthoptera; family Morabidae; genus Vandiemenella; species Vandiemenella viatica. The sequence goes on from CM061918.1 coordinate 113,706,848, forward strand.
AAGGAAGGGAAAAACTGTTTCTATTTACTATTCGCATACGAAACTAGTAAAGCTGCTCAAAAAGTTTGTATTTTCAATGTTCTTTGTTAGTATTTGGGTACGACGTATCTTTTTTCCCTTAATAATCAGCCTTGCAGCCATTAAGCCAACACTGCGTTTCTTGACGTAGTCTTCTCGGGAGACTAGACGAGTAATCAAGGTGTTTCTACACGATATTTCTGCGATCTGAAACTGTGTCGCCATCTTCTGCGTTTCTTATTGTTTTATCTCAAGTGCATATTAACCTTCACATGTGTAACTAGCAATCACAAGTTGAAGGACATCACATGATGGACATGACAACATCACAAGATGACATTTAAATAAAACCACACATGTCCTACCTGTGAATTTCCTCCGCTTCATTTTGTTTACGCTGCAGTCTCTTTTCACCTCCCTTCTTTTTACGGAAAAGTTTTTTTTTTAGTGCTTTACGCCTCGTCGATGGCTAAGGTAATTAGTGGCGGGATGGGAGTGGGGACAAGGAACGGGAAGGAATTCGGCCATGTCCTTTTTGAAGAAAGCATCCCGGCATTCACATGGAGTGATTTGGGGAAACCATGGACAACCCAAATCTGGATGCCCGGACGGGGAATCGAACCCGCGTCCTCCCGAATGCGAGGCCAGAACGTTAACCGTTCACCCACCACGCTCGGTGCGGAAAAGTTACTACACAAAACTAAATATTGTTTAACGACATTAAGAAGTAACCAGCTTACATTTTTGCAGAGTCAAATCTAGCACAGTCTCCAAAGGCATTCACAACACTAAGGTTATTTGCGATAATGCCTTAGAATTTAGATCAAGAAAGAATAATGCTTTCAAAAATCAAAGTGTCTTTGGAATAAACAAGGAGTTTGAAGAGAAAGGCGAAAATTGCCCCAGGCTCTTATACAATTTACGGTATTGAAACTAGGTATTGCCCACCTCTTCGTGCACAAGGAATAGAGAAACGTTTGCTGTCGTTTTTTCACCCACCGTTAAATTACCATTAATATATTGACATTTAACAATTTAAAAATCCAATGTCAAGAGAAAGCCTAAAATGAATAAGAAGTATTTTCAATACTATTAATAAAAACTCCAAACGAAATGTAAAATTTAATGCTGTAAGACGAAAGTGTAAATAGCGTTTAAAGAAACTCACTTCAGCAAAGTTGTTAATTTCAGAATAATTTTCTTTTTGATCAGGCGTAAACGACAATGACAAGTTTAGAACAGTCCTATATATAGCGCGGTGCACAGCGAATTTAAAAGTTCAATATTCAGAACTGTTTTTAATAATTTACTACGTAACAAGACAACATACAACAGGTTCTAAGTAAGACTATAAACTTTCAAATGCCGTAAAAATGTTATCAATATTTTTGTAGGCATCCCGGAACAAACAACAAAAATTTTTGGCATGATGATCGATTCTTTTTTTTTTCCAAAATTATCTTCAATGTTGTTACAGATTTACCTATGGTGGATTATTAAATTTCACTTTGCCGCCTAGTAAAAGAAACAAAAGGCGGACATATTAGCGTAAGAAGTTTTTTTTTTATTTCTTGCTAAACGCAATATAACAAGCTCAGAAAATTGTGAATCTCTAATATATATATATATCGTATGCTGTGTAGTAAAGCTTTGAAACACGATAACAAGGGCAAGAACGTATTGTAAACAAATCACATTATCCACTTTATAAAATGTATAGATTATAGAAAGGATTTTAGACTACAAATGACAGTATGCAAAATAGATTTGGAATGTGTACTAGTTTTATGTTAAATCGCGACGACACTCGTATGTTGGCTGTCTTTTTACAAAACGAATTAACGTCAAATTCGTAGAATAGGATTAAATACTGTTTAACCAGACTCGTTACACTGAATACGGTTTTCGTAGCTACATTGGGAAGACTGAAGAGAACCTCCGTATGTGACATGGAACCAAAATAAACTCGTAGTAATTGTCGTGTGGCCTCCGAAAAAGGATACACTGGAGACACTTGCAATAAAGGTTCTACGAAAGAACGTAGTCACGTGATTAACATGGTTTTAAAATAAACACCTTGATTACATATGCACTGACTTCATAGCGTAGCTTTAACAATAAAATAAATAAAAAAAACAAGCATTGCACACAAACCTTTAAGAAGAATGTAAAGAACTTTCTTTTTAATTTTTATGAAAACAAACATTAAATCAACAAACAGCAATGAATTTTAGAAACTACCAGCAGGAAATGAAATATTAATAGCATTCAACAGAGTTGACGTATAGGCCTGTTGAATATTATTGTGCGTTTTCATTCGCATTGACCTATAACCTCTCGCACATTATTAACCTTGTGAAACACATAGTTTTCACTTCAGAAAAGAGAAATACATTTAGAGCAATTACATATTTTATGTAATACACGCTGGAATCATTAAACACGCGCTTGCCAACTAGCCTCCGTAACCTGACATTTCGGCACAAATTCCATTCCACTTTCAGTCTATCCACTGCTAACTGTTCCGTACCGATTGCATAGTGCTATAATAATAATTATTAATGCTATAGCACGAGGATTGATTTTATGCCTGTACATGGCTTCATATTTTCCGCTTAGAAAATTAGAGGAAAATATCTTATCGTCAGATTGGTCATGTATAACGTGATTGCTGATAGCAACATGCATAATTCTAGCCAAGCATAATTTATGCTGAGAGCATTATTATATCACAGCGCTGTTTTGAGAAACCTGCAGTTCGCACTTCTGTCTATTATTTGAGTGATTAATATCGCCAAGGAAAGCGGTGCAAAAGCCTGTTTAGAAACTGATGCATTTTGTGTGTACACCCTATGTCTTTTGCACAAACTCTCAACACTTCATTTTTAGTGGAGGTATACATAGCCGATTCTTTATTCACTTTATAATTATTATTATTGCCACTCGCCCACCACGCTAGATTTAAAGCGAAATACTTTTCCCATCAACGTGCTTGGGTCTCTATCATAATACCAGAGACTTAAGGTGTCATACTGAAGCCTAAATTAATTCTTTCTTGCCTCTTGTCCTTCGTGATTGTAGCCCATAGAATAGAGATTAGGTATGATACAAAACATCTTCTGGCATCCATAGTCATCTATAAATTGTAGACTGTAGAGATAGAGTTTTTTTTATCGTTGTCGTATACTTTATTGCTGTCATCAGTCTCTCGACTATTTTCATACAATCCCCCATCTCCTGCTATCTTGTGCTATCATCTTCATCTCAGTATATTTCTTACAACCTGCTTTCTCAATTATCTACTTCATATATTGCAATCTTTGTCCACACTCGCAATTCTTTTTTCTACTGTTCCCTCAACTAACAAATTAATCAGTCCCGCTCGTCTTGAAATAAGACTCACTATCCCGTCTCTTTTTTCTGCAATAATTTTTCACAAATTTCTTTACCCACATATCATTTCCAAAACACGTTCATTTCGTACTTCACGTGTCTAATTCACCTTTAGTGTTCTACTATGGCACTACATTTCAAACCCTTCAACTTTTCTTCTCTCTTGTATTCCTAAAGTCCATGCTTCACTACCCTAAAGTGCTGCGTTCCACAGACGGAGTTTTAGAAAGTTCTTACTAATTCCTAGATCAATATTGAAAACTAAAAGATTTCTTTTTTTCAGGAAGCTTCGTTTAGTTGTTACTATTCTGCTTTTAACATTATTCCTGCCTCGACAGTCAATTGAAATAGTTGAAATTTTATTTTACTTCCTAGGTAGCAGAATTTACTTACTTCTATTACATACGATCGCATTTTTTTTTATCTAATCTACTATTATTGCTATCATTTCTGCTATAGTTTATCACTTTTATCTTCCTTTAGCTTATATTCAATCCAAAATCTTCCTTCAGTATTTCCAAAAAAACATATATCAGCAGTGTTATTTACGAAAAAAGCTATAGTGTCTGGGAGAATCACCATTATATATTGCTGTTTCCGTCCATACGACAGAGTTCCCAAAATGATGTTTCCACACGCCGAGTACTTCAGCTAGCTTCCATTGTGTTGCTACCATGGAGATAAAAGCCTGTCATATTTAACGGAGTTGGCGACACTTGTAAGCGAAGCCAGTACGGAGCAAGTAGCCAGAGGACACTCGAGTCTCGATTCCGGAGAGATAAGCCCTTTATCTGTTTGCCGGAGATAATACACACACTTAACGACGCCGAGCGCGAATTACCTCGGCTACGGAATATCCTCGATTGCCGCAATAAATCGGCATCCGAGATTCTCGCCTTAATCCCCCAGACTGCTTGAGGGGCATATGTGACGACACGACTACAACAAATTCAGCAGTCATCTTGGCTACTTCACTATTCTCAAAACAAAAATCGAGTCTACGGAAAGAAAGTCGTTACCAGTGTTGGGTTAAATGTACTGTTTCTTAATTACCATTAATTTCTTTCGTCATATTTGCATACATTTTAAGTCGGGAGTACATCCTTCCCTTCATAACACTTCCATAGGACACACATGATCGGCAGGAATGTATTTGATGAGTCGAAACAATATTAAGGGCAGCTCTATCATAACCGTGGCGCCAAAATTCGATTATTTTACTCGACGAGACAAATCGAAAGTGAAGAATAATTATTTTTTTGATATCTTGCTTAGTTCTCAAGATGTCGACTGTCAAAAATTAGTTACTATTATAGTTCCTTGTGACTTTGCCGGCGTTTTTCTCCTGGTCCAGGCCGCATTTCAACCTAACCACAACCGGTAGTAAGAAAACACCCATTGTGCATATCCAGCACGTAGTTCCTTGCAGCTTTGTATATATATATATTTTTTGTTTCTGACAGCTTTGGAGATTTTTATTATTGTTAATTTTTATTTTGTCCATGCCGCATCTAAACCTAACCGCTTCACTTTCGAGACAGTATATACCTACAACTAAGTGATATATCAACGAACAAAAAAAAAAAAAAGTTTATTCATCACTTTCGATTTTCTCGTCAAGAATCCATCACCAAATTGCGGCGCCACAGTTGTCATAGAATCCCCATATTTAAAGTTGCAACACCTTTTACGCACTAAGCTTACTGTATCCAATTGTAGAAATAAAATTCTAAGTCTGCGCGTACAATGTCGCGTGTAATAACTAGTATATTTATAATCCAGTCTCTTTGACTGAATAAAATGGTCTAGAACATTCAGTTATTATTTCCTCTGTACTTTCAGTTTTATTTTGCTTTCATTTATATTAATTCCAAATTCTTCCCCCGGAATATTAATTTTTTTTCGCTTCAGTAAACTCAGAGTCTTCTGCTAATAGGACAATGTCATCAACAAATCTTCTTCAACGTTTACGCCAGATATAAATTTTTCTACCCTTCCATTTACTGCTTTGTCTGCATGCAAGCTGGATATCAGTGGCGAGACAATTCGACCTTGCTTCTCCCTCTTTTTATCGGATATCTGTTTGCGGCGATTCTCTGCTTTTATCAAAGTCACATGATTCAACCGTGCGAAGGAGAGATGTAAATTGCGTTGTAAGCAAATAATTACTGTCCTGCAAAATCTTACACCCCAGTAATTCCATGCTATAAACTTTGGAAATATATTTGTATGTAGGTAATATAGTCTTCTGTGAAGTTTAGTTTTTGATCAACACGTCTTTCACCAAGTATGGCACTGTTAAGTTTATTACTTGGCTTCAAAAATAATCGGAAACAATTAATGGTCGATATTTTTAAAAATTGTACTACTTTTCATTACAACACCTTACAGAAGAATATAAATTTAAGTACAGTATAGTACCTATATTCAAAGGTAATTTCAATCTGAATTTTTTAAAATAAATCTGAACAAAATCTATAAAATTAAAATATTTTACGGTTAACCACGAAGCCTTGATGATAGGCAAAACTTATCCGACTAAATATATTCCCAACAACACTTCCATCGGATAATTTAGTAAACAATAATAATCAATTATTTTAATGCTGAACTGCAGAAGAAGCAACTTACGATAACGAAGTGATATTATTTTTTATGTTCCCAGTTAGCAGTTCACGTACAACATTACCGTCTAATATTTTCTCTACGTGTAAAATAAAACAACGTCCACATGGTTTCGGCCATATAATCTTAGAATTCACCACGAAACTGTTATGCATATGTCCCTCCATTATGACCATTTCTCTTAATGATTTCCTGCTTTTACAGCGGCATAATAGATACGGACGAGAGAGTTTTATAAGAGATTTTGTTTCGAAAATTTTATCCAGAAACAAATGTGATAAATATTCTCCGACTGACGTGGAATTTAGTATGACAGGTATTCCTAGCGCAGTTGAATAACACGGTAAACAAGCACTTGTTTAATTTATTTGAAGAGTGGTTAATTCAATACCTTCTCAAGTTTTTACATTGACTTGCACTATTTCAAGATAAAACTTCAACTGTGATAGCTATTACGTATATAGATCACAACAAAGAAGTTAAATCACGACCAAAAAAAAAATACTCTAGAAAGGAAATATAATCTTTAGATGAATGTGACATAGTTGAAAACCTCTCAACAACGGAAAATCTTCTTCAGGTGTTAAATATCAACGTCAACGTCAAGACTGTTATCGCAACTGTTGTGTGTATCTATTAGCCAAAGATAAGTAGGGAGACATCAATATCACATTACGAAAATATTTCTTACCAGTAACATTTAAATATTACAAAAACATGCTCAGGTTAACTTCGTAGGTAAACATGAAATGAAGATAAACCCCAAGAAGAGTCAGCTTATTAAGTCCACAAATAAAAAATTGAAGGTTGATTATTATTATAGGGTGGAGACAGAATTGCTTGTGAAAGGACTGAAGTGTAAATATGTTGGTTCAATAGACGGCAATTAACTCAACTGGCCAAGTCATGGTTTCAAAATCCTACATTTACTGGAGAGGGTGACGAGAGGATGTACCAGAAAACTCACCGAGAAAGCCCACATTCATTCATGTACCAGAGAAGTTAGGGAATTGGGTTACAAAACATTGATCAGACCACTGTTTCAATATGGGGGTGTAGTTTGGTATCCACATTTTTTTGGGTATGAAATACAGGAGTTGGATGGGGTGCAAAGGAGGGCAGCTAGTTTTTTTTGCGGAAATTACCGCAGGACACAATTAGTAACTGATATGATGGCTGGATTTGAAGTCATTGGAAAACAGGAGATGACCTTGACCACAAGCTGGAACTCGATTTCGTGCATGAGGGTGTGGGAAAATTTTGTTTTGTGGGTAAGGGTTTCAGGGATTGGAATAAATTACCAACGGAAGTTATGAATAATCTACCAAAAACGCTGAAGAAATTTAAAATTAAAATTCACAGTATGGCAAAAGTGGACGGGTGGAGGATTTACACCCAAAGTATATAAGATAATAATAATTACTAGTAAGAAGAAAAAAGGGATAAACAGGTGACAAGAAAATTACACCGGAGCATTCGATCCGTCACAATTCAATTCATTTTCACGGTAAAACTTCTGTTTCGTAGCAACACTTCATACATTTTTTTGTCGAATGAATATAGACGCAGGATAAATTCCAAATTGGCTGGAAGAGAGTCACAAAGACGGCGACAATGTAATTAAAAAGACTGATAAGGATCGATATCTCTAGCCAAAGATTGGTATCGCGCTTTATCTGACGAGAACGAATAATTATCTTCCGTTGTCCTATTAATGATTTTATTAATCGGTTTCCAGAAGAAAAATTAAACTGCCAGAACCGTTAGAGGCGAATCAATTATACGTAAACAGCATTCGTTTTCATAACTGGTGATTTTAAAGTTTCTTGTGCGAATCAGAATTACTACATTTCTGCTCTTACGTCTTTAAGAAATTTGTTACCAAAGAATTGTAGCTGGAGAACATATTTCTGAAATTCCACACTATTCACGCACTGGCAGTAGAAGGAATTACTCACTGTATACCTGTTTAACTGGACGAATACTTATACTGTTTATTTGTATTAGACAAACAAACAGAGAAATGAAACAAAACGGAAGGCTCTCACATATACCAACACCACAGTAACACTTCAAACACTTCAAACCTGTCAGGAAAAAAAGGCGGTGTCTACAATTGTAAGATAAACTTGATTTACGACAGATTGAGAAACGAGTGACATAGAAATTCACGTATAAATTTCCTCTCTATGCCAGTGCGACATACTGTAAAGGATGATATAGAAATCTCCTGAGAATATCCAAAAGTGAGGTGGATAAATTACCTAATTAATCTAGAAATCTTGCTATGATATTCGCTTCGTGAACGGTATGCTTACGACCGACAACAACATACACATATAATTATGCCTGGTATCATCTTCCTTTTCTGTAATTACTGTTTCAATGGCTTGAAATAATGTAAGTAATATAAAATATCAGTTGTGTTATTTCAGTTTTTAATACCTTGCACTTTTCAATTTATTCGTTGATCGGCTAAATTTTGCTATGCAAAAGCCACTGACTGAATTAATAATCTTAACTGTGAGTTGTTCTCAGCCAAATATATATATAAAATATATTATTCAGCGTATTTTGTACAGCGTATAAGCCAAACCATCAGATAAATAAATTAAAACGATCTGTTCAGAATTTTCTCACTCTGGAAGTGAGAAATGAACATTCATCGAGATCTAAAAAGTATTATAACATAAATTATTTTTTAAATAATGTCAATTCAACCATGAATCTGAACTGAAAAATTATTTACGTGTTTCCACATTTACGTATATTTTTTGCATACATTGTTATTAAATAAATCACTGCTTATTATCCTGTTGAACACTGCAAGGAATTGTTACATGGATTTTGGTCGCAGCTGATTTTCTACAACAGAAAAAAAATGACGGAGTATAAATAAAGCAATAACCACAGTTGCCTTGGAGTTATTTTAATTTAAAAAATTATTTCTTCCATCAGTTTGGACAAGGGCAAAGCGATTCAGATTTACTGAACCGGATGGAAAAACAGACGGAGCCAATTTCGAGCAGTTTAACTGAAACAGAGGACCATCTCCCAAATTCACTTACACAACCTTCAACGACGGTTATACCTCACAATTGCTAACAAATATATATTCGTCTCTTGAAATATTGAAGAATGAAACATGCTCTGTTATTGCCAACATTGTTAATTCTGTATTAATGTAAATCGTACCATTTTATCGTCGAACTTTTCCCTCGTGGAGTGGAAGGAAAATGAATGGAAACAACCGAAACTGCAAAAGATATTCTAAACTGAAGATATCACATTACATGTCTAACAGACATTCTGCTACTGAAATTAGCAGAAGTGTTTGTAAAAGCCGAACTGTTCGTAACTAAGATCTGAACAAAAGTGGCATAAATAAGCCTCTGAAATTACAGTATGTAACAATCACCAAAGTAACATGGTGTACGACCCACATAAGTACGAAATTCCTTAAATTAAAAGCCATTAGTCGTTTAATTTTGTATGAAACATTTATCAAAGACAGTTATTCCAAAAATTATCTAATGTTCGAGGATGAAGAGATTTCGATTTAGTTTCTTTTGTTTGAAAAAATATCCTTCTCGTTTGTGTTGTTATAAACAATATTTTTACATTGTACCTTGCACCTTGAAAATTTACACTTGACTCCGTAAACGACCAGATACCGTTGCAAGTTACACTGCCGTCAAACTTTGGCCACATCCTCAAAACGGATACGAGTCATTTTGTTCGTACGATTAAAGCTCTGAATATTTTTGGCTAGGGTAGTAAAAACAAAATCAGTTCTGTTTATAAAGGCCATCGTCAAAGTTAAGGAAACTGGGATGTGTTATTGTTGCCAGTAGCAATGCAATAAAAACAATTCGAAGATACCAGATGTAATATACCAACATACACGATGAAACTTTTACGAATGTAAATAGTATATACAGTATACTAGTTGCTCAGGAGGTATATTAGTGTATATACCACTCTCATGAACAAATGATCCCACAAAAACAATTCTTGTAAAAATAGGCCAAGTCTCGTGTTCACGTAGTGACCAAAAAGTTATGAGATCTTCTTCTGAGCCAAGTCTACACTTTCACAGTGTGTATTCACCTCACTTTGTGAAATAGAATGGTTTCTCTCGGTGTCATTGATCGTTTATTTAGGATTAAAAAAAAATCTGATGACTTGGCCATTATGCACACGTCATAATTTTTACTGAAATTGAGGGCATAGTAAATGCTTGTCAAATTCAAAAAAGAGCTAGACGGAAATCTTGGATTTTAAGTATTTATATCCAACACATTTAAGGTATTTATATAGATTACTAAAACATGGCGTGCATAATGGCCAAGTCATCCGATTTTTTTAGTCCTAAATAAACGATCTATGACACCTAGAGAAACCATTCTGTTTCACAAAGTGAAGTGAATACACACTGTAAAGTGTAGACTTGGCTCTGAAGAAGATCTCATAACTTTTTGTCACTACATGAACGCGAGACTTGGCCTATTTTTACAAGAATTGTTTTCGTGGGATCTCATTTCTTTTTGTAAGTTTAACGCTTATTCTGAATCGCCGCTCAAATGTAATGATTCCATTTGGAAATCGGTGAATAAGAACATTTCAGAATTTAAGACATCAATATACATTACCAACAATGACCCACTCTATGTGCGCCGTAGCCGAGCAATTGCCGTAAGTTTCACTACCACCATAAGCAAAATTACTAATAACTTCTAAACTAAGCATAGGAACAAAGTAAAATTCAGGCTTTTGTTAAACTTGCTCACCTCTATGTAGTATACAAATATCAGGTTTATAGCTTCATCCGGAGCAAAGCAATTAAGCCGCAAATATGTGCCAGAATTTTTCATGTTTGGGATTGTAATTATATAAATACGCGGAAAAACTTCGATATTAGATTTTTCTTACGATTTGGGGATGAAACCATGTATCTGTGCCAAATTACTTGTTTCTAAGATTACTGGAAGTACAGTGGAATTTTGATGTCGGGGTGTCGTGCCGAAATAAAATTTGAATTTCCACAACTTCCAAAGTAATAAAAGGAAAGAAGTAAAATTTAACACATTAGTTGAACATAGTAAGCTCATTCCACAGTGAAAAACTGAGGTATATAAAGTTAATAGCGTAGAAAGCGATTTCACGTTAGGGGTAGGTAAGGGGGATTTATATTGAAATTTCCGAGTTTTAGACTTTTCTTATAACATGTGGGTAAAATTTTATCTGTGTACCAAATTTCAGCTTTCTACGGTTACGGAAAGTGCCTTATAGTTTTGATGATCATCAGTCAGTGAGTGAAAAAATCGCTGAAGTTTGTATCCGAGTAACATCCGAACTAAGAACAGTAACAAAATAAAATTTAGTACGTTCGCTAAGATAAATTTGAGACATGTAGCATGAATATGACCGAAGAAATTGAGGTTCAAAAAATGGCCCGAATCGCTTCAAGAAAAAGGTAGGCAGTGCCGCCGTTGACTCAACTAGGCGGGTGCACTGCCGTACACCCAAATTTACGTAAGGTATGATTCTCCAAACTTGGCTGAACCACAGAAAGGAATCTCGATACAGCTCACAATTTTTTTGGTCCGAGCGCAAAGTGAATAACAGCAAACCCAGTTTACCTATTAGTTTTCGTTCGGAGCGAAGCCAGTTTACAACCTTACTCTACGGTCATAATCGAACTGTCACTTGAATGCCCGGAATTACGTCAATAACGATTCCGTGATGCGATCAACCACAAGTTGTACCGGGAATCGTGACCCGATTTATGCAATAGACTTCATTAAATCCAATCCATGTAAACAATACTTCTACAGGAAGTAAGTTACTTTTAGCGCCAGGCAGCAAGTAATGTCAGACGGATACTATGGAACAGTTAAATATACGGATACTTCCGTCCTGTGACTCTCGACTGTATAACATGATAAAAATCTAGTGGTGCCGTGCGTGCAACAGACCCAGGGTCAAATCCCGGGCCATTCTGACAGCGGTATCCCATATCACTTAGGGAAATTATGAGACTGCCCACAATCTCCACCTCAAGGATTACACACTTGACAAACAAAAACATAAGATTTATCACACACTATACAGATTATGTGTTCCAAAGATGGTGGAACTTCATCCCCGACATTGGGTTAATGTCCTAGGCACAGACGAAAACGACGCCAGAAATCGAAATTCTGCCACTATTCTGACGATCCCCACAGTGATCTGCTGTCCATACAAGCCACATCCTCTTATATAAAATGCTAATCAGGAGAAAATATCATTAAAAAATGATCGTTATTCATTTTTACTTACAAGCTTCTCCAGAATAAATTCCTACTACCACCATAGGTGATGCCCGTCGTTATTCATATGGGGGTAATAGAAGCTATGATTTCCGAATCCAATATTAGTGGAGGTTGTGGTTAAGTTGACCAGAATCGCAACTGACACATTTTATTACAACATAATTCACTCTGAAATCTGTTTTACAAACCATTTAAAATGCTTTCATAAGCGCCATGTTACTGAAGGTATTAATTATTGCGGGTGGAGTAGTTCCATATTTAACGTGCAAAATCGTGCCTGGACCAGGAATAAAACGTCTTTAGGATTCCTAATTTATTTTTTAAATTTCACTGGTTCTATACTTCCGTCGTCATTAATTCAGTAGAAGTTACTACTGTATTGTTATGTGAACTGCAAATGAAATATGTAGAACAAAATCAAGGCCATTAGCATTATGCAATAACAATTCCGTATAATTAACCAAATGCAAAAAAAAAACGAACTGGCAGAATATTGTATTCAAACCGTCATTTTTGACGGGTACGAAGCTTGCGGAAAATAAACACATAAGAATCCGTGTAGCAGAAACAGAGTGGCCTTTAAACATGATTTGTTTCTGGCAGTTAATGCGTTTACGGCCAAGGATAGAAAGAAGTCCAAGCAGTTACCAATTACTGTTATATTGTCTATTCAGATTACCTGACGACTAGCACACAAAACATTTATTGGGCAGCTTCCATTATCAACAACAAAAAAGATTGTACCAGAGGGTGGTTCGATGTTACTTCAGTATTGTTAGAATTAGGACAGATCTACAATATAATGTGTAATCTCTGTCATGAAACCTAATTCACAACATGTTCTGTCTGACCATATGTGAAAAAATACCCACAAATGCGAAAGAGTACAAATCATTCTTTTTAATAATTAAATTTAAAAAAAAACAGAATTATTAACCATTTTTTATTAATTTATGATTAAAGGAAAATCACTTAGCATTCCAAAGTATCGGCCTTCATGATTGCGATGTAGACTTGGCTTAAAGACCACACAACAACCAAACATATGCTCACTTTCCCGTTTCAACTACGAACACTTATTACCTACGTTAATTTAATGCAGTTTCCAAAGATTGATAAGGATCGCTACATCTGTGCATAGTTCGCCAAAAGAAATTGTAAATTCTGAATAATTTCGTCACATAAATTAAGAATTCCTTCCAAAATAAACGATGTATGCAACGTGGGTGAGTGGTTAACGCTCTGGCCTCGCATTCGGGAGCATGCCGGTTCGAATCCCTGTCCGAGCATCCAGATTTGGGTTTTCCATGGTTTCCCCAAATCACTTCAGGCGAATGCCGGGATGCTACCATCAAAAAGGCCATGGCCGAATTCCTTCCCGTTCCTAGTCCCCAGTCCCATCCCGCCTCTAACTTCCTCGACGAAGAGTAAAACCATAAGGAAAAAAAATACACCTATGATATATTTCACATTCGGGTGCCTTCTATAAGAAAAGATATGGGAATACGTACTATTTTCATACGTGCTAAAATAAACAAGGAAATATGACATTGCTGGGAAGGCGGATATTCGGTCTTCTATATCTCACTAAGGAAGTTTGCGTGTGGGATATACAAAAATGAACAACTCATTCTACAAAAAGATATTCGTAATTAATGCCACGGACTGTTGGTCCAAATCGATGGGACAAAGTAAATTTGGATTTGTTTTTTTGCCAAATGAGTTGCTCGATTTTGTATTGCCCAATCTTCCGACAACATGCCATGGAAAAAAAAGGAATCTCGCGGTAGGTTAAAAAGAATCCCAACAAAATTTCGGATGAATCAGCCAAGAACAGTAGTCACCAAAACAGTCAAGGAAATAATCACTAATCTCCCCCTTATCACTTAAAAATGACACTCGATCTTCGAAATACTCTCTGTTCGAAACATAATTGGGTATGCGGATTGTTCTAAAAAATCGCAAAACCAAATTAATTTACAATACCTCTCGTGAAACTTATATTAGCTTGTCAAGGTTACCAAATATTCGTGAAAATCCTCCTTCGTAGTGTCCCGTAGTCGAAACGAAAGTTTTGAGACTGGATAGTATCTTCCATAGCTCAAAGCATACAGGCTGTGTTCACGTATGGTAAAAGCGTAAACAATAGTACGAAAAGCAATAATCCACTCATGCCTTGAGCGGGACACGAACTCCTGGATCTTCTTAGAACCCATGGACACCGAGCTTGCCATTGCGCTGCCGGGGAAAGCAGGAAAACAGTTCCTCTATGGAAGGGAGCAAACGCAAAATATAATAATTTCCTGATTCCAAATTACGCACGAATCCATAGTTTCATCTACCTCAATGGTCCGAAACCAGTGTCTTGTACGAGGTGAAAAATGCACCAAGAAGATTTCGATTGATTCTGTGATCAATTCGTTGGGAATTCAGAACATCTTCCAGCTAAGATCCAGGAAGAACTCGCAAATTTAAAAGCAGACAGAGCATTGAAATTAAAACTTTCGATACATTTCGGTTGACAACACTCAATGAATACCGGCTATCACCGAGATGGCAGTTAATGTCTTATTGAACTTTTCAATTAAATATTTATGTGAACTGGTGTTGACTGAAATTAAAAAAAAAAGGAAAGACCAAATTCCGTGGATGAAGAAATGAGAATCGCATTGGCAACGATTTCTCCCCGGATCAGCCGCTTGTGTACAGCTAAGAAGGCAGAGGTATCGCACTGAAGACACGAGTACAGTACTTTATATGGCGTACAAGATCGGGCAACTTATTTCGGGAATCTTCATCACAGGGGAACAGAACAAAAATTACTTTGACCCGTCCATTAGTCTCAACAGTCAGTGGATAGCTACCAAACGTTACAGTAACATGACGTGTAAATAACTTTTTCGGTAACCTTTCATATCCCCCGCACAATATCATTCTCAAACGTCCCCGAAATCAGACTTCACAGTAATGTCATACTTCCTTATTTAGTTTTGCATGTGTACAGGTTATCCTATCTTTTCTTAAATAAAGTACTCGTAAAGTGACGAATCTCCTAGATTTATCGCATACGTCACGCACTTTGAAACAACTATTCAAGTTAGATAAAAAATTATTCAAAATAATCATGTGGTTACGATTGTAATACTTTAATAGTAGCGGCCTGGTGGTTCAGTGGTTAATGCGTCTGACTGGAGATCGAAAAGTCCCCGGTTCGAATCCCTGTCTCGGCGCGTATTATAAGCCCATCACCTCTGGCACAGCTTGCTGTGCAATGTGAAGTACTCTTCAACGCTTCCGTGGTTCGAATTCCGCGTTAAACTGTAGGTCCCCGTCTAGGGCTAACAACCGTAGCTGTAACAGCGATGTGTACACATCCAAACCAAATTCAAGACTAAGCTGACCTAACTTGGTCCTAGTTGGCCCAAACGAGCTTACATACATATTTTAATAGTAATATAAAGTGAAAGATTTTTAATTTTATGCAACCCGCTATTTTTAACTATTCTGCGTGTCTTATATTTACGTGTTAAGGGGATGTATATCCTAGGGGGGAAAAAGTTGATTTTACAGTATGTGCAGCGCATTTTTTTTTTTTTTACTTTAGCTTTACGCCTCGTCGACGTCCAAGGTCATTAGAGGCGGGATGGGACTGGGAACAAGGAACGGGAAGGAGTTCGGCCATGGCCTTTTTGAAGGAAGCATTCGCCTGGAGTGATTTGGGGAAACCATGGAAAACCCAAATCAGGATACCCGGACGGGGATTCGAACCGCCGTACCCCGAATAAGAGGCCAGAACGTTAACCGTTCACCCACCACTCTCGGTGCGGCGAATAGAAAATTATTATTATTATTAATTTAATTGAAATGGAGCACACGCTTCGGTGGCAATTTCTTTAGTAATCTAATTACCCGTTGTTATTTTATTGTTTTAATTATCTTACATAATTTGAGTGTTAAATTTCTCCCCCGTCACTTTTGCTGTTTACGAATTATAATACTAACTCCATTCGGTGTTTTTGGTAAATTATTCATCACTTCAATCGGTAATTTGTTCCCTTCGCTTACACCCTTACCCACAAAAAAAAAAAAAAAAAAAAAAAAAAAAAAAAAAAAAAAAAAAAAAAAAAAAAAAAAATCTCACTCCTTTATGCCTGAAATCGAGTCCGAATCCCTACTCTGTACAATGATTGAAGTTATTTGGTTTGGCACTACATTTAAAACACTTTCGATCTGCGTGCGTTTGGCTATTTTCGTGAGTATATATCCTTCCGGTCATAGGAGATATAATTTTGCATGCAATCTTAACCACGCAAAGATTTACCAGAGTTGGAGGTTGTATATTGACACTGACTGACCCTGGTAGCGCGGTCCTGTACCATGCGGCAGGAAGACACCACGGGTACCACGCCGCCGCCCCCACGGCGGCAGCGGCCAGCAGGCGGGGCAGCGCGTCGAGCGGGGGCGGCACATCGGGGGCGGCCGGGGGCGGAGGGCTCGGCGCGGCAGTGCGGGCCGTCGCCTCGTCAGCCGAGTCGCACTCACTCGCAGACATCACATCGCACTGACTGGGCGACTGAGGGGTGGCGGCCCCTGCCACCCCCGGCTCGGGGCGGGGCGCACCCTCATTGGCCGCTCGCCGCCCTGGAGGGGGCAGCGCCGGGCCCGCCCCCCCGCAAGGCCGCCAACTGCTCCCACAACTCGTCGTATTGACCCAGAGGCAATGACCGGCACTCTACAGCTTGATACTCAAAACACAACGCACCACTAAGCACCTCTCGCCGTAGCGAGCGCCATATAAACAAAAACAGAGTTACCCCAGCTCAGCGACATAAGTACACTGGAAGGAGACAGGATGCAGCCCATATCGGGATGGTTCCAACAACAGCTTGCACAGTGCCTTGCTGACAAAGGGGCGACCATTAAATAAGTGAGGTGTTTTTTCGGGATTTCCCGAACCCCCTCCTCCGAGGTGAAATTTGGTGAGATCTGGTCGAAACCCTCCTCCTGGTGAGATTTGGTGAGATTTGGTCAGACTTGGTGAGATCTAGTTGGATCCCCCCCCCCCCCGGTGAGATCTGGTCGAAACCCTCCTCCTAGTGAGATTTGGTCAGATTTGGTGAGATTTGGTCGAGTGAGATTTGATCAGATTTGGTGAGATTTGGTCAGACTTGGTGAGATCTAGTTGGTTCCCCCCCCCCCGGTGAGATCTGGTCGAAACCCTACTCCTAGTGAGATTTGGTGAGATTTGGTCAGACTTGGTGAGATCTAGTTGGATCCCCCTCCCCCGGTGAGATCTGGTCGAAACCCTACTCCTAGTGAGATTTGGTCAGATTTGGTGAGATTTGGTCAGACTTGGTGAGATCTAGTTGAATCCCTCCCCCAGGTGAGATCTGGTCGAAACCCTCCTCCTAGTGAGATTTGGTCGAAATGATCAGATTGGTCAGATTTGGTGAAATCTAGTCGGATCCCCCCCCCCTCCTGAGATTTGGTGAGATCTGGTCGAAACCCTCTTCCTGGTGAGATTTGGTGGGATTTTGAGAGATCTGATAGGATCTCCTCCCTATGATGACTTCAGATCTTGGGGGGACCCTCTCCCCCCCCCCCCTGCTGACCGATCTCGTAGATTTTTTAGACCTATTTTTTTAGCCCTCCTGCTTCCTAGTGCGGTTGTACCCCTAAAGTCGGCGTCCATTGTAGACTTTTCTTATATATTTTTTTTAGCTCCACTGGTCTTCAAGAAATTTAAAAGATGACATGAGATTTCCATTGACCTCCCTGCCTCCTCCCCCCTCCGAGGTGAGATTTGGTGATTTGGTGAGATCTGTTCATGCCTCCCCCCTTTCCCCGTGGAGAGATATCGTGATCTGGTCGGACTCGCCCCTCCTCTCCCCGTATAATGACGTGTGATCTTGAGGACCCTCCCGCCCCCCTCCCCCCCTCCCTCGTAGTTTTTTGAGTCCTTTTTTTAGCCCTCCCGTTTCATATGGCGGTTATAACCCACCTAAAGTCGGCGGCGTTTGTAGACTTTCTTTTAGCTCTGCTGCTCTACAAGAAATTAAAAGATGACGTGAGATTTCTGTTAATCCCCTCCCCCCTTGGTTAGATTTCACCGACCCCCCCCCTCCCATTTTAACCTCACGCAATTAATGGACGCCACTCGACTTGGTCCATGACTACTTACGGTACGCGCCACAATCGAAACCTACCATCAGCTCGTACCAACTTGTATCGGGACTCATCTGACCACTGAAAGTTTTTCCGATTATCTAGGGTCCAAGATACGTTCACGATTCCAAGAGAAGCGCTGCTGCCTTGTTAGTAGAGGCACCTGCGTCGGTCTTCTGCTGCCATATCCCATCAACTACAAATTTCGCTGCACTGTCCTCACGGACACGTCTGTCGTACGTCTCAAGCCGCGTTCCCACGACGTCGTGTAACGAAGGAGGGACGGGACTGGACCTCATTAGCCGAAGTGT
Source organism: Vandiemenella viatica (assembly GCA_031002005.1). Lineage (NCBI taxonomy): Eukaryota > Metazoa > Arthropoda > Insecta > Orthoptera > Morabidae > Vandiemenella > Vandiemenella viatica. Next base: position 113,725,677 of record CM061918.1, read on the forward strand.
AGGGAGTGGACGAGCGCGCACAGCAGGTTAGCCCTCGCTTACCTCGGCACCACGTTGCCTAGTGTCGTTTACCACAGAGCTCTTTACAGCAACAGAAGGGCGCTGCTTCAAACCGATGGCAACAGCGTACCGCTACACACGCCTGTGATGTTTACCGACAGAGAGTGGTTAGCTGCGTCTCGTCCCTGCTAGCAGAGGCGGCCCTGTTCCCATGACGTGTTGTTGAGTATTCGTCCCGTCCCGTCCCGCCTTCGTTACAAGACGTCGTGGGAACGCGGCTTAAAATTGAGGCCTGCTGTTCGTGGACGGAGTGTTGCTCGTCTATTAACAGTGACATCTCGACGCAGACGTTGGTGGTCTCGGTCATGTGACCAACCGATACGTTTCCCATGGCAGGACATAATGCCGGAAATCACATATTCGCGTCACACACTTGGCACCAGGGATCGAGGAATGTTGAATTCAGGAATAATTTCCGAAATGGACTGTCCTATATCATTCCCCGTTCAAAGTCTGTTAATTAATGTCGTGCGGCCATAATCACGTCAGAAAACCTTTCAAACGACTCACGAGAGTACAAATGAAAGCCGCGAAACTACGTGGTACGTTTAGATGTTTCTTCTGCGATGATACCTCCATTTGGACATTTGTATCTTCCTATTCCTTGGCTTTTGGCACTGCAGTGTATATGTCCACTCTTATCGACGTTTTTGTCATGTTAAAATCTTCTAAAATGCAGAAATTGTTCCAAGTCTGTTTACATTCACATTAAAACTAATATTACTTACAATTTTATTTAATTAAGCAACTCAGAAGAAATGACTTGCCACAATATTGTGTTCAAAACATAAATAAACAGAAAAATCACAATGAAAAAAAAAAAATCAGAGACAGTGAACACTCACAAAAGATGAAAGGTAATATATAAAAATAGTTGCTCTAGATTATGGGCTATAAGTTTGATAAATAAATAACAATCACAATGAAGAAATACTTCTTTTTATACGGCTTTACGCCTCGTCGACGTTGAGGTCATTAGAGGCGGGATGGGACTGGGGACAAGGAACAGGAAGGAATTCGGTCATGGAATTTAGAAGGAAGCACCCCGGCATTCACCTGTAGTGATTTAGGGAAACTATGAAAAAAACAAATCTGGTTGCCCGGACGGGGATTCGAACCGGCGAGGCCAGAGTGTACCGCTCACCCACCACGCTCAGTGAACAAATACAACTAATAACGTAAATATCCAGCCACAGCAACACCCACACAACGAAAAAGCAAATGATATGTCATTTAAAAAAAGTCACCCACATTGCTACTTTTAATAGCGTCGGCCTCAAGTCTGATGTAACGTCAAGTTTGACATCCGACGTAAAGGCGTAAAGATGGCCAAGCAACGTGACATTAGGGACTGAAAAACGGCAACACGGAAAGGACTTAATTTAATCGTAAAATACAATTTTATTCCACATTTTTCAGCCGTAAAGTTTTACTATATGTTCTCAGCTACATTGGCGTATCTAATTTAAAATGAAACGCAACGAAAATCAAGGTTAATTAAAGCTAAGAGACTACAATACGTCGCAAAATTTCATCGGCTCTAGTCGGTTGACTTCGGACATCATCGGCTCAGTCTAGCGAAGCTCACGCCGGCAGTGGCGGACGGAGTGAGCATCGAAATCTGCGGCACATTCTCCAACCCGCCAGTGCGGCTCAGTGCCCCTAGGCGCCGCACAGTGGATCGGGGAGGTACAATGGGACCAGGCACGAGACCAAAAACCCCGCGTACCGCCAGTCGTGACTGCGGTTTTTAGGCGATTTTCCGCAGCCATTAAAGGCGAATGGGGGACGGTACCCAAGTCTCCGCCTCATAAACTATGCATTTCACAAACAAAAATACACTTATCACACACAGAAAATAGTTGCACGTTTCACTGACAGATGGCAACAGATGCTTGGCGTCAACATGGGCATGCAGCCGTAAAGCCATATCTTCAAATCTAACCACGCATCAAAGGCAGACGACTTCAAAAGGCTGGGAAAAGCAGGTGAGATCGGAGTGACCCTAGGAATTATCGACCCATATCTCTAACACCTGGATGCAGTAGAATACTGGAGCATGTCATATGCTCGAACAGTATAAAGTTTCTAGATGAGAACGAGTTACTTACACCGTGTCAACACGGATTTCGGAAGAATAGATCGTCTGAAACTCAATTGGCCTTATTTTCCCATGATATAATGAAAGTTATCGATGCAGGTTCACAAGTTGACGCAATATTCTTGATTCTGTACCACACAACCGACTTTTAAGCGAAGATTCGAGCGTACACTATATCGGATCAGATTTGCGAATGGATACGTGATTTTCTAACTGGTCGGTCACAGTATGTCGTTGTTGACGACGAAACCTTTTCTAAGCTAGATGTTACTTCTGGCGTTCCTCGAGGAAGTGTAATAGGACCACTCCTTTTCTTAATTACTATAAACGATCTAGGAGACACGTTAAATCCTGGTTGTGATGTTTGCCGACAATGCACTTATCTATAAACAAATAAGGTGTTCTGACGATTGTTTAGAAATTCAGCGCGATTTGGATGCTATTCCTAAACCGAGCGGGGCGGTGTAACGGTTAGCGTTCTCGCCTCGCATTCGGGAGGACGGCGGTTCGAATCCCCGTCCGGGCATCCAGATTTGGGTTTCCCCAAATCACTCCAGGCAAATGCCGGGATGCTTCCTTCAAAAGGCCATGGCCGAATTCCTTCCCATTCCCTGCCCCCATCCTTGCCCCCCATCCTTTCCCGTCTCTAAAGACCTCGATGTTAAAAAGAGACGTAAAGCAGTTACAAAAAAAAAAAAAAAAAAAAAAAAAAAAAAAAAAAAAAAAAAGCTATTTCTAAATGGTGCCGTAAATTGCAGCTTACACTATATTGCAAAAAGTTCAAGGCAATGCGAATAATTAAGAAAAAGAATCAGTTTTCTCACGAGTACAAAATAAACAATTCAGTTGTTGACACGCTTGATTCCCTGAAGTATCTGGGGGTAATAGTACAAAGCAACATGAAATGGGACTTGCACATAACTTCCGTCGTAGGCAAAGCTAATTCTAAATTACGATTCATAGGTCGTATTCTGAGGAATTGTAATGCTCATACAAAGGAAATAGCGTATAAAACACTAGTGCGTCCGCATCTGGATTCCTGTTGTGGAATTTGGGATCCGTATCGCAAGGGCCTGATCGACTCAGTGGAGAGGGTGCAGAGGAGAGCCGCTCGATTCGTGACTGGTTGGTACAGCGTCACAGAATTGATACACAGATTGTGCTGGGATCGTTTGGAAGACAGACGACGTCATTTGCGTTTGAATGAATTGGAGAATATGCGGAATTCTATGACCTACTAGTGCAGTGAGATACTTTTTCCGCCAACCTATTTGGGTCGCAATGAACGGAAGGATAATATTCGAGAAATAAGATACCGTACTGATGCTTTTATACATTCTTTGTTTCCTCGTGCTATTCGGGATTGGAATGGGCGGAATAAAGATTGGTGCTTAGCACCCTCTGCCACCCACAATGTTTTTGAATTACAGAGTATGGATGTAGATGTAGATGTAGATGTAAATGAAGAAGGAGATTTAGAGCACATTGTCCCAGGGCCGCATTTAAGCATAGGCTACATAGGCTGTAGCCTAGGGGCCCGCACCACAAAGGGGGGCCCGTACCACAAAGAGGGGCCCTCACCACAACCTACCACAGCCTGGGCAGGTAGTAGAGCTAAAAAAAAAGCTCGCCCATAAATTTTTTAAGTCGAATTTCGAAATCATCGACAGGGGGCCCGCACCACATGTATAGCCTAGGGGCCCACAGAGCCTAAATGCGGCCCTGCATTGTCCGAGCACGGGTATTACCCCTGTGAGAGTCCCACTATGCCAGTATGAACAGCCATTCAAGGTGAGGCTGTTTTGAATCAGACAAAGCGAGGAGAGTAATTAGGCGACTGTTATCTCTACCTCAAGGCCGACGGACCTTGCAGAGTGCTTAACACCTGTTCGCTATCACCACTCAGGTGTCTAGACAGCACCGCATTAAGTACTGTGTATGCTACAGCGGGCTGGTGGCTCAATGGTTAAGAATTCTCACTGGAGATCGGACAGACGCTGTTTCGAGTCCCGGTTGTTATGGCTTTACGCCTCGTCGACGTCGAGGTCATTATAGGTCGGAAAGGTCTGGGAGAAGGAACGGGATGGAATTCGGCCTTGGGCTTTTGAAGAAAGCATCCTGGCGTTCGCCGGCAGTGATTTGGGAAAACCATGGAAAACCCAAATCAGGATGCCCGGACGGGGATTCGAACCCGCGTTTTCCAGAATGCGAGGTCAGAGCGTTACGGCCGGTTACACACTGGGCGGTTTTACCCGTAGCGGAAACTTAACCGCTGCCGCCTATAGAATTTGAGGTGTTTACACATTCAGCGGTAGAACGTCCGCTGCTATTTCAGCGGTAAGACCTCCGCTGCTACGAAGAGCAGGTAAAAGATGACGTGGTCGAGCGTCAGTACTTTGCTTTTGATAACTTGAGTTTCATTTTGTGAAATTAGAATTTAATTTAGCGTTTATTACTTCGTAGATAGGTTTTGAAAGTGTTATTTTGACGGTTCAGTTGCCATAGAAATAGGAAAAGGTAAAACAAAAGGAGAACAGAATATTTGAGGAACGACGACTCCAAGTTTTTCAGTTATTTTGGGATGTTTATTTCGACAATTGCTTGTGAAACTAAAGTAAGGCATTCAAAGGAGAAATAGCCAGTTGATGAATGGTATTTAACGTGTGGAAATGCTGGCAATCACCTTGAAGTAAGCAGATTTCTCATGGAACTACTATAGTTAAACATTTAATTTTATATAATTCCAAGCCCCTATGTTTGTATTATGTTAATTAGGGTGAAAACTCCTTTAGGTGAATACGAATAGGTGTACAGAAAAGTTTGAAAAATACACTATGCCATATAATGGCTAGTACATTTATTTGTAACTAATACATATACTTCACTGTGTACTCATCACTGTTGAGTTTACATTGCTTTTATTCTTACAAGCACAATCGACTAGTTAAACATTTTTGCTTAGGTTTTAATATGTTGAGTGTTTTAAAAATTATTACTTTACAAAGAAAAATCGAAAGTAAATGGCGAAGATGATGCCGAATTTACTAAACAGCTTGTCTCACTGTATTCGTCAATGCTGTGTTAAAAAAAAAAAAAAAAAAAGGATCAAAATGTCGAGCGACAGAATTTTGAATGTTGGAAGTCTTCCTTGGCAAATGTCTAAGATATAAGGACACAGTTATATACTATTAAAAACCAAAATCTTTCTATAAAATGTGATTCAATATTTTTCAAATTCTAGTTGAAGCGGTAAAAATTTATGTAAATACGTGATCAATAGTTTACTATCCATTGACATTTTTCCTAATTTTCAATTTCGTCAAAATCATTCCACTTTCAAGGCACACTTCTTTCCAGGCATTCCTAGTGGCATCCCGATCTTTAAAAGAAACCACTGTTTTGTCTCTTAAAACTGGTATAGGTTCCACTAACGAAATGAGAAGATCATTATCTATCACCACTTAACTCATATTACGATTTTTGCGTTCAAAAAATGATAACTTTACACATACTGAAATAGCACAAGCGATTGAAATCCGCCTAGTGTGCAAGCGCCCATCTGCCCACATGGGGCACTGTCTGGGCTGGGGCGGTCAATTAACCGTCGAATGTAGTGGCAGCGCGCGGCGGCATACCTGCCGTCGACGGCAGCGCTGCCGCTGGTTTTCCCCTCCGCCCAGTGTGTAAGCTCCCATTTGATCCCTTGCGCCACTACCTGAAGGGCGGCGACGGAGAAATTTCCGGAGCGGACGGAACCGCCCAGTGTGTAACCGGCCTACCGCTCACCCAACATTGCGCGGTGTGGAGGCGAAACGGGTTCGGTATTTTGTCCACTATGGTTGTGGTTAGCGTATATGTGATGAACCATTACCGGCCATGTTTGATTCTACATGTGTCGTTCAAACCTAATACGAACCCAGAGGCCAGACAGCTCTGATTGCTGGGAAGCGTCTCTCCGGCAGGGGGGCGTCCCGGCGCTTAGCGTCGCGTGATCGCGCGTCGTTCGTCACGGCCAATAGGCGTGCGAGCGAACACGTGCGGCCCAACACGACACGCCACCCTCACCTGCACGACGCCCGTGAGGTGGCGTCTCTAGTGGCATCTCACGTACTGTCCTCCACCAAGATCTATATCAGTGACAAAACGTCCACTCGCAACTCTCAAAGCAGTAACGGTCAACATCTTCAGCAGCTTCCAACCGCTGGTCGGGTCTGCTTCGAACGAAAGTCTCCTCAACGCTTCCTGTCCATCTATCATCTCTCTTCTAGTGGTCTGGTGGCCCAGTGGTTAAGTGTCTGACTGGAGATTGAAAGGTCCCCGGTTCGAATCCCTGTCTCGGCGGGGATTTTCAAAGGCGCATAACCAGACCTTCACCTCTGCCACAGCTTGCTGTGTAAAGTGAAGTACACCAGAACGCTTCCGTGGTTCGGATTCCACGTTAAACTGTAGGTCCCCTGTATCTGGCAGGATTGTCGGGTTAGCATAAGGTGGCTACGATAGGGGCGGAATGCGCAGCCAATAAAAACCCTATCTCCAGGTCATTACGATCACATGGGGAAAAAAACTCTCTTCTTCCACTGTCAGCCAATTTCCCACCCCCTTTTAACACCTTTCACCCATCTGTCCCTCAGTATTCCTCTGGGCCTCTTCCCTTTCAGCTCCATGTCCACCATCTTCCTTGATATCTTCTTCTTTCCCATTCTCTTCACTTGGCCATACCAGTGAAACCTTGATTCCTGTATTCTTTGTTGTAGCGATTTCTCCTTTGATCAACTCCCTGATTTCCTCATTCAGTCATTTCTCCTACTCTACTCCTCTGAAATTTCATTTCATAGCTTGTACTTCACTTTTTTCCCTCTTCTTTCTTTATTTATTTTTTTTGCTTTCATCAGTCTTTCGACTGGTTTGATGCAATCCTCCATCCCTTCCCATCTTCTGCCAATCACTTCATCTCTACGTACCCCTTACAAGCCACGTCCTCAATTATCTGCTTCATATATACCAATCTCTGTCATCCACTCCATACTAGATCTTTAATACTCTTTAAAAATCTATCTGCACATCTTCCTCTTTCATTTATCTCCATCCTGTTTCCTCCATTTTATTCAATCCAGCATCACAAATATTTGAATCATTCCACTTTATTCAATCGCTCTCCTCCAAATGTTATGTCTTTATCCATCCTGCTCTATCTTGTTATTGTGATTACCACTTCACCCTTTCTTGCAGAACACTTCATCTCCCAGACATCAGCTAATCTTGCACTTCTCTTTCATCTTCTCTGCAAACTCCCCCAACAACAAATAATGTTGATTTTATTCTTCTTTCCCTCATCACCTGGTACCGTTTTATATTTGAAAACAATCAGTGAGTATAGCTGATTGCTTTCGAATAAAAAAAGGTCCTAGGTGGTGACGTGAAAATTTAAAAGGTCAGTTCTGAAAAAATGGGGAACCTAGATCTGAGCATCGATTTTCAAGCGTAGGACGGCATCATCCACATCACCGTAGTGAGAGCAGTTTCGCTTTCTGCAGGATGTGGGTTCGACCCTCAATCTAGCTGTCAATCCAGGGCTCCCTGAGTCACTCGGGGACGGTTCCTCCAAAAGGCCATGGCCGAATCCACTCTCTTTCTTCACCCCAAATTCTTACTTCGACGTCTATTAACCGTGAACCCCTTTAATCAATTATTATCATTTCCGCTTTCCTAGGCACTTATCTCTCTCCCACCCTTCGTATACCACTATGTTCCTCTTCCCCATGCCTTACACCATCTTTCAGCAACTTCGTACATTAGAATCTGGGTCTTCCTCTGTCACTGGTCCCTTCCATTTGCATTTACGTTATTTGTTTTCGTATCCTTTTACGTGTCCGAACCAGTTCAGTCTATTTCTCTACATTTCTTCATTTTGTTTGTCCATTTTACCTTCCTACCGCTTGACTATCGTTCCGAGTCTAGAATTTAATTTAATTTAATTGCGATGGAGCACTTGTTTTAGTGGCAAGTTTCCTATACCTTTCTCCTTTTCTTTTCCACCCTACTTTTGTCCTCTACTAATTTCAGCTTTAAATTCTTTCAGCGTTTTTGGTAAATTATTAATTTAATACCCTTTCTGATCCACCTCTTACTCAGTCTACTGTCTGGAATGTTGAAAATTTTACTTCTTAAAAAAACTTCCTTCAAAAAGTGTTAGAAATGTATTTATCTCCCGTTTTAAGGGTCGAAGATCATGAAAGCTGTACCTCATATCGCTGTAATACGAACGTGACCAATGACACCCAAAGGGTTTGCTCTGCAAGATCTGCAGAATTTCGGCTGAATTTGAAGGCAGTTCTTCTTATGCACCCCACCCGATTTCCGGTTACCATGGAGTATGCACCCTGCCGTGTGAAATTTCTTGGGAAGATGAAGTGTTGCATTCTCCAGTGTGTTTTCGTATGTGTTTCTGGCAGGTCTGAATAACTATGACAGTGTGTCCGTTGAGTATATCGTTGTTTGTGTTTTATGACATTTCCCGCTCTGCCCCTCTTTGTCTTCCATCAAATTCCTGTTCTTCTGTGCTCCGTCTTTTCAGTGGCGCACCACAGAGCCTATCCATCGGATACGATCTTCCAAATTCTGGGACAAATGAGCTGTAGTCCTGTTTGTTTTCTGCTCCGTTTCGTGTAACCATCGTGCTGGGTTCCTTCCACGTAACCGTTGACCTTCTACTTTTGGCTCCATGATGATTTTTCAATTTTATCTCAATATCACCGGACAAAATGTGTAAGTAGCGTAGAATTCACTGGTAGCCAAATCCTTCTCAGAAATTTAATTGCTACTGCCTAAAGCCAATTCTATCTAGATTTCTTTGTAGACCACGTGATGCGATCAAGGTCATTGCTGATTGTTTGAATCATGAATGCAACAAGAAGGCGACGTCGCCAAGGAATGCGGTTTTTCGACGTTATCAAAGTGGATACAGATCCACGTAGATCACAAGTAATCGGAAAAGTCGAAGACCTGCATGTGTGAATCGTCATAACCCACAGCATAGCAAAAAGTCCGACACGACTTAGTGGATATCATCACATACTGTAGCTTTCAGTTCTGGCCGCAGGGGACGGTACTGACTATTAACATCTGTCTTAAGTATTATTTCCTATTATCGTGTTTTTGGAACGCGTAATCAAAAGGTGGAAAGTGTTGACCTCAGAAACCTTAACAGCAGGGCCGGATCCTTATCATAGCTCGTCATTAATGGCCTCTGAAATATCTTTCCATTTGTGGCAGTCGTGCGTAATACTTCTAAAGTGGTCTGACCGTCTACGTGATTTGAACTCTCGCAAATAGTAAAGGTGTGATAGGTGTCAAAACGTTGGGTTCACTTTGCAATATTTTAAGAATTTATGTTCAGTTTGGAGATAACTAGAATAGCAGATTTGCTCGGACATGCAGCCCATAAACATAGTGAAAGGATCAAAGGTCTTGATTCAATCTGGCTGATTTATGAAACTGACCTGTATTTTATTCGCTCTGCAAAATTTGAGGAATTTCGGTTTAGTGTGAAGGGAGCGATCGTGCTTAAAGCAGATTTGCGCTGACAGACACAACGTCGTTATATAAGAGACTAGATTCGACATCCATCAAAAATAAAGTATTGAATTCATTTCTTCCCAGTGGATTAACTAAATAGACTTCAGTTGTTATCAAATAACGCTCATAACCTTAAAAATAATGTAATGTGATAGATATTTCTTAGTTTAGTGAAACAGCGATATCTCTGGACAGGGATTATAAGAAAACATGTACATCGAAAAAATATAAATAAACAAAAAAATTGGTAATTTATCTGTGCATTTAAACGAAATATATACTTTTCTTCATCGTTGGTTTACAATTTAAAACATACTGAACCATTACAGAAATAGAGATAGAAAAAGCGATATCTGTCAATAGAGACTATAAGGAAACATCTACATAGAAAGAATATAAATAAAGAAAAAAATTATAATTAATATGTGAATTAAACGAAATACATACTTTTCCCCATCGTTGGTTTTCAATTTCAAACATATTGAAACATTATAGAAAAGACAATAAAAACAGCGATATCTCTGGACGGGAACAATAAGAAATCATCTACATCGGCCCGATATAAATAAACAAAAACAACTAATAATTAATTTGTGAATTTAAACGAAATACATTGTTTTCTTCATCGTTGGTTTGCAATTTAAAACATACTGAACCATTACAGAAATAGCGATAGAAAAAGCGATATCTGTGAATAGAGACTATAAGGAAACATCTACATAGAAAGAATATAAATAAAGAAAAAAATTATAATTAATATGTGCATTAAACGAAATACATGTTTTCCCCATCGTTGGTTTGCAGTTTCAAACATATTGAAACATTATAGAAAAGACAATAAAAACATCGATATCACTGGACGGAGACAATAAGAAAACATCTACAGCGGCTAAAAATAAATAAATAAAAACAACTAATAATTAATCTGTTGATTTAAACGAAATACATTCTTTTCTTCAATGTTGGTTTGCAATTTAAAACATACTGAACCATTACAGAAATAGCCATAGAAAAAGCGATATCTCTGAATAGGGAGTATAAGAAAACATCTACATCAAAATAATATAAACTGTTGTTGTTGTTGTTTTTGTGGCTTTAGGGCGCGTCGACAGCGAGGTCATTAGCGCCCTAACAATGACCAGCTAATAATTTAGCTAAAAAGAATACTAAAATGCCATCTGCATCGTCGACTGTAAAGGGGTCGGCCACACAGACAGCAAATAAAATAATTCACAAAAATAATACATGGCTTTAAAAGGGCCACCAGGACCTAAGGCCATAAAACACCTGGATGGCTGTAACGGTGCCAAACAGATTCACAAAATAATTAAAAACACTACATGTCTCGCTGGCTGTATAGTGGCCAGCGAGACAGGAATTATAAAGATGTAAAAATATAAAAAAATAAAAACAATGCAAATGGATGGGTGGCTGTAAAGAGACCACCCATACATCTTAAAACTAGGCCGATCTGCCCAAACATTTTAGGCACTAGAGTGGCCAACACACAAAATTTTAAAACACCCGCCACACTGCTGGTCACATTGTTAAAAATAAGAGACAGATCGTTGGCCAGGCCAACGTCTGCCCTTAAGTCTGAAAACGTTGTTGTTGTTGCTTTAGGGCGCGTCGACAGCGGGGTCAATAGCGCCCTAACATAATATTAAAAACAAAAAACTAGTAATTAATATATGGATTAAACGAAATACTTTTTTTTTTTTTTGCTGTCGTCAGTCTTTAGACTGGTTTGATGCAATCCTCCATACTTTCCTATCCTGTGCTAACCTCTTTATTTCTACATACCCCTTACTACCCACGTCCTCAATTATCTGCTTCATATATTCTAATCTCTGTTTACCTCTACAGTTCTTACCTTCGACTGTTCCCTCCACTACCAAATTAACCAATCCAGCATGTCTCAAAATATGACCTACCAGCCTGTCTCTTCTTCCTGTAAGCTTCTTCCTTAACCTTGTTTTCTCACCCATCATTTCCAAAACTCGTTCATTTCTTACTTTGTCTGTCCACCTAATTTTCAGCATTCTTCTGTAGCACCACATTTCAAATACTTCAAGTTTCTTTCTTTCCGGTATTCCTAAAGTCCATGTTTCACTACCGTAAAGTGCTGTGCTCCACACATAGAGTTTTAAAAAGTTCTTTCTAATTCCTAGATCAATATTTGAAACTAAAAGGTTTCTCTTTTTCATGAAGGCTCTTTTTGCTAGTGCTATTCTGCTTTTAACATCATTCCTGCTTCGGCCATCGGTTGTAATTTTGCTTCCCAAGTAACAGAACTCACTTACTTCTCCTATCGTATCCGATCCAATTTTTATATTTAATCTGCTAGTATTGGTATCATTTCTGCTACATTTCATCACTTTTGTCTTACTTTGATTTATATTCAGTCCAAAATCTTCCTTCAGTATTTTGTTCATGCGATTCAGTAACTTCTCAATATCCTCAGCCCTCTCTGCTAACAAGACAATGTCATCAGCAAATCTCAGCAAACTAATTTTTTCTCCCTGAAAACTTATGCCACATGGAAATTTTTCTTTTACCTTCTTCATTGCTTCTTCTACATACAAGTTGAATATTAACGGGGACAGACTACAACCTATACTTTTCTTTGTAGTTGGTTTGCAATCTAAAACGTATTAAACCATTACAGAAACATAATAGCGACATCTATGGCCTTTTCGAGCTCGACAACGAAGGTCATGCGTGTGACGTCATAGCGTAACAGACACTGTGACCAAAGTGACATTTTATTAGTGGTGATTATTAATATTAATGTCTGTCCAGGTATTGGTAGCTGGCAGTGACAATACTGAGCACGACGTAGATGTGAAGGTGGAGTGGTTGGTCCTCGCGACTGTTGACAGAGGATGCGTGTAGGGTTTCTGCGGGGGCGGCCAGGTGTAGTCTCTCTCAGGCTGTTAGTCGTGTTAGGCACGGCCAGGCACAGACAACGCGGCTTTCGCCACCGTCCTGCACGAAACAACACACAGCCCCGCTCTCAGATTGTTATTAATTACTAACCTGCGAGCCCGTCAAAGATGACGCGTTTAACGGACTGTTCTGGCAGGTTATTTGTTCGCAGTTGCTTAACTACTAGAATTGTCACGAAATAAAGCTCAGTGAAATTCCTCACGCCTTACTTCAGTTGTCATCCTCACACGTTATAAAACGTTAAAAAAAATAATTAATAACATATCTATTATTTCTAAAAGGTGTTTCTTGTCATTATCTCCCCTCATACCTAAGGGAGCGTGCATAAACCACGTAGCTCCATTTTGGCTTCCTGTCCTGCCCCCCCCCCCCCCACGTAGCACGTAACTTTTTTCCCTTTTGATTCCAGAAGACATTTTGTACTGTTTTCTCTTGTACGAATAAAGATCGGAAACGAGATGTCAGGAGAAAGCAGCATCGGGAGAGGCGTAAGACAAGGTTGTTGCCTTTCCCCATTATTGTTCAATTTATACTTAGAATAAATTATTGGAAAAGGCTTAAATGGAAACAGAGGAGTGCGTATTGGTGGCAAGAGAATAGAGTGCATACGATTTGCTGATGATATGGTATTGTTGGCAGAAAGCGAATAAACTCTAAACAGAATGCTGAAATTGATGATAAAGAAAACAGCAACCAGTCACAATTGTAAATATGTTTATCACACCATTACCGGTTTCGGGCAAAGTTGCCCATCATCAGATGGTTTGTATTTACTTCACAATCTGCAGATGCAAATTACAGCACATAATGTTGAAAATTATTTGCGATGAATAAGAGAAATTTAATTATTTTGTAATGAAGTTAATCTCAAATATTTTACTTACAATCAATGCTGCAGGAAGTATGCTCATATCGTTGGTGAGGCAAACTCTTTGTATACGATCATCTTTGCTTATGTTTACCTGTTAATGCAAACGCAAAATTACAGCGTGCTCGTGTTTAATAAAATGTTACTTCTGAAACTGTGCCTCACCACCGATATGAGCATACTTCCTGCAGCATTGATTGTAAGTAAAATATTTTAGATTAACTTCATTACAAAATAATTAAATTTCTCTTATTCATCGCAAATAATTTTCAACATTATAGGATGCACAAATGCGCTGTAATTTGCATCTGCAGATGTGAAGTAAATGCAAACCATCTGATGATGGGCAACTTTGCCCGAAACCGGTAATGGTGTAATAAACATATTTACAATTGTGACTGGTTGCTGTTTTCTTTATCATCAATTTTGATATAACAGTCACGGAGTTCCACTGATCCATCATGGATAAAATATTATAGAATGCTGAAAGATCTAGATGAAGCTTGCCAAGAGTTTGGAATGAAAATAAACGTAGCAAAAACTAAGAGTATGGTGATTGGAAATTGAAGGAAAAAAATAAATATTAAGTTAGGAAGCGCTGATATCAGGCAAGTAAGTTCGTTCAAATATCTTGAGAGTATTATTACCGAAGATTTGAGGTGCCATCAGGAGATAAAATCTCGCATTGCCGTAGCAAAGGAAGCATTTAATAGGAAAAGGAGGATACTAATTGGGAAAATAGACAAAACACTGAGGAAAAGACTCGGTAAATGTTTTGTATGGAGTGTGGCCCTTTATGGGTCGGAGACATGGACACTGAGACGAGAGGATGAAAAGCGGTTAGAAGTATTTGAGATGTGGATGTGGAGGAGGATGGAGAAGATAAGCTGGGTGGATAAAATAAGTAATGTTGAAGTGATGAACAGGGTCAGTGAAAACAGAAAAATTCTCCAAGTAATAAAGGAGAGAAAGAAAAACTGGAAGGCGCACTTGTTGAGAGAGGAGTGCCTGATAAAAGACGCATTGGAAGGTTTAGTCTGTGGGAGGAGAATAAGAGGAAGAAGGAGGTACAAAATTATAGACAACATCAAGGAAGACGGCAAGTATATGGTTCTAAAGAGAAAGGCAGGAGATAGAAGAACATGGAGAGCAGCCAAGTGAAAACCTGTCCGACGGCAGAAAACTGATGATGATGATGATGATTCTCTTGTCAGACGATTGTAAATTACATACGGAGATAATTAACTAAGGGAAATAAATATTCACATGCTGTTGTGAGTTCTGTTCCTCATTTCAACTGTGAAAAATGTTATGAAAGGAAAGCTACGTGGCCTGGCTAGGAACCCCCTCCCCCCACGTAGCCCAGCGTAGCCTTCCAGCCAACCCCTCCCCCCCCCTCCCCTGAACCGAGCCACGTAGTTTGTGCACGATCCCTAACCGAAATCGATAAATGAGGTGTCATTTTGAAGATTAAGGTGTCCGTCTTTGTCACATTATATTTTAAGAAAAGAGTTTTTCGGAATTCGATCCTTGAAAAACAAAAGTATAACATCCCTACATCGCTACAACCTTTTTTTTTTTTTTGACACAAGCCGTTTATCTTTCTGGATACCTAATCCAAATCAATAAATAAGGTGTAATTTTAAATATTAAGGTCTGCACTTTGATAACACCACCAAGCAAGAAAGAAATTTTTCGGAATTCGACCCTTAAAAAGCAAAAGTAATAACTATAAAGGTCACGCGATGAGACAGCTCAGAAGCAAGCCGCTAGATAACAGCAGCACATATCACGGAGATATCAATGAACTGCGTGTTTTTTTATACAATAAGTACCTTTTCAAATATTTTTTTCTATTATGGAAAAAATTCATTTTTGCTACCCCTTGTTATGTAAATATTCGCAAGATTTTCTCACGGCCTGTGATCGCAGCAACACATATCACAGAGACATGGGCAAGCTGGGTGTATTTTGTTCGGGTTAGTTGTTTACCTTTAAGGTCAGTAACAGTCGCTCATACATATGCTTTACGCGTCCAGAAGTTCGTAATAATTGTTTCGTAATATGTTGTAAGTACTATGTTACGTAAGTTTTACACTAAACGAGTAAACAATTGTTACAAATGTGCCGGTTCTTCCTTCAACCTATCACAAACCACCAACCTCACTATTCATCTTATTAGCAAAACATTCGCACGGTTCACCTAGTATTAATTTAAACGCAATACGTATTTTCCTTTCAGTGTTTTTTCACTTCATTTCTTCACGGATGCTCTAATAAGGAGAACTGTTGTTGAATACCGCGCATAACCTCGCGTTGGTAGTGACATCTCTGGCCGTCGTAGCCCGCCAGCGAAGGCCGGGAGCGTGACGTCACGGCTACACGATGACCAAGCTCAGCATTTTATTAGTATTGATTTTTATACCTGACAACGGTTTCTGTGCTCAAGAAGGTCGACGTGTGCCTTTACAGCTATTACACTAACAACAAATTATACTTATTGTGGCAGCGTCTAAACAAAAACACATAGAAAAGTTAGCGATTAAAGCTTTATTTACGAATAATACCGAAAACCTTCGATCACAGAAGAAATTTTGGAGCTGATGGATCAGAGGAGAAGGTACAAAAATGCTCAGGATGAAGCCGGAAGAGAGCCGTACAGGCAATTTAGAAATCAAATAAATAGGAAATGCAAAATAGCAAAATAAAAATGGCTACAAGCAAATGTGAAGAAGTAGAAAAGGAAATGGTTGTAGGAAAAGTAGATGTTGCATATAGAAAGATCAAACAGAATTTTGGAGAAATGAAGAAAAGGGGTATGAACATTAAAACTGCCGATGGGAAACCTCTTTTAAGCTCAGAAGATAGAGCTAACCGATGGAAGGAATACATTGAGAAACTTTATGATGGGGACGACTTGAACAATAGCGTATTGGAAAAGGAAGGCGATGTCGACATGGATGACTTGGGAGATCCTGTTTTGAGGACAGAATTTAATAAAGCTCTGAATGACTTGAAAGCAAATAAGGCAGCTGGAATTGATGAGATTCCTGCAGAACTTCTTAAATCTCTAGGAGAGGAAGGAATCGAAAGATTATTCAAGCTGATATCAAAAAGTTATGAAACAGGAGAAATTCCAACTGATTTTAATAAAAATATCATCTTCACACTTCCAAAGAAAGCACAAGCCGACAAATGTGAGAATTATTGCACCATTAGTCTAACATCACATGCTTCAAAATTACTGACCAGAATAATATACAGAAGGATGGAAAGGGTAGTAGAAGAGATAGTAAGTGAAGATCAGTTTGGGTTTAGGAAAAATCGCGGTACAAGGGAAGCAATTATATCTTTAAGATTAATACTTGAAGGGCGTATCAAGAAAAACAAAGATACTTTTATGGCATTTGTTGATTTAGAAAAAGCTTTTGATAATGTTAGGTGGGACAAGATGTTCAAAATTTTAAAGAAGTCAGGTCTAAAGTATCGTGATAGAAGAATACTCTATAAACTATATAAGAATCAAGTGGCGGTAATAAAAGTAGAGAATCATGAGAGACATGCATCAGTTAAGAAGGGTGTGAGACAAGGTTGTAGTCTATCCCCGTTAATATTCAACTTGTATGTAGGAGAAGCAATGAAGAAGGTCAAAGAAAAATTTCCATGTGGCATAAGTTTTCAGGGAGAAAAAATCAGTATGCTACGATTTGCTGATGACATTGTCTTGTTAGCAGAGAGGGCTGAGGATATTGAGAAGTTATTGAATGGCATGAACAAAATACTGAAGGATGACTTTGGACTGAATATAAATCAAAGTAAAACAAAAGTGATGAAATGTAGCAGAAATGATACCAATACTAGCAGATTAAATATAAAAATAGGATCTGATGCAATAGGGGAAGTGAGTGAGTTCTGTTACTTGGGAAGCAAAATTACAACCGATGGCCGAAGCAGGAATGATGTTAAAAGCAGAATAGCACTAGCAAAAAGAGCCTTCATGAAAAAGAGAAACCTTTTAGTTTCAAATATTGATCTAGGAATTAGAAAGGACTTTTTAAAACTCTATGTATGGAGCACAGTACTTTACGGTAGTGAAACATGGACTTTAGGAATACCGGAAAGAAAAAATCTTGAAGCATTTGAAATGTGGTGCTACAGAAAAATGCTGAAAATTAGGTGGACAGACAAAGTAAGAAATGAACGACTTTTGGAAATGATGGGTGAGAAAAGAAGTTTATGGAAGAAGCTTACAGGAAGAAGAGACAGGCTGGTAGGTCATATTTTGAGACATGCTGGATTGGTTAATTTGTTAGTGGAGGGAACAGTCGAAGGTAAGAACTGTAGAGGCAGACAGAGATTAGAATATATGAAGCAGATAATTGAGGACGTGGGTTGTAAGGGGTATGTAGAAATGAAGAGGTTAGCACAGGATAGGAAAGGATGGAGGATTGCATCAAACCAGTCAAAAGACTGACGACAGCAAAAAAAAAAAAATACCGACTTGTCACCTACCCTTCCAGTTTAAAACTTACATGTCTCTTTCTTCGGCGTTATTGTGATAGTGAAAATGGTTAACAGGCAAAGAAAGTAAGGAAGAAAAGTGTACCAATCACTCACTGCAGATCAAGTTAGGAGACCAAGGATGAGCACATGAACACGAAACCATTTTGAAATATTTCGGTATAAACCATAATCATTTTCAGATGCTACCGTTCTGATGTCTAAGTGATTAGGGGATATTTTTTCGTAATCTGGACCCCCCCCCACCCCTGTGGTGAGATTTGGTGAGATCTGGTGGGACCCCCCTCCCTCCCCCCCCTCCCCGTGAGATAGACCTCGTAATTTTTGATACCATTGTTGTTTGAAGGGTGGCAATCTGAAATAAAAATGACGTGAGATTTCCTCCCCTCCCCCCTGATGAGTTATCGCCAGATACCCCCCCCCCATTTGATGCCACGTAACTAATGTAGACCCCTATAAGGCATCTTCCTGTAGATAAAAAACTCCTCGGTTCGAATCCCGGTTTTGGTAGGCATTTTCAAAGGCTTTTAAGCCGACCCTCCTCTCTGGCACAGGATGCTGCGTGATGTGAAGTACTTACGCCACAACACTTCCGTGTTTCTAATTCAACGTTAAGCTGTAGGCCCCCTGAACCCAGTAGGATTACTGGGTTAGTTTACTTAGCCATGACAGAGAAAGCTCTGTACTTGGCGACCGAACAATCCTTCGGGATCTCGCGGCCTACAACATCATAGGACAATAATTGTAGTCGATGTTTACAGGTGAGACATACGGAAAGGGGACCGCCACTGTCCTCTTGTCTGTGGCAAGTGATGGGTGTACTTAAACTATCATTCCTTGTCTTCAGCATATTTTTTTTTTACTTATTGCTTTACGAGCTTGACGTCGAGGTCATTAGAGGCGGGATGGGACTGGAGGCAAGTAACTGGAAGGAATTCAGCCATGGCCTTTTGAAGGAAGCATCCCGGCATTCGCCTGGAGTGATTTGGGGAAATCATGGAAAACCCAAATCTGGATACCCGGACGGGGATTCCAACCGGCGTCCTCGCGAATGCGAGACCAGAACCTTAACCGTTCACCCACCATGCTCGGTGCGTTATTTTTATACACTGGCAAATTTCTTGTGAATGTTGTTCCCATAACAGATATTGAAGTTAAAATATACAACATAGGTCTAGGTAAAGTCTTATCATCGTCTCCTCTCCTTGAAGCTAGGGGGTGAACAAATATATACGAAATTTTTGCCTGCAACGATCATTTTCACATAAACTTGCTACTGAAGTGACTCGGTTAGAAAGTAGACAATATCGTTAAACAAGGATTCGGGGCGGTAAATTTTGTTGTTGTGTCTTCGAGCCTTTAGTAAGTTGCGAGCCACCTCGTTGTCTGAGTTGGTTGAGTCATCGTAATGGTGCCCGGCGCTGACACGGGGTTAGCTTGTACCAGTCCTGGTGGTGGACTTGGACGGCAGGGTACAGAGGACGTGGTGGCGCAAAATTCCTAATCACCAGATGTTTTGGAAATTACTGTACTAACCCCCAAACTTCTCAGAATTACAGATGGAATGAAGGCATACCGCACTGTTGTCAGTGAGCCGTACGTCGTCAAATGCGGCGGCCTCTCCTTGGTATTCTTCGGAAGAGAAGGCCTGAATGGGCCAGAAAGGAGTTTCACCCTCCCTTCTTCATCTCTCGTCCACCACACTAACGACACTCCACTCTGTACACAGACACTATCGCAATAATCCTCGCAAAAAAAAAAAAAAAATAAACACTGAATTATATTTCCAACACAGGAGAAGAGGAAGGGAAATTACGCCACTATGAATTTATCAGCAAAAAGAAGAAAACGTGTCTACGGCCAAGTCACTAGCGATCTAACAATTAA
Organism: Vandiemenella viatica; assembly: GCA_031002005.1. NCBI lineage: Eukaryota > Metazoa > Arthropoda > Insecta > Orthoptera > Morabidae > Vandiemenella > Vandiemenella viatica. The sequence continues at coordinate 113,745,638 of CM061918.1, forward strand.
GTATACACTCAAGTACCAAAATTCGTGGTGTCCTTATAGTACTATGTGAAATCCAGGGCCGCATTTAGGCTTCGTGGGCCCCTAGGCTATACATGTGGTGCGGGCCCCCTGTCGGCAGTGGCCCTGGCTGCCTCCAAAATTCAGCCCAAAAAATTTATGGGCGACCTTTTTTTTTAGCTCTCCTACTGGCCCAGGTTTGTGTGGTGCGGGTGGCCATCCAGGGTTGTGTGGGCCCCCTCTTTGTGGTGCGGGTCCCCCTTTGTCCCATGTAGCCTATGCTTAAATGCGGCCCTTGTGAAATCCCCTTTTATCCGGCAAAGTTTCTTTCGGAACAGTAGACGTCAGTCAGCCAACACCGTGTTTCGCCCTCACGTATCTCTGGTTGGTAGGTGGAAACACTCGCGCTTCGGAGATATCTATTTAGAATCCTCGTCCGGCCATCCAGATTTCAGTTTACAAAGTTTCTCAATGCCCAGCATGGTTCCTTCAAAATGCCACGTGAGAATTCCTTCCCTTCCTTGCCCCTATCCTCTCCCACCTTAACGACCCAGACGTCGACAATCCGATATAAAAAAAGAGGATAATTATTGAATTTATCTGTCAATTTCTATTCTTCTTCTTCCTTGCATTGTAGGGTCACCTTTATTGAGGATGCGACGTGTTGGAATATGCCTGACTAGTCGTTGAGCCTGACGGCCCAGGGAAGGTGAATTCTATTGCCATCTGTCAGCGAAACTTATAACCATGTGCTGTGTGTGCTAAGTGTATTTTGGATTACGAAGGCTTCCGCGGTCACTGTATGTCTTATCTTGGTCCTTCGAGTGGAGACGCGTAGATTTGTTAAAACCTAACGTTTCTGCCATCGTGCTCGTTTCTGCTATCGTGCTGAAATACATCAGCGCACTGAGCCAAACTGACGAGTAATTCATCAGTCGATTTAATATTTTGAATTGTTCCAAAACACCAGATTTCAAAATAGCATCAATGGTTCACGGAGCGGTAACGCTCTGACCTCGCATTCGGGAGGACGCGGGTTGAAATCTCCATCCTGTCATCCAGATTATTGGTTTTCCATGGTTCCGCCAAATAATTCCAGGTGAACGCCGGCATGGTTCACTCTAAAGGCCATTGCCGAATTCCTTCCCGTTTCTTGTTCCTAGTCTTTGATCGTCTCTAATGACCTCAATGTCTCATATACATTAATGATTTGTGCGACATAATAAGGGGGATGAAAAGATTATTTTCCGATGATGCTATTATTTATCGTGAAATCACAACCCAGGAAAACTGCGCGATTTTACAAGACGATATTATGAAAATAATTGCGTGGTGTAAAGATTGGCAGTTGGAGTTAAACGCTAAAAAGTGCCAAGTCATGTGTTTAAGTAAAAAGGTGACACCATTTAGCTTTGAATATACAATTAATGGTACTGTCCTTAGAACGGTAGATTCCGCTAAATACCTTGGGGTAACAATTCGTAATAATTTGTCGTGGAATGAGCATATCGAGAATGTAATTGGGAAAGCAAATCGTATGCTTTAAAACAATGCACTCCGGAAGTTAAATCGATTGTATACAAGTCACTAGTGCGGCCACACTTAGAATATTGTTGCTCTGTATGGGGTCCCCATCAAAAAGGATTAATGAAGGCATTAGAGATGGTCCAAAGAAGAGCCGCCCGATTAATGACAGATATATATAGTTGGAGCGAAAGCGTAAGTGCGATGTTGAAGGAGTTAGGTTGGAAAGACCTGGAGCACCGAAGGCGTTGCTCTCGACAGAAGCTAATTGAAAAATTCTCGACTGACGTATTTCGGAATGACAGTAAACAAATATTGCTACCAACAACATTCATATCCCGGAATGACCGTGAAAATAAGATAAGAGAAATCAGGGCCACAACCGATTCATTTCTGTACTCATTTTTTCCACGAGCGATTAGGGAGTGGAATAGAAAGGATTTACCGGGCGACTAAACATAAAATCCTACATGAGTAGCTTTCGATAAAGCACTCCGGCCATCCTGATCTGGGTTTTTCAAGGTTTCCCGAGATCGCTCCATGCGAATGCTGGGATGGTTCCTCACAATAGTCCATGGGCGCCTCCTGCCATATCCCTTCCAAACCATTACCTTCCCGGATAGGTGCAATGCAACCTCCGCCACACACTTTTAGTGAATCGCGGAGTAATAGTAATAGAGGTGTAAAACCATAAGAAAAAACGGAAAAATCCTTCTTCAAGTTTCAACCTGAGCGAATTTCGCGTATAGGTAGTGGGTTTGGCTGGTCTGAAATCATCATCACTCCAGAGCTTAAGATTGGTAACTAGATATTAAGCACGTCTCGGGAGCCGCGGTGTTCTGATTTCGTGTTCCTGCTAACAGGTGGTCGCCCACGCTGAGCTGCTTTTGATGACTGAGGGGGGCGGGCTTCCCACGGCTGCCTCAGCGGCAAACAAATAAACACGAGAGCTCCACTACCAAGTCCGAGAAAGGTTTTTGCTCTCTGAGTATTGCAAAACCCGTAAATTATGGCTTATCATCCAGTCAGGGCTCTGTAAGTACCCACCGATCTTCGGGTTGAGCGGTAACTCTCTGGCCTCTCATCCGGGAGAACGTGCGTTAAAATCCCCGTCCTGCTTTCCAGATTTGGTTCTTCACGGTTTCCCTAAATCGTTCGAGGCAAATGCCGGGATGGTTCCTACGATAGGTCATGGCAGAATTCCTTCCAGTTCCCTTCCCCCCTCCCTCCATGGCTTTAATGAGTTAAGAACAACAGCCCTAGCCTTGGTTTATTCCACAGCTGAATACTGCTCCATCGTGGGGCTTAATAGCTCTCACATCTCGTCGGTGGACGTTCAGCGTTGCCAAGCAATGCGCTTCCCCTGCTTGGAAGACTGCTGTCAGTCTAATATCTAATTTCTTCACCCATACAGATAGCTGAAAAGCGGAATGGGCATCTCAACACCACAGGGCATAGTGCAAATTACCAATTCCTGCTCAAAAATTTTAGCGAAGATTCGAGCGAACGGTATATCTGAACAGATTTGCGAATGGATACGCGATTTTCTAACTGGTCTGTCACAGTATGTCGTTGTTGACGGGGAAGCCTCTTCTAAGTTAGATGTTACTTCGGGCGTTCCTCAAGGAAGTGTAATAGGACCACTTCTTTTCTTAATTTTTATAAACGATCTCGGTGACAACGTTAATTGCAGGATGCGATTTTTTGATGATGATGCGCTTATTTATAGGGAAGTGAGGTGCTCCGACGATTGCTTAGAAATTCAGCGCGATCTGGATGTTATTTCGGAATGGTGCCGTACATGGCAGCTTACAATTAACTGCAAAAAGTGCAAGGCAATGCACATAAGTAATAAAAAGACCCCGTTTGCTCACGAGTACAAAGTTAACAATTCAGTTGTTGACACTGTGGATTCCCTGAAGTGTCTAGGCGTAACAGTACAAAGCGACATGAAATGGGACCTGCACATAACTTCCGTCGTAGGCAAAGCTAATTCTAAACTACGATTCATAGGTCGTATTTTGAGAAGTTGTAATGCTCATACAAAGGAAATAGCGTACAAGATACTAGTGCGTCCGCATTTGGAATACTGTTGTGGAGTTTTGGATCCGTATCGCAAGGGATTGATTGACACATTAGAGAAAGTACAGAGGAGAGCCGCTCGATTCGTGACTGCTAGTTACAGTCCTTACGTAAGTGTTACAGAGCTGATACGTGGGTCGGGCTGGGATTGTTTGGCGGACAGACGACGTCGTTTTCGTTTGAATCTGTTGGAGAATATGCGAAAATCTTTAATTTACGAGTGCAACGGAATACTTCTTCCGCCAACCTATTTAGGTCGCAATGACAGGAGGGATAAGATTCGAGAAATAAGATGCCGTACTGATTCATTTATGTATTCCTTCTTTCCTCGTTCGGTTCTGGATTGGAATGCACAGAATTAGGATTGGTGCTTAGCACCCTCTGCCACCCACAGTATCTATATCTACATATATACTCTGCAATTCACAAAATTGTGGGTGGCAGAGGGTGCTCAGCACCAAAGCTAATCTCTTTGCTGTGCATTCCAATCCCTAATGGTACGAGGGAAAAAAGAATTCATATAAGAATCAGTCCGGCACCTTATTTCTCTAATTTTATCTTTCCTGTCCTTCCGACTCAAATAGGTTGGTGGAAGAAGTATTTCACTACACTCAAAAGTGAAAGTGGGAGTACGCATGTTTACCAATAAGTTTAAACGAAACGTGTGTCGTCTATCTACCAGAGACTCCCAACCTAATCTACTAATCACTTCTGTGACGTTTTCATAAGGACTGTAGCAAGCGGTAACGAATCGAGCGGCTCTTCTCTGTACTTTCTCTATACTTTCGATCAACCCCTTACGAAACGGATCCCAAATGGCACAACAATAATCCAAATGTGGACGCACAAGAGATTTGTACGCTATCTCCTTTGTTTGTTCATTACAATTTTTCGAGATTTGACCTATGAATCGCAGCCTAGAATTTGCTCTACCTACTAACGAATTAATGTGTATGTCCCATTTCATGTTCCTTTGTACTGTTACTCCCAAATATTTCATAGAATCGACCATATCAATAACTGTATTGTTTAACTCGTATTTGTGATTTGCAGAGTATAGATGTAGATGTAGTTGAAAACTACCGCGGTCAATTTGGCGTTATTTAAATTGTATTTGATGTGGTACGGGAAGAACTGCTTCAACTCTCCACACCTGGGGTTGGGCAGATTCTCCGTACTGTGACTGCGGTGAGGTTTCACCGACTGTGTCGCACATTGTGCAGTACTGCCCACTGCGTGCCTTTCCTGGTAGTCTGGAAGACTTAAATTTGGCCCCGCCGGAGGCGGTGGCCTGGTTGGAGCGCCTCGACGTCATGCTGTAGTGGTTGTGACTGGAGATCCTGTCTCAGTGGCCGGCTGTGGGCATTGTCCACTCAGCTATGTGTATATGTGTGTGTTTACTTTGAAACATGATTGTTCATTGAATACAGTATAATTGTTGATGAATGTTGTAAATGACCTCGACGTCAATGAGTCTTAAAGCCGAGCCGAAATTAAAAAAGTGGGAGGGTCACAGTTAAACCATTCTCTGAACCAGGGCCGGCGCTAGGATTCACGGGCCCCGGGTATGCGATATTAGCCCCCCCCCAAAAAAAAATTTTTTTTACTTTACACTTTTTTTGTTGATAAATTCAGAAAATTTTAATACAAAAATGTTCAAAATTATTGGTGCAGATTTTAAAACTTGTGTTTGATTTCTATTTATTTAGGCACCCAGGCCGGTGGGCCCCCCTTTGGTGGCCCGGGCCCCGGGTACTTTTGCCCCGCTTAACCCCCCACTAACGCCGGCCCTGCTCTGAACAACATTCTTTAATGGATCTGTTATAATTTATAAAGTCTTCTTAACTTTTCCTACCTTAGGTAACTGATGAAATTGGTCTATTTTGGTGCTGTATCTGATCAATTATTTCATTGTTGTTCCAGTCATAGTTAGAAAATTTAGTTGGTGGCTAAAGTTAGTTGTATTGGACGCAATGGAACAACAGTCTGACCAGCATTTTCACCAAATTTGAAACCGATAGATTTTTTTTATTTGGTAAAATTTTAAAGAAGTTTACCTTCAGCAATCTGCTGCTCTGAAGAAAACGATTAAAGGAGCTTGTGATCCTATTCCGCCGGAAACAACTGAACTACCATTACAATCTGTGATTCTCCGTTTCAGAAAGTCTATCGATGACGTTGAACATCATTTTGAGCACTTACAATCAACACAGTAAGTTCACGTAGTATGCTAAAATAATCTTAGATTTGCATTATTATTCTCGTATCACAAAAATCAAAATACACAGTTAAATACATTGTGCAAATCAACAACCTTAAACACACTTAGCCCAGTACTTCGCAACATCAATCGCATTGTGTGTTGCTTGAAACAGGTCTTCGTTGTTGCAGGATGATGGGCACATAGGACACTCGAGCATATGATTCATAGTTTGGTCCTCACCGCATTCGCACTTAATACTGGTAGCATCAGTATAACCCCATCTCATTAGATTTTCCTTGGACCTGCCCACTCCTGTTCGCAATCGATTTAAGGACCGCCAGACGTTCCAGTCCTCTGCGTGACCAGGTGGCAAGCGCTCTGCAACTGTCAGTGGTCCCGAGATGTTGGGAACCTTCATTTAAAGTAGTGACCTGGGCCATAATGGATGTATTATTTCATCAACCACAACATGCAATTAAAAAAATATGTTTCCCTACAAAAAAAAAGTAATTTCTTTGAAAAAATTGAAAACGGTGACGCTAGAATGAAATTTTTTCTTCTTTGGCATTGCGCCCTTCGAAATCAGTGAAATAATATCACAAATGACACATGGTAGATAAACATTGTCAGCGTTCCCTTGCCCAAATTTCATTATATATCCTTAATTCTTCCTTTTTTCTCTATTTTTTTCCGAGGTGTACACCTCATTGTCCTCGAGGCCATAAGATCCGAGGGAGGCAAAGAGCGGTAAAGAATTCGGCCATGGTATTCGCCTGGAGTGATTTGTGGAAACCAAGGAAAACCAAAATCTGGAAGGCTGAGTGGTGATTGGAACCCGCGTCCTTCAGAATGCGAGGTGCGAGCGTTATCGCTGGATCCCCTTGCCCCGATGCCAGAGTTGTCTGTGTTGAGTCCTCGAGCTGATTGCTTTCCTCGTATCTTATTTCCCAGCTCCTCCTGGCTGCCATTCAGGGCCGCGTGCTGTAGGACAGTGCAAGTCAGCGAGGGAGGCGTTGAGCGAGGTTTGATGGCCGGGTGTCGACCACCCACGCTGCATGGTGCGCTGATAAAGCACCTTACGTAACCTATCACCACTCCCGCGCGCTACTTCGACCACAGATTTTCGTATAGCATTTATCAGCTTGGCTTCTAGTCGGTGACTAATTCTGCCTGACACAATGTATTTTTTATTATTATTATTATTCAAAGGTTTATTTAGCCTGGCAAGATTAGGGCTGTCAAGCCCTCTCTTACATCATACCAGGTGTTTACAATAAATAATATACACCTTACACAAACTAACAATATACAACACTTATATAACATTTGGCATAATTTAGGTTCAAGAGCAATACTAACAAAAAATCATCTTAATAATATTTATGAGTAAAATACTAACTAAAATCTTAATAGCATTCGTTCTTAACTAGTTAATAATTTAATGGTATAAACTAATGCTAGTGGAAGTTAAAGAAGTAAATGGTACAAACTTAATACTAGTAGAATGAAGAAACAAGACACAAACTAATAATAGGGAAGGCAGAATAAGAGGTGGACACTGTAAACATCAATATTATTCAGATCAAAAAATTAAGTTATGAATGGAAGGAGAGGTCTTTTAGCTAGTGCTCCAATAAGTAATGGTTTTTCAAATGAGTTTTAAATGGGCCGATTTTTGTAGTAGTTCTAATTTTCAGGGGAAGATCATTCCACAGTCTAGCCGCTGAAATGAAGATGGAATTGGCTAGGGTTTCCGAGCTGTGGGAGTGGATGGTTAGTATGTTTGAGTTCAGGGATCTGGTGTTAATATTATGAGAAATTCCTAGATATGAGATATTGGAACAAAGGTAGGAGGGAGTTTTCAGATGTATGAGGCGGTGGAGACATAGAGTGTGGAATCGTCGTCGATCCCAAACGCGCAACCACTGTAAGCGGTCGTATGAAGGTGAGACATGGTCGTACAGTCGCAGGTCACAGATGAACCTTACACAAGAGTTCATAACAAGTTCAAGTTTCCTTATGTCTGCCGAACTCAAATTTTGCTGAGCAACGTCACAGTAATCGAGATGGGGTAGCACCAGACTCTGCACCAATTGCTTTTTCAAATGAGTGGGGAAGAATTTCTTACATTTATACAGAGCATGAAGAGAAGAGAAGGCTTTGTGACATACTGAAACAGTATTTTCAGACCAGTTTAAATTACTATCTACTAGGACTCCAAGATCTTTTACAGAGTCACTGACCACAGTGGATTATTTGTATGCAACATTTGGATTTTCTTCGCGAAAATGACTTTTGGGATGTTTACGGATCGTGAATGGTATAATATTACTGACAATTGATAAGAAGGAAGTTGGAGAAAAGTTAAAATAAATATTCATCAAATTCAAAATGGATAGAATAAGAATTAATTAGAGAAACCCAATAATGTATATCACAACAGGAGTTAAATGAGGAACATTTAGGACTGCGAGGAACGGAGTTGAAACAGATTCAGTATTATAAATATTTTGGAAGTAATAATACAGAATATATGCTATTCATATCTACACTAATATTACAAATGCGAAAGTATGTCTGCCTCTCTGATTGTTACGTTTTCATGACTATACGGCTAAACAGATCTTGATTAAATTTGAGATGGAAATACTATGTTTCATTAGGAAGTACATAGGATTTATTTGCGAACAAATAACATATTTTGTCATAAAATTGTGAAAATTCACCGAACGGTGACAAACAGACGGATGGCGTGTGTAAGTCTATTTAATGTTATATCGGTCACTCAGGCTTTTTTACGTAACTTACAATCCACTATCCAATTCTTTCCATAAAATTCTATGTCCGTGTGTACGGGTTTGCGGATAACAGCTAGTAAGAAATAAAGATGACTATGGTCCAGGAGGAATACATTTGCAAATGGGAGAGTCTGTGAAGATTGCCGAATAGAAAGACAGAGAAAAATCTGTTATAATGTTTCGTGAGCAGTGTTACATTGTTTGTAGCTGAAACACGAACCAGAAGGTTGATGGCTGAGCGTTAATGAACGGGCCTGGAATTCGGGAGGTCACGGGTTCAAATTCCTGTCCATCCATCCAGATTTCGATTTTTTTATTTTTATTTTTTTATTTGATTGATTTTTTTATTTGTTATTATTTTTTTTTTTTTTTTTTTTTATTCTTTAAATTACTTCAGGTGAATGCTGGAAGGGTTCCTTCAAAATGTTGTTAACTAATTCTTTCATGTCCTTGCCTCCCATTCTTGCTCGAAGCAAAAACAAAGCAAAAGCAAAAATGGAAGAAGAATGAAAACATTAGATAAATGGATATGGTGAAAAACGGACTGAGTGAAATAGGAGGATAGGACCCAAATTCAGGTGGTATTAAGAAGAGTTGGTGAAATTTTCATACCAACTTCGTAAGTGATAGGCAAAAAAAAAAAAAAATGAAATGCGGTAATTAATACGAAAGTCAATAGAGCTGTGTTTATTGAAATTTGAACTTCATGAAAGTATTTTAGTAATTAATCGGATTTAACACGATAGGCAAAACAAATTATGGCATCTGAACTGTTGTTTTGCAGATATAAATACAGAGCTGCTTAGGGGGCGTCCATAAATTACGTGAGGTGAAATTAGGGGGGGGCGGAGGGTCCAGCGAAATCTCAATAAGGGGGGGAGGTCAACGGAAATCTCACGTGAAGTTTTGGAAATTTTTGTTGGACTGTGGAGCTAAAAAAAGAGGTCTACAATACACGCGAAGGCCGATTATGGTGGGGAGGGTATTTCGTCGAAAAGTGTGGGTGTAACAGGTTTTGGAAAGGTGAGATCTCACGAATTCTCACCAGAGAGAGGGGGGGGAGGGGTGGGCCGGAAATCCGGAAAAACACCTCACGTAATTTATGGATGCCCCCTAGGGACCATATGTACGAGTATAATCCTTTGTAGATAATCAGTTCTATACAGCGGATACAGGATTTATTATGCCTCGCCATGCACAAAGAAAAAGTTTGCATGCGGACGGTTGGCAGAACTGCTTGAATGTAGATCCAGTACTGCGTACTACTTTTGTTATGACACATAACCAGCGAAATGACTGTGACAGTGCAGGCAGAGTGCACAGAATGTTGGACAGTCAACAGTGAAAGGTAATGACAGCATAAAATGATAAACATGTTTTTCGAAAGGCAGTTTCGGATTGGCCAGAGTCGTCGCAAGTTATAGCAGAGAAGTAGCGCAATGCAACAGGTGAAGCATTGTCTGCTCCCACTATTCAGCTTCAAAGAGGACAGTTTGCACGCATTCTTGGGAGGATTGCTTTGCCCCCAAGGGCGTATCCAGGATCAGAACTAGAGGGAAGCGAGATTTGATCGGGGGGGGGGGGGGGAGGGCAACTCATATTGGTTTCGAGGAAGTAGGGTGGGAGACTGAAAAATGATGATTTCTTTTCACGAAATTTCGATGCACGCTCATCAGGAATAATCCAGTCAATCTTGCCTCTCACAAAGTGTTCCTGAGCCAGTTCTTCACTCGTCGAAGCGTGCTGAAGGCAACTTGATTTTTTCGCTGGGTACGCCCATGCCCAGAACCATGAACAATTGCAATTAGACGCGATATTAGAATTGCCTCCTTTCATTTTACAGCTTCATTATGGTGTGGGACCCTTGCGCACGCTATACTTTGTCTTTGACATTAACCCCGGTGGATGTTTGCGAAATAAAAATCTCGCTTAAAATTGAATATATACTGGACGGAGTAACAAAATACGTCGTTACTGAAACAAGATGTTATGATGTTGAGTCAGTTAAGCCAAGTCATTGCAAACTAGCGGAAGACAGATAAACTTCGCTTTGGGTGCAATCATGAATTAACAATTTTACGTAATCAGTCACCAAATGTATCCGTAACTTCTGGCATCAATCTGAAATAAAGTACAATGCTATCATGAATTAGTGAAGGATTTCGTTGTCTCGGAGAGTAATACGGAACTTGTGCTACCGGACGTGGTGGCTTTTACTGTATCATCATACAGGGTGTCCAGAAAAGGACTCCCTGATTTCAAAATTAAATATCTCGAAAACAAAGATCGATAGAGGAATGCAATAAACGGTATGTTTATCGTGACAGCTGTAAGAAGTGTATACAGCAGTGTGAAATAATATTTACAAAAGCTGCTAACAGATGGCGCTGTAATCGCCATACGTAATGCCTAAATAGTGATCCGAAGCTCAGGGCGATCAGTTCCACCATTGAAACGTGCCAATGGTGAACATTTTGAAAACATTGTGATGTGATTGTTTGTAAAGATTGTTTTCATACGATTATTTCACTTATGTATGCTGATATGAGCTGTACAGCGTACAGCGCCATCTGTTAGCAGCTTTTGTAACTATTATTTCACACTGCTGTATACACTTCTTACAGCTGTCACGATAAACATACCGTTTATTGCATTCCTCTATCGATCTTTGTTTTCGAGATATTTAATTTTGAAATCAGGGAGTCCTTTTCTGGACACCCTGTAAAATACCAGTTCCAAATCCCTGGCTTGAGAGATGCGTGTGTGCATAGGTCAAAATTTTCGCAATAATTGAGACCAATCCTGGCCGCTTCGCAGTCTATAAAATGTATAACGTTAAACTTTAGATGATTCACTGACAGGTATTGATGTTAACTTCTACTACCATTATGTATTTGACGATTTGGAATTTGGTTTTTGACGCGCAGAGTGGATATGTGTTCAGCCAGCCAAGGCTATTTCTTATTTTCGCCACAAACTTCTCATCATTTACCGTTTAGTTATATAACTCACCCGACACAGATTTGTCTAAAAACAAAGAGCGAAGAGGCGGGTTCTACTTCAAAAACTATGATAGTAATGGAAAATCCTCATATGTACTAAACTGAATTTTCGAAATATGAAATATCTCGTTACTACTTTTTACCAGACGGAAAGAAATATTAGAGAGGTGACAGTTCAGTTATAAATACTTCGCTAACTCCAGGAAAATCATCTGATACAACATAAAGTTTCTTTTCAAACATCTGTTCAGGGTTCCTGCAAAAAGGCTGCGCCTGGAATCGCCACCACCACGTACTCTGGTGTAACGCTAGTTGCTTCTACTATTCAGAATACGTATCTTGGAACTAAACTTAATTACTTATAGCGGCCCACATGCATCTCCTTATGAAAGTAAATAAATTAACAAAAGTTAGTATATTTGTTGTGTTAATTAAAATAGATAGAGCTCGATAACTGATACGAAAAGAAGTCTAATACTGGTGGATACGAAATGAACGGAAAGACTCATCAACATGTCTTACTCCCCTGAAGATGATCCGAGATTTGGTTCGAAACGTCGGGACAACCAGAGACGTTTTAGGTAATCGGAGGTAAGGTGGCTGATAAAATCAAAGATTCCCGATTCGATTTTCAGGGCTCTTTAACCTATCAAATCTCGTAAAGAGTGCTTTTGGTTTCTGAAGTGTACTGAAACATTCCGAATTTTTGAATCCGCATAAAACTGTTATGTCAACCATAGGAGATAGGATTGCTGTCCAATGAATCAAATAGAGGAAAGTTGGGTAAGATCACAGCCTACCACTGGCAATACCACTTCCGTATATTGTTCCGATGTTTTGAAAGATGGTAGGGAGCTCCACCTCTTCAAATCCTTCTCTCATTGACCCATGAGGCCAAAAAAGTGGACCTTCTTTCTGTTATTTGTTGTAGGTGCGTTATCACGCGAAGATATGTTATGTTTCTACGGCACCATACAATCATTCGTGTGTCCTGGTATCATAGACAGATTTTTGCATTGATAATATGGTATGGAACCGCAGGAAACAATAATAACTGGCATAACCTGAAGTATTATTATAATAGGAGAATAGGTTATAGGCGGGTATTAAAGATGGAATAGAGAATGATACATGTAGAGGAACATCGGACCATGCAGTATAGTTTTTATCCTCGAAGGTATTTGAAGACGTAAGAGATTCAAATAATTTTAGATAAACTACTGTGTCAGAGAACTAAAGAAAAAGTTGCGACAAGGGAGAAAATAAGTGGCTATGATAATTTCGACACCATTAATACTGAAACACAATTATATACGTGATCTGCTCAGAACATCTTTTTATTTAATGGGCTATCAAGATGTGTGAGACACTGAAGACGATTTAAGACGAGTACCAGGGTGCTTGAATCTATCTGGTAACTTTATACGCCTGGTCCTAATGTGTTTATGTAATTCGCAGTTTTGAGAACGAAAATTCGAATCGCGTATCAACATTCGCCAAGGCGATTACTGGAAAGACTGGTGGAAGTTTGATGTCAAGATATGAACTCACATCACTAGTTCCTCCTTGTATCTAGGAATGGCGGTTCTTTAACAAGCTCAGAAAGAATCCAGGTAATCAGGAGAAGTGTAGAGTATGAATCTATATATACAAAGATGAATGTATGTATTTTTGTTTGTTTGTTCTTCATACAAATCTACAGTTTTCATCCGATCTCGATGAAACTTTAAACACTTATCCTTTGAAACGAGAAGAAAAATACTGTCTACATTTGCTTTAAAAATTATCTGTATAAATTATACATGTTGTCTCATAATTTCGAAAAATTACTGAACGGCGGTAGACAGATGCGTTGGATGTCTAGGTCTCTGTACTACCTTTTTGATACAGCAGTCAGGTAGCTCAGTGGTTAAAGCGCTTGCTTACTGGTGTTTGAATCGTAATCTCCGGTTCAAATCTCCGTGGAGGCAAAGATTTTTAAAATTTGTTTTTGATCGTAAGAGTCATGCCCGGACCGTCAGTTATTCGGATTGAATGATAAACTGTAGATATCACAAATTTAGCGGAGCGATGAAAGGCAAATCGTAGGTTGTCTTGCAAAGCAGTAGGCGTACACATTTTTACGTTACATTGACCCCTCAGGGGTGATTCGCAGTCAGTGTGTGTGTGATCTGCAGTAATAATGCTATAAATGAGGAAGTAAGTCTCTGTCTTTTTGTTACGTTTTGACGACTAAATGCCTATACCGATATTGACGGAATTTGACAAGAAAATCTGTAGGGAGGGAACAGGACATTTTTTTTCGGTATCATTAACAGTTGTAGTAACGAAATTTTAAGAACTTATCGATTAGTGACAGAGAGACTGATGTGTTTGTTAGTTACGTCCGTTGCTCAAGGTGCGCTTCTCGCGTATTATGTTAGTGTATAATTTTTTAATAAATTTCGTTTAGAGAAAAAAAATGTATTTTTTAATATAGATGTAGATTTTCTCTGTCCTATTACTTTGTGTCTGCTTAAATGTTTCTGGCACCAGTTTATTTTGTCTTCTTTTTTGACATTCTTTGCGGGCGTAAACTGGCCTAAGTTGTAGCTTTAGCAGATCACGAGCAGCTTAAGTTATTAGAACCCAAGAATCGGATGCTCATGCTGAAGAAAGAAGAAAAGACCAATCAGAAATAAAGCTGCCCTTAGTTAACACCTCCCTCCCCCTCCCCCCATCCCTCACCTTCGTTTGATTTTCTGTTTTTAAAAATATTGGAAATTGATTCTCTTCAACAGACAGGTTCGAAGGTAGAATGATATAGTGATGGCTTTCCTGTCATATTATGCCGACTCGGTGTTGTTTGAGACCAATCTTTCGTTACCAATTACTTTCTATATTCCATTCTGGCTAAGAAATTCTTAATCCACGCGTACAAAGTCGCGGGTATCAGCTGGTAAGAAAATATTAATGTAGTGGCAAGTAGAAAAACGAAATGCATACACGCCAGGAAGACAACTGCATCTCCACTCTTACCAGGCTCCATTTTTTTCTGTGTGAAAAACTAGAATCCTTACTTTTTTGAATACATGTCGCGCTACAGAAGCCAAAGAGGGAGATATTTATTCTGCTTACAAGCATAGCCTGTTCAGTTAACAGAGGCAGCTCAAGGTCACTCAGCTATATCCCCACTCCGCTGCGCCTTCCCCTATTTGCGAATGAGAAATTGACCACACGCTTACACGGACACAGCGGTCAGCTTGGAAAAGTAGGAAGGGAGGGGGTGGTGAGGTGGGGAGCGGGATCAGGGGAAGATGACGTTGAGCCGTCAGTTCGGAGTGAACAGGGTATAATTGATGACATACGACAAGCTAACTAGGGAAGAGGCAGCCATGTGCTCTTCACGCTGCACCCATTCTGTTTACAACTTCTACGCGGTTTGAACTAACAACGAATCTGTCAACTATTAAAGTGCTGTCATACTGCACTGGGGGAACTACAATGGGCCAGATTGTAATGTGCCGTCGTGCCTGGCTTGCAGGCCGTTCTGATCATAGTTTTAAGAAAATAGGAATCGACCATGTGGATACTAAAGAAATTGATGTTATAGACATAGAGGAGGTTGATGCAGCACTAAGATCATTTAAAAATAGAAAAGCTCCTGGACTAGATACAATTAATTTAGAATTGATTAGGTATGGGGGAATGATTTTGAAATTTAGATATTTACACTTAATTAATATGTGCTGGGAAAAGAGAATCGTCTCAGAAGAATGGAGGAAGGCCAAAGTTATTTCACTGTTTAAGAAAGGAGATAGGAATTCATGTGATAACTATCGAGGAATTATTTTATTAAATACTGGCTTCAAAATATATGCAAATATAATAAATAACAGGCTCAAAGTAATAGCAGATGTTCTCCTATTAGAAGAACAATGTGGGTTTAGGACAGGGAGATACTGCATAGAAAATATATTTTGACTTAAACAACTACTGGAAAAATAGAACAGCATTTAATTTAAAGACTTTCATTGTTTTTATAGATTATGAAAAGGCGTTCGATAAAGTAA
Organism: Vandiemenella viatica; assembly: GCA_031002005.1. Taxonomy (NCBI): domain Eukaryota; kingdom Metazoa; phylum Arthropoda; class Insecta; order Orthoptera; family Morabidae; genus Vandiemenella; species Vandiemenella viatica. The sequence continues at coordinate 113,761,296 of CM061918.1, forward strand.
ATAGACAAAAACTATGGGAAATAATGCAAAGAAATGGACATCCAGAAAATGTAATACAAGTTATTCAAGATGTGTATAGAAGGACACAAATTGTATTAGATCTAGGAAATAAACATACAGAAGAAATAACGATTAACCTGGGAGTGCGACAAGGTTGTAGCCTGTCTCCAACACTCTTCAATATATACAGGGTGTTACAAAAAGGTACGGCCAAACTTTCAGAAAACATTCCTCACACACAAACAAAGAAAATATGTCATGTGGACATGTGTCCGGAAACGCTTACTTTCCATTTTATTACTTCTCTTCAAATCACATTAAACATGGAATAAAAACACACAGCAACAGAACGTACCAGCGTGACTTCAAACACTTTGTTACAGGAAATGTTCAAAATGTCCTCCGTTAGCGAGGATACATGCATCCACCCTCCGTCGCATGGAATCCCTGATGCGCTGATGCAGCCCTGGAGAATGGCGTATTGTGTCACAGCCGTCCACAATACGAGCACGAAGAGTCTCTACATTTGGTACCGGGGTTGCGTAGACAAGGGCTTTCAAATGCCCCCATAAATGGAAGTCAAGAGGGTTGAGGTCAGGAGAGCGTGGGGGCCATGGAATTGGTCCGTACAGTACAGTACATACTAACGAAACTAAAATGAGCTCTAACACGGAAAGTAAGCGTTTCCGGACACATGTCCACATAACATATTTTCTTTGTTTGTGTGTGAGGAATGTTTCCTGAAAGTTTGGATGTACCTTTTTGTAACACCCTGTATATATAGATGACTTAGTTAGGAAATGGAAAGGAAATGTCCATCCTGGTTTTAAAAATAAGCCAAAACACTATGTTGTTTGCAGATGACCAATTTATCCTCCAGGAAAATGAAGATGGACTTCAAAAAGCAATTCATATACTAAACATTATTAGCAAAGATTACAATTTGAAGTTGTCTCGTCCAAAAATGAAAGTTATGGCATAGCAAAGGAAATATCCTATCAAAGTTAAAATGTTGGTAGACAATCAGCCAATAGAACAAGTCTCCAGCTTTACTTATCTCGGATGTGAATTATCTTTTAATGAGTATAACGAGGTGAAGAAGAAACTTCAGCGATTTCAGTATATGTGTGGAACAATTCGACGAACACTGAGAGGTAAAGCACGAGAGGAGACGCAACTCAAGTTTTATAAAACAATGGCCGTACCGACTCTCCTATATGGCAGTGAAACATAAAACACAATACAAAAACAAAATTCAACCATCTGAAATGAAGTTTTTAAGGTCAGTAAAAGGATTTTCCCTAAATGATAGGAGGAGGAATGAAGAAATAAAGGAACAACTGAATATCTCCTCGATAAATGATAGAATTACCCAAAAAAGGGATAACTGCAAGAACCACGTTCTACGGATGGGAAATGACAGATTTCCTAAGCTTGAGCTGGAGTACCTTCCGACAGGCGGAAGGGACATTGGAAGACCTAGGAAGAGATGGTCGAAAGAATGAGGTCGAAACAGGGTTTTGGCCCATCCGTGAAGAGGAAGTAAGTAAGTAAGAGATGTTCTGTAATCAGTTAGGACCGTCCCCAAATTCCGCCACGTACCATGCAAACAAATTGATATGCGTCTCACAAAAACACATCTTACACGGTTCACTCACTAGTGTTCCCTTCTTGATGATCATATCACGTACTATTGTCGGAAAATTCCCATCAGGCGCAGCAAACATTCTTTGAGTTGTCCGACCGGTATGCCGCATGGGAAACATAACCACTAGGGCGCATGATTCTGCAGGCCCACACTTTGACCAGACTTGTCATACTTACTACAACGGTACCCATTTCAAACTTCATACTCGCCGTCCTGGTTTCTGTTTTAGGAGGATTTCCGTGGTCGTTTAGGTGCGTACTGAGTTGGCACCGCAAAATCTTTCCCCAATACAACAATACGGAACGTGTTAGCATTAAGTTTGAAGTTGCCAGCATTGGCACAGTCCGGCTCTTCATCGCTTAACACTCGGACCTGGTATTCAGGACGAGTTCGACTTCCGGTCCGACCAACCTGATTTCGGTTTTCGATGGTTTCACTCGAGATGTATGCGGGAATGATTTCTTCACAAAGGTCGCCAATCCTCCTCTACCGATTCTAATGACCTCGATGTAAAACCCTAATTTAAAAAGACAATATCCGCAGCCCTGTACCAGGCTACATGACCTCTACGTCGACAGAGTGCATTCGGTAAACGCTACCAGAGTGATGGAAGTCTTTCTACTGTAGTTCTCTGAATTTGTGTTATGGATTTCGGAGGCACCATCTACCCTACTCTCAGTCCTAAGGTACTGAATGAAAAATATATATTTAGTGACTAATATGCGGTATCTCATTTCTCTATTAAATCAGAGTAAGAAAAATTTAAGTCAGTTGTAGTTGAAAGTTGAAGATCACAAATCAGATATTAACTTGAAGAAAATATTTCACCAAACTGTCTAATTCAACTTAAGTGATTAAAATGTTCATATGCCCTTAATCCGACCTTCACTTATGGCACAGCTTGTCGCGTAATGTGATGTACGCCAGTACTCTTCCGTGGTTCGGATTCAAAGTTGGATTGTAGGTCTCTTTATCCGGTACGATTTCTAGGCTATTTTAGTTAAGGAGGGAAGGAATTTACCACCATATCTCCAATATCAGGCTAAGTATTCCTCTTTCGGGATAATTCAACCAACCTTTTGGTAGATTACCAAGCTCAGCTTATTAAAACAGATATATTGTTCTATTAACTGCATGAGGGTGTCACGTGTGCGAACTTTTGTTTTAAAATATCTTCAGTCATTGCAATGAATTGTTCACAGGAGTTTAGCCGGATAGTGTTGAAAAACGGCGACGTTTCAAAAACCGGCTCGGTTGTCTTCATCAGGTCTACTAATTCAGATATTATACCCTGAAATCTAGTTCGTGATTTTCGCCGTTTCAACACTATCCGGCTGACCTCCTCTCAACAATTCATTGCATCAATACGCCGGGAATGCCTCCACTAACATATCTTCAGTCATTCTTTAAAGATAGTCTACTTATATTGCTAGTATACACTCACAAAATTTTCAAATCTCCCGTTCTGTTCTCTGAATTTGTTAAAAATTTATTAATTTGCATTTAATTGGGGGTCGCTTACGCCATTTCATTAAATACATGGTCCGATACAGCTGATTTATGAGAAAATACAACTGAAGCTAACCATTCCGATGAATCGAGAACCTAAGTATTTTACACCAAGCATAAAGTACTCACAGCCTTACAACACGTATGTATACCCGAGATCCGTTGGGTAGATTTGACCTACTTAACGCAATAGGCGATAACTTTACATGTTAGTCCCTCTTGGTGCACCCAACTTGTCCCCGAAATACCGCACCATCATTGTCGACTTATCACAGTCCATCACATCTCCCAAATCTGGGATTAAGCGACGTGGATTAAGGTATTTAACCGGTCTTCATCGTAGCCAGCAGGTTCTCCTGGAGGAGGAGCGACCTATTCTTCCCGCTGGTGTTTTACTTTACTGATTTGGTAGGTTGACACTGGAGGGTACTCACCTGTAGTCATCGGGCTCTGGGGGCATCAAGTGCCAGGGCGCTGGGTCGTAGCAGTCTTCGTAGCCGCTGCACATGGCTGCCAGAGAGAGCGCGGACCACGGGGAACTGATAGCGCCGGCCGCCCGCCGGTATCGGGCCTGCTATCGAGCCCTGATAACGGCGCCCCCCATTGATTCGCCACCTGGGAGACTCTCCCAGATTGCTTGATTGGTCACTTCCAGCGAACCACCAGCACACGCAGACGCAATAAATCTACGTCGCGGTAGTATCAACGACACACTTGACAAATATTTTTATACTCATTCGAGAAAAGGCACATACCGGACCTAATACATTACCGGAGATAATCCGCCTCTCAAGGAATCCCATATTATCTTCCGCGGGCGTACGTTAGATTTGTACAACAAGTCTATAAAGTCGTAAGCTCGTTCCCCCACATTGATAGCAATTGACTGGAGAACTGTGAGTTGACCGAGCGTGGTGGGTGAACAGTTAACGTTCTGGCCTCGCATTCGGGAGAACGCGGGTTCGAATCCCCGCCCGGGCATCCAGATTTGGGTTTTCCATTGTTTCCCCAAATCACTCCAGGCGATTTCCGGGATGCTTCCTTAAAACAGGCCATGGCCGATATCCTTCCCGTTCGTTGTCCCCAGTCCCATCCCGCCTCTAACGACGAGGCGTAAAACAATTAGGGAGCGTGCATGTAGTTCTATTTTGGCCTCCTGTGAATCTCCCCTCCCCCCCCCCCCACGTAGCCCTACGTGACTTTAGGGTCGGCAAAATAATGTTCGAAGGAACGACAACCTCAGGTTTCGGAACGGAAAATTCGTAGATCCGCCACTGAGAGCTGCAGAGAGTGATAGTTAATGTCCCAATTTTCCTTCTTGTTTCGCCAAACACACATACTGATTGACTGTTTACTTTCCATTCTCAACGGTTTACCGTTTACTGTTTCAGTTAACTGACAATCTTAACCTATCTTTCTTGACTGCTAACTTAATGCTGCCCCTCCCCCACCCCCCTCCCGCTGAGCCTTAGGGGCTATGCATAAATTACGTGAGGTGTTTTTCCGGATTTCTGGACCCTCCCCCCCCCCTCTCTGGTGAGATTTCGTGAGATCCGGCCGGACCCTCCCCCCCTTTAAATCTCTATGGTCCAAAAATTTTTCCCAAAACCTCAAGTGAGATTTCCGTAGATCCCCCCCCCTTGGTGAAATTAGGTGAGATTTCGCCGGACCACCCCCCTCCTATTTCACCTCACGTAATTTATGTATGCCCCCTTATAGCGTGTTCACTTAAGAGAGGCGGCTCAAGGTCGTTATGCTCTACCCCACTCCGCTGCCCTTACATGCGAAGTGGAAAGATTTTTCGCTGACAAATTTGTCATACGTTGCCTGGACATAATGGTCTGCTCGGAAGAGTAGGTAATGGTAGAGTCTAGTGAAGCGAGGAGCGGTGCAAGCGGAACATGACCTTGAACTATCAGTCGAGCGTGAACAGTGTATAGTGATTCTTAGTCACTGATTTTTGAGAGCATGTAAGAGCTAATTTTCTGCCTCTTGTATACGCCATCGGGATGGTCAGCTGGCCGAAGACACATCTCGAGTGCTGAGTCCATCTCAAAATAGCAGCCTGGTGACAGGGGAACGAGTTAAGGCAACCTCTAACTTTATTATTACAATCAGGACGGCGTTAGGTGGAGGGAGGTAAGCGGGTCAAAAGTACCCGGGCCTGCCAGCTGATGGGGGGCCACGATCACCGACTGTAGGGGCCATGAAGCCAAGAAGCCGCCCAGCCAGTTTGTAGAGCTTAAAAACAAAGAATAGAAAAAGTCGCCCATTCGGCCATCTTATCCCGGGCCAGAAATTCCTAGCGCCGGCCCTGATTGCAACCATGGGCGGATCCAGGATTCTGTTTTGGGAGGGGCTTGAGCGGACTTTGGTTTTGGGGGGGGGGGGGCCTTGAGTCGGGCAAAAGGTAGTATTTATAGTCCCTTTGGGTCTAAGAATCCGTAGAGCTAAAAAAAAAAAGGTCTTACAACCTAGGGATAATAATTTTGAAATGACAGCGGACTTACACCAGTAAAATTATGAAATGTGCAGTGAATTTGTATATAAACCTCACAGCCACCCCGCACCATCTTAACAGGTGACGATCGGCTGACTTCTCGCCTCTTACATTTAGATTCATGAAAATTGGGAACCTATATTGAAAAGTTTGAAATAAAAATGGATACACGAAAAAGTATAAGATTTGCCAGTGCTGAAAGAGAAAATGTTGAAAGTACTGAGTGGTTCGAACTAAAGAAATAGTTAAAACAAATATGTCACTGTTCAATGGAGTATAACGTAGGGTTACCAGACGTCCCTTCTCTACGTTAGCTCTCTATCCCCTGGCAGATTTCGTCCCCGCAATATCCCCGGATTTTTACTGTTATCCTCAGAATTTTTTTCTTAATCAAGCAAGAGTTCTTTAATAGCCCTGATTTGCTAATGCAAGCAAAGCAAGATATATGAAGTGCACTTCTTTCCTTGTGCGTGCCTAGTAATAAAAGAAAATTACAAGGATACTGCGTTTTGGACACAACATCTTTGGAAAATCAGGTTTCCTTGCTGTGTGCAACAAGGCTGTCTGTGATCCTCATTTAAAATACAAAATATAAACAATATGTGGCTTTTAAGTTAACCCAACCTTTAATCATATAACTTATAAAAGAACAAGGCGTCACTAAGACAAATGCCGAAAGTGTCCCCGGATTTTGGTGAAAAAGTTCTGAAGCGTCCCCGGATTCGGAGAAAAAAATTCTGGTAACCCTAGTATAACGGAGCATTACGAACAAAGTAAAGGAAAGATCATTGTTGTTCGCCAGTTAATGTTATCCGCAGATAGATTCATCCAGATTGTGGATCTGTTCCGTGGAGTGCAAATGCCACGTGATTGTTTACTCGTCTCAGTTCATCAGTTCCAAAAACTGGGATTAACTAACCAGTGACTGTGTATGAAAGCCCGGAATTGAACGTGGAGTTCACACCAAAATGGCTCTCGATCACAAGACAAAGTCATTCACTTGGCGCGGTCACCCGGTTACATCCTCTAGGTACACGTTTGAACGTTTTACTTCTGAACCAGGGTGCCAGCGATTGCTTAGTGAAAATAACAAAGATAATACATTAGCATTCTCGGAAAGTGTAATGAAACGCGGCAATACTGTCTCATTCCGATACGGGAGCTACACGATAAGCACCATGTGTCAAACTTTACCATCGAAATGCAGAAGCAAAGAGCAACTGATGAAGAATTTTTCAGTCGTGTCATCTTCAGCTACAGACTGTCTGGCCACATTTGCAATTACTTTAACACGACATTGCCAGTTTCCGCTACAGCAGTGAGCGTAATAGACGCTATAACAGTTTCGACTTTTCATCTGATGCACGAGATCGTCCCATACTGTTCCCTTTATACGGGCATTCCATCATCTCCAGCTGTCTAAAGTAACCATCTAATGTTGTGAAATTTGTGAATGCCGGCTGAACTTTTAACTACCGAATTACGGAGCGTCCGTAAATTGCATGGCTCCAGTTTGGCCTCTTTCGGACCCATGTAGCCCGACATCGCTTGCCTCGACACTCTCCTCCCGCCTATTTATTGACCGAAAAAACGGAACAAACTGTACATGGCCCGTAAAACAATAAAAGGAGTTGCATCTTTTGTTTCCTTTTGCTACAGTTCTGTCACATTTCTTTCTACATAATCAGGAAATGATTCTTTGTCCTGCTTAATAGGTTTCCATAGTTCATAGACGTCGTTTTACACACTGAAAACTTGTTGGAAAAACATTTTTGATAAGCCTAGTGAAGTTTATTGTACAGCTCCATTTTACACCATATGTTGAAATTGAAATAGCGCCTTAAGGAGAACTATAACTAAAGATATGCTGAAATTTAATTGACAGTATAAAATTAGAATTGTTTTATGAAAGATTGGTGTATTGACTCGCGGGCGATCAGAATCAAAAGAACATTTTTTTTTTCAGAACATTGAAATAATACTATAATTGTAAGCGAATTTGAGTCTACCGCGTGCTTGATGTTTTCCTGCGCCGTCGCGTGTTGGTTAGTTCAAAATCGCCGGCCCCGTTTGACTCAAAACCTACAAGTCACACGAATGTGCGGCACTGTCAGTAAGTAGGGTATAAGGAGATAATGAAATGTCGGAAATTAATATCCACAAGCTATTGTGTATTCTGTACCATATTTTAACTGTGTCACGTAAAATGAATGGAAAATCTACGCAGTTTGGCTCGAACCCCACGTGGCTTTCTATCCAACCCTTCCCCCCCCCCAAACTGACCGAGCCGCGTAGTTTATGGAGGCTCCCATACGGAACACACAATAGTGTGCGTGTAATAAGCTCTGACAGCCAGGGCCGCATTTAAGCACAGGCTACCTAGGCTGTAGCCACCTGGCCCAGTAATAGAAAAAAAAGGTCGCCCATAAATTGTTAGGGCCGAATTTCGAATTTAAGCATCCACAGCCGGAGGCAGCCCCCGATAATGACCGGTCGGAGGGGCCCACACCACATGTATAGCCTAGAGGTCCACAAAGCCTCCATGTTGCCCTGCTGATCGCAATGACCACTTGAAACTCAAGAACTTACCCTTTCGTCCAATGTACCTTACATTGTTCTATGCCAGTGGTGACAGAAAATAACTTCAAAACCCCAATATCTCGAGTATTTATAATTTTATGTTATTACTACTCGTCGACATCACTGGAGACGGGGGAGGGGTGGACAAGGATTGAAAAGGAATTGGGATGTGGCCTTTTGAATAAGCAATCTCTGTTACCTTTAATCCTCCAAAAGGGGTTTATGAAAGCAACAGTCTTTCCACATTACAAAAACATCGATGGTGACTTAGTACTAATTCTTGTCAAAACATAGGTGATACTTATCATCATCATCCTCCTCAACAGTTTCCAGCCTCTGGCCGGGTCTGCTTCATGCACAAGCCTCTCAATTTCCTTCTTTCATCCCACCACCTCTGTCACCTCCTTGTCCCAATCCTCTCCTCTCTTCCGTACACACTCCTTTCATACATCCATCTCTTGGTCTTCCTCTGGGTCCTTTACCATGCATCTTAATTTCGTGGATTTTCCTTGGGATTCTCTGAGCCTCCATTCTCTTTACATGTCAATACCATCTCAGTCTGGTCCTCTCTACCCTTTCCTGTAGGGGTTCCTCTTTTATAATGCATCTAATCACTTCATTCCTTATTCTGTCCATTTTAGTGACTCCCATTCTACCTCTTAAAACTTCATTCACTTGCTTGTACTCTGCTGATGTCCTGCTTTTTCATTGTCCACGTTTCAGCAGCATAAGTCAAGATAGGCACCTAGTATGTATAATAGATTACTCTCTTCCTTCTCTGTGGCACCTCTTATAAATTTTAAAAATTTACAGGTAAAGGAATCATTATGGGTGCAGTACAGTCATTACTTAAAAGTGCTCAGAATTGTGTTGGAAAATGTATTATTGACTACCAACTTCTAAGCCTGTCGAAAATTGATGAGCACAGGGTTCTGGCAGTTCCTTTCTTCACAGATGCTTGACTAAATAGACTGTATTTAAAGAACTCTCATAACTTTAATTCTAAAATGTTGTGAATATTTTGGTTTCTCCTTGTTCCATTGCATTATACTCTTCTTAATTAGCATGTAGATCTATCAAAATACATAATTTTCTTTATAATTAGTTTCAAAATTTAATTTAAGAGGAAAAAAAGATTGAAAAATACAAAAACAAAAAAAAAGGTATCCTAATCTTTGATTGATATAACAGCCATGTTAAGCACACGGAATAAAATAAAACACTCCCACTGAAAAAAAATAAACAAAGAATGATTAATATATGAATTCAAACAAAATACATATTTTTCATTTATGTTTGGTTTACAATATAAAACATATTTAAACATTACAGAAAAAAAGAGAATCTTCATCAGTAGGTTGCTGAAATGGTGTATTTTGGTACAGAGAGCATAAACACTGAAGAAGGCTGGTGCATGAAGTCGCTTTATGGTACTAATTACAAGCTACATCAGAAAAAGACAATTCTTGAATGTAATGGAGAAGATTGGTGACTAGTGGAATGCAATTAAATCACAATGAGGAGATTCAGGACCACTGGTTAAGAGCTTCGTTGTTCCTTTCCTCCCAAGAATTATACTTTCAGACATGTTTTCTTAATAGTATGTGTGTTCACGTTTTTGGTGCATATTATAGCCGAGAAAAAAAAAGCCATAACATTCCGACTCAGAAAAATGTTGAAACAGCTTGAAAGAACTTTGGCTGATGTGAAAGTGGATACAGGAAATGTACAAGAATTACAAAAGGTTGGAAACACCACCTGGTTTGAGGTAAAGAAATAGTTAAAAAAGGAAATATGTCACCATCCAATAGCATATAACAGAGCATTACAATGAGGATAAAGGAAAATTTGAGTGCAGAAATTAATTATTAACAATATTTGGAGACCATCTGGCAAAAAAGTAGGAAGTATACAAAAATGTTTATAGGAATGGAAAAGGGGCTAGGAAAGATATGTACATTATGTAAGAGAAGAACTGTTTCTCAGGCGGTAGTTGCTGGAGATAAAATTATACTGGATAGTTACTTTGAATATTTGGAGCAGTCTAATATCAGGAAAAGACTGGATAATAAGGTAAACAGCAGTTCTGCAAAGTTACAAAACACCTTAGATAGATGAAAATGTTCTTTCATAGATCAAAATTATAGTGTGTAAAAATTTTATTACAGTAGCCTGCTATAACACGAGCAGCAAATATCACACCATATAAGACGTAGTGTACAGCACAGGTCAGGGGGACAAGATCTCTGAGAGAGATGATAGTCAGAACAAGAATAAAGGTAGACTGTGGAATTAGGAAAGAAAACACGTGGGGATAGTTTGAGGAGAACTGATTTGGCATGCCAAGAGAATCAAACAAATCAGAATTCAAAAACATATAGAAAATATTCAGCGAATTCGAAAGGTGCCAAGAATGCCTCGTCATGGACTGTATCGGAATGAGTTTGAAAGCCCTGATGGCAACAGGATGGAAGTTAAACGAACAAAGGAAGATGAAGACTGTAATGGAACCAGGAGCGACTGTACATGTACAGGAAGGACCGTCTTATACATAAAGTCAAAACTACCACGAAACCAGTCCCATTCACTGCTTAAGATAATTACATAAGATATTGGGATGTTTCTACCTTTCACTCTTTGCTAAATCTGCATACATCCTAGAGACAAACTGCCTCATTGACAAATGTTAGTTGCCTTTACATATTTTCGTATCAAGAGGTTAAAAATTATTCCTTTTAATCTAACAACCTGCACTACATTTTGTAATGTTAAATAAGATCAATAATTATCTGGAGAACTAATGTCCTTAATATTAAAACCAGTGGAAAGCAGCACTTATAATCAAGTTGCTACAGCAAAAATATTAATTTACTTAAAGGAGTCTGGTAGAAATCTACACTGGGCTAAATGGAGGGGAGGGGGTAGGGGAGGTGTCCAAGCCAAGCTACATAGCTTTTATTTATTTTATTTGTCACAGTTAAAATAGGGCACACAATACACAAAAGCATGTCGATATTTATTTCAATCATTCATCTCCATATTTCAGATACCCTTTTTTCTGACAGTACCACAAATGCGTGAGACTTGAAATCTTAGTGTTTAGGTCATAAAGGGCCAGTGCATTTGAACTAACCGACACACAACGGCACATTATGCACTGAAAAACATTAAGCACACGGTACCTAGACTCGGATTCACTTATATATATTAACACAGGACTTTCCACAAAAATGGTAGGTTTGTAGTTTAAAAAAAATAAAAAAAAATTGATCTGAATGGCATCTGAAGCACAGCTTGTTAATAAAATAATTCTAATTTTGTCATATCAAGTGAATTTCAGTGCGTCTTTAATTATTGTGCTCACTGAAGTGTTATTTCAAGCTTAAGTTTGATGTGAAAAGTAACTGCAGAAGAAACTTTGAGAGGCTTATTGTAATATTTTACGTTTTCTTAATCCAAAATGGCGACAATGAACTACAGAAATCTTTTTAAGTAGGACAAAGAATCACTCCTGGCAATGTGTCAGAACTAAAACAGAAAATGTAGCTCTTCTTAGTTTGTTACATGGCAGGTATAGTTTGTTTTATTTTATTTTATTAATTAATAAACCAAGATGAATGAGATGGGGATGAATGTTTTTATTAATGCCTCGAAAGCATCCCCGACTGTACCTGAAAAGGAGGTTTCAATAATAATTGATCATTTGCAGAGGTGGCTGTCACCATTTCATTCAGAATATTTATAATTATAAAAAAGAAAATACACCCAACACTCACCAAAGCTGAAGGGAGGAGGGCAGCAGCAACACAGCACAACACACAAACAAATAAAAAACAATATTTCAGGTGAAGAATCCCCTTTTTCAAGTAAACAGATAGGTGGCTGGTCTTGCGCAAGACTTGCGTAGGACGCAGCCACTCATAGAACGCAACAGACCGTCGGAGGTGGTGGGGGCAGCAACGATAATATAACCGCGAGTATACGAAAGATTGAAATAATCAAAAAAAATATAATTGAAAATTAAAAAAAAAAAAAAATATATAAAAAAATTATGAAACTATTGAACTATTGTACTGGCCAGTGGTGGGTGTATAGGGTGAGGATGGAAGATGTTAACGGAAATTAAGGCCTGGGGGAGTCTGGTTTGAAGGAAGTGTTGATATGCCAATTCCCACCTGCGGAGTTCAGATTGGGAGGTAGTGTCTGGAAGTACTCTAATGGCTCTTACTGTGAAGCAGTTATTAAGGTCACGGGTGTTGTGAGTACTGGCATGGTGAGCAACGGGGAGGTCCAGGTTTTGGGAGTAAACTGTCTGTCTGTGACCATTCATTCTGATGGATAATGAGTTTGAGGTCAGGCCAATGTAGGAACTTGGACAGTGGAGGCAGGTGAGCTGGTAAATGAGATGGGTGGTTGTACAGGTGGCATGACCTATTATGGGGTAGGTTTCACCAGTTGTAGGATTGCTATAGGTAGTGGTAGGTGGATGCATACCGCAAGTTTTGCAACGGGGTCTCTTACAAGGGAAGGATCCAAACGGTGGTTTAGGAGCATCAGAGGCTTGATATTTATGTACAAGAATCCTCCAGAACTAATTCAAAAACAAGTATCAAGGGTCAGGGACAGTCCTCCACACCGACACAAACAACCTAAAGCCAATCAGAACCCTGTTTTTCTCACCCAGTTTTTCCCTGGCCTGGAATCCCTAAACAAAATCTTCGTCTGGGCTATGACTTTCTTAGATCCTTTCCTGAAATGCGCCGCATTCTTCCATCTATCCTTCCCAC
>CM061918.1:113775319-113809090 GCA_031002005.1 Vandiemenella viatica
GGAGGTAAGCGGGTCAAAAGTACCCGGGCCTGCCAGCTGATGGGGGGCCACGATCACCGACTGTAGGGGCCATGAAGCCAAGAAGCCGCCCAGCCAGTTTGTAGAGCTTAAAAACAAAGAATAGAAAAAGTCGCCCATTCGGCCATCTTATCCCGGGCCAGAAATTCCTAGCGCCGGCCCTGATTGCAACCATGGGCGGATCCAGGATTCTGTTTTGGGAGGGGCTTGAGCGGACTTTGGTTTTGGGGGGGGGGGGGCCTTGAGTCGGGCAAAAGGTAGTATTTATAGTCCCTTTGGGTCTAAGAATCCGTAGAGCTAAAAAAAAAAAGGTCTTACAACCTAGGGATAATAATTTTGAAATGACAGCGGACTTACACCAGTAAAATTATGAAATGTGCAGTGAATTTGTATATAAACCTCACAGCCACCCCGCACCATCTTAACAGGTGACGATCGGCTGACTTCTCGCCTCTCACATTTAGATTCAGCAAAATTGGGAACCTATATTGAAAAGTTTGAAATAAAAATGGATACACGAAAAAGTATAAGATTTGCCAGTGCTGAAAGAGAAAATGTTGAAAGTACTGAGTGGTTCGAACTAAAGAAATAGTTAAAACAAATATGTCACTGTTCAATGGAGTATAACGTAGGGTTACCAGACGTCCCCTCTCTACGTTAGCTCTCTATCCCCTGGCAGATTTCGTCCCCGCAATATCCCCGGATTTTTACTGTTATCCTCAGAATTTTTTTCTTAATCAAGCAAGAGTTCTTTAATAGCCCTGATTTGCTAATGCAAGCAAAGCAAGAGATATGAAGTGCAGTTCTTTCCTTGTGCGTGCCTAGTAATAAAAGAAAATTACAAGGATACTGCGTTTTGGACACAACATCTTTGGAAAATCAGGTTTCCTTGCTGTGTGCAACAAGGCTGTCTGTGATCCTCATTTAAAATACAAAATATAAACAATATGTGGCGTTTAAGATAACCCAACCTTTAATCATATAACTTATAAAAGAACAACGCGTCACTAAGACAAATGCCGAAAGTGTCCCCGGATTTTGGTGAAAAAGTTCTGAAGTGTCCCCGGATTCGGAGAAAAAAATTCTGGTAAGCCTAGTATAACGGAGCATTACGAACAAAGTAAAGGAAAGATCATTGTTGTTCGCCAGTTAATGTTCTGACGGGCCAATACAAAGAGCCATCCGCAGATACATTCATCCAGATTGTGGATCTGTTCCGTGGAGTGCAAATGCCACGCGATTGTTTACTCGTCTCAGTTCATCAGTTCCAAAAACTGGGATTAACTAACCAGTGACTGTGTATGAAAGCCCGGAATTGAACGTGGAGTTCACACCAAAATGGCTCTCGATCACAAGACAAAGTCATTCTCTTGGCGCGGTCACCCGGTTACATCCTCTAGGTACACGTTTGAACGTTTTACTTCTGAACCAGGGTGCCAGCGATTGCTTAGTGAAAATAACAAAGATAATACATTAGCATTCTCGGAAAGTGTAATGAAACGCGGCAATACTGTCTCATTCCGGTACGGGAGCCACACGATAAGCACCATGTGTCAAACTTTACCATCGAAATGCAGACGCAAAGAGCAACTGATGAAGAATTCTTCAGTCGTGTTACCTTCAGCTACAGACTGTATGGCCACATTTGCAATTACTTTAACACGACATTGCCAGTTTCCGCTACAGTAGTGAGCGTAATAGACGCTATAACAGTTTCGACTTTTCATCCGATGCACGACATCGTCCCATACTGTTCCCTTTACATGGGCATTCCATCATCTCCAGCTGTCTAAAGTAACCATCTAATGTTGGAAATTTGTGAATGCCAGCTGAACTTTTAACTACCGAATTACGGAGCGTCCGTAAATTGCATGGCTCCATTTTGGCCTCTTTCGAACCCATGTAGCCTGACATCGCTTGCCTCGACACTCTCCTCCCGCCTATTTATTGACCGAAAAAAACGGAACAAACTGTACATGGCCCGTAAAACAATAAAAGGAGTTGCATCTTTTGTTTTCTTTTGCTGCAGTTCTGTCACATTTCTTTCTACATAATCAGGAAATGATTCTTTGTCCTGCTTAATAGGTTTCCATAGTTCATAGACGTCGACACTGAAAACTTGTTGGAAAAACATTTTTGATAAGCCTAGTGAAGTTTATTGTACAGCTCCATTTTATACCACACGTTGAAATTGAAATAGCATCTCAAGGAGCACTATAACTAAAGATATGCTGAAATTTACTTGACAGTATAAATTAGAATTGTTTTATGAAAGATTGGTGTATTGACTCGCGGGCGATCAGAATCAAAACAACTTTTTTTTTCTTCAGAACATTGAAATAATACTATAATTGTAAGCGAATTTGAGTCTACCGCGTGCTTGATGTTTTCCTGCGCCGTCGCGTGTCGGTTAGTTCAAATGCGCCGGCCCCGTTTGACTCAAAACCTACGAGTTCAAGTCACACGAATGTGCAGCACTGTCAGTATGTAGGGTATAAGGAGATAATGAAATGTCGGAAATTAATATCCACAAGCTACTGTGTATTCTGTACCCTATTTTAACTGTGACACATAACATGAATGAAAATCTACGCAGTTTGGCTCGAACCCCACGTAGCTTTCTATCCAACCCTTCCCCCCCCCCCCAAACTGACCAAGCCACGTAGTTTATGGAGGCTCCCATATGGAACACACAATAGTGTGCGTGTAATAAGGTCTGACAGGGTCGCATTTACGCATAGGCTACCTAGGCTGTAGCCACGTGGGCCCCGCCTGGGCCAGTAATAGAAAAAAAAAAAGGTCACCCATAAATTGTTAGGGCCGAATTTCGAATTTAAGCATCCACAGCCGGAGGCAGCCCCCGATAATGACCAGTCGGAGGGGCCCACACCACATGTATAGCCTAGGGGTCCACAAAGCCTCCATGCTGCCCTGCTGATCGCAATGACCATTTGAAACTCAAGAACTTACCCTTTCGTCCAATGTACCTTACATTGTTCTATGCCAGTGGTGACAGAAAATAACTTCAAAACCCCGATATCTCGAGTATTTATAACTTTATGTCATTACTACTCTCTCGAGTATTTATAATTTTATGTCATTACTACTCGTCGACATCACTGGAGGCAGGGGAGGGGTGGACAAGGATTGGAAAGGAATTGGGACATGGCCTTTTGAATAAGCAATCTCGGCATTCCTCCAGGAAACCAAAATCTGGATGGTTGGACAAGGATTCGAACCCACATGCGAGGCCCAAGTGTTACCTTTAATCCTCCAAAAGGGGTTTATGAAAGCAACAGTCTTTCCACATTACAAAAACATCGATGGTGACTTAGTACTAATTCTTGTCAAAACATAGGTGATACTTATCATCATCATCATCCTCAACAGTTTCCAGCCTATGGCCATGTCTTCTTCATGCACAAGCCTCTCCATTTCCTTCTTTCATCCCACCACTTCTCTGTCACTTCCTTGTTCCAGTCCTCTCCTCTCTTTCGTACACACTCCTTTCAGACATCCATCTCTTAGTCTTCCTCTGGGTCGTTTACCATGCATCTTAATTTCATGGATTTTCCTTGGGATTCTCTGAGCCTCCATTCTCTTTACATGTCAATACCATCTCAGTCTGGTCCTCTCTACCCTTTCCTGTAGGGGTTCCTCTTTTATAATGCGTCTAATCACTTCATTCCTTATTCTGTCCATTTTAGTGACTCCCATTCTACCTCTTAAAAACTTCATTCACTTGCTTGTACTCTGCTGATGTCCTGCTTTTTCATTGTCCACGTTTCAGCAGCATAAGTCAAGATAGGCACCTAGTATGTATAATAGATTACTCTCTTCCTTCTCTGTGGCACCTCTTATAAATTTTAAAAATTTACAGGTAAAGGAATCATTATGGGTGCAGTACAGTCGTTACTTAAAAGTGCTCAGAATTGTGTTGGAAAATATATTATTGACTACCAACTTCTAAGCCTGTCGAAAATTGATGAGCACAAGGTTCTGGCAGTTCCTTTCTTCACAGATGCTTGACTAAATAGACTGTATTTAAAGAACTCTCATAATTTTAATTCTAAAATGTTGTGAATATTTTGGTTTCTCCTTGTTCCATTGCATTATACTCTTCTTAATTAACATGTAGATCTATCAAAATACATAATTTTCTTTATAATTAGTTTAAAAATTTAATTTAAAGAGGAAAAAAGATTGAAAAATACAAAAACATAAAAAGGTAAACTAAATTCTTTGCTTGTATAACAGCCACGTCTAAACACACAGAATAAAATGAAAACATTCCCACTGAAAAAAAAAAAGAATGATTAATAAATGAATTCAAACAAAATACATATTTTCATTTCTTTAAGGTTGGTTTACAATATAAAACATATTTAAACATTACAGAAAAAAAGAGAATCTTCATCAGTAGGTTGCTGAAATGGTGTATTTTTGAACAGAGAGCATAAACACTGAAGAAGGCTGGTGCATGAAGTCACTTTATGGTACTAATTACAAGCTACATCACAAAAAGACAATCACTTCAAACAAATTAAGAGCTGAATGTAATGGAGAAGATTGGTGACTAGTGGAATGCAAGTAGATCACAATGAGAAGATTCAGGACAGCTGGTTAACAGCTTCGTTGTTCATTTCCTCCCAAGAATTATACTTACAGACATGTATTTATTAATGGTATGTGTGTTCATGTTTTTGATGCATATTATAGCAGAGGGAAAAAAAGCCACAACATTCAGACTCGGAAAATGTTGAGAAAGCTTGAAAGAACTTTGGCTGGTGTGAAAGTGGATACAGGAAATGTACAAGATTTACAAAAGGTTGGGAACACCAACTGGTTTGAGGTAAACAAATAGTTAAAACAAGGAAATATGTCAGCAATCAATGGCATGTAACAGAGCATTACAATCGGGGTAAAGGAAAATTTGAGTGCAGAAATTAATAACTAACAATATTTGGAGACCATTGGTTATAGGAATAGAAAAGGGGCTAGGAAAGATATGGACATTATGTAAGAAAAGAACTGTTTCTCAGGAGCTAGTTGCTGGAGATGAAATTATAGTGGATAGTTACATTGAATATTTTAATATCAGGAAAAGAATTGATAATGAGGTAAACAGCAACTCTGCAAAGCTACAAAACACCTGAGATAGATGAAAATGTTCTTTCATAAATCAAGATTGTAGTGCGTAAATCTTATTACAGTACCCTGCTATAACAAGGGCAGCAAATATAACGCCATATAAGACGTACTGTACAGCACAGGTCAGGGGGACAAGATCTCCGAGAGATATGATAGTCAGAACAAGAATAAAGTAAGACTGTGGAACTAGGAAAGAAAACACGTGGGGATATTTTGAGGAGAATTGATTTGACATGCCAAGAGAATCAGAATTCAAAAACATATAGAAAATATTCAGCGAATTCGAAAGGTGCCAAGAATACCTCGTTATGGACTGTGTCGGAATGAGTTTGAAAGCCCTGATGGCAACAGGATGGAAGTTAAAGGAACAGAGGAAGATGAAGACTGTAATGGAACCAGGAGCGACTGTACATGTACAGGAAGGACCGTCTTATACATAAAGTCAAAACTACGACGAAAACACCAGTCCCATTCACTGCTTAAGATAATAACAATAAGATATTGGGATGTTTCTACCACTCGTTGCTAAATCTGCATGCATCCTAGAAACAAACTGCTGTATTGACAAATGTCAGTTGCTCTTTACATATTTTCGTATCAAGTGGTTAAAAATATTCCTTTTAATCTAACAACCTGCACTACATTTTGTATTCATGTTAAATAAGATCAATAATTATCTGGAGAACTAATGTCCTTAATACTAAAACCAGTGGAAAGCAGCACTAATAATAAAGTTGCTACAACAAAAATATTAATTCTGGTAGAAATCTACACTGGGCTGAATGTAGGGGAGGTGTCCAAGCCAAGCTACATAGCTTTTCATTTATTTTATTTGTCACAGTTAAAATAGGGCACACAATACACAAAAGCATGTGGATATTTATTTCAATCATTTATCTCCATATTTCAGATACCATTTTTTCTGACAGTACCACAAATGCGTGAGACTTGAAATATTAGTATTTAGGTCATAAAGGGCCAGTGCATTTGAACTAACCGACACACAACGGCACATTACGCACTGAAAAACATTAAGCACATGGTACCTAGACTCTGATTCACTTATAGATATTAACACAGGATTTTCCACACAAATGAAGTTTTTTCCTTTCTTTAAAAAAAAAATTTTTTTGATCTGAATGCCATGAATGTCACAGCACAGCTTGTTGATAAAATAATTCTAATTTTGTCCGGTCAAGTGAATTTCACTGCATCTTTAATTATTGTGCTCACTGAAGTGGTATTTCAAGCTCAAAGTTTGGTGTGAAATGTAACTGCAGAAGAAACTTTGAGAGGCTTATTGTAAATATTTTACTAGTTTTCTTAATCCAAAATGGCGTCAATGAACTATGGAAATCTTTTTAAGCAGAACAAAGAATCATTCCTGGCAATGTGTCAGAAGTAATACAGAAAACAGTAAATGTAGCTCTTCTTAATTTGTTATGTGGCAGGTATAGTTTGTTTTCTTTTATTAATTAATAAACAAAGATGAATGAGATGGGGAGAATGTTTTTAGTAATACCTCGCAAAAACATCCCTGACTGCACCTGAAAAGGTTGTTTCAATAATAATTGATCATTTGCAGAGGTGGCTGTCACCATTTCATTCAGAATATTTATAATTATAAAAAAGTATATAAATCAAACATCAGTTATGCTTATTATACGATAATATTTTAATGTTAGTGTGGTAAGAGAAAACAATGTTGCAGTAAAGTTCTATGTAATTAATCTTATTATTTTTAGATTTTTTTAACTTCTCGCCCATTTTTGCCTCCTCCTCATCCTCCAGCTGGTTCTTTCCTTTAATCCTTTCCCTTTATTTTTTTGTGTCTACCTGACTACCGAATCTGACTGATTCCCTGCTCCAGTCGTCAACAAAATCCCTACGTGCAACTTACTTCACGTCTCCAATTTAGCTCAGATGACAGTCTCCTAAAAAGGTGTGTATGCAAGTTTATGTAACTTCCCTTCCTCTTTAAGAAATGATGTCTTTTTTCCCCCAATTCATTTGGATTATGATCCTCTTAGAATTACTAAATTATTACAATTTCTTTTACTTTTGATTGTACATTTTCAATATGCAGACTATTGTAGATGCAACATAATGAATAATGTACGTAGTCCAACTGTAGAAAAATATTTTACCATTATCTGAATCTCACAAAATGAAGCACATATCAGAGGCAACATAGGGGAAAGGGAGTTGAGAACACCCTCAGCCACCTTTGACAGTAATAAAGATTTTCTTCAAAAACTCGTCACTGAAATTTTGTTTATACACACACAGGCATTTATGGAAGTTACACTAGCTACAGCCACCTAACCTGCATTCAGTCATACACCTATTGCACTAGTCTTTAAAATGAGGCCAAGCAGTAAAAAGTATCACAGACTTTTAATACCCGATGTTCATTCCGGAGAAATATAAATAATCTTATTCCTCTCAAGTGGGACCCACATATCAACATCCAGCTGTTACAATCGCATTACACAGGCTCAAACTGAAATTTTGGGTTCATATTGTTACAAATACTACTAAACATACATGAAACTAAATACTGAAAACAATTTAGAAGCATAATGAGTTAAAAATGGTAATACCATGTAATAAATTGAAAAAGTGTGGAATAAAAAATTATTCAATATTAATTCTTTTATTTTTAACACAAAAGCTAACATCTCTGGTCATCAGTAATACTAATTGACACCTTTAAAGAATAATATCTTAGAAAGCAGAAGGTCATACAAATGACAATCCAAAAATGGCAGAATGATTACATTTCACTATTATACATAACTAATTACAATGGAAATAGTAAACAAATACCTGGTAAAAAACATTTACACGAGAACTGTCCGACAAAAAAATAAATGCACCATTGAAATTCATTTCTCTTTTTGCAAATTCTTTCAGTTCTTCCACTAAGATTACTAACGAAAAGTTTTTCAATACTGGGCTTTCTATCTTCAGCTTGCACACTTAATAATACGGGAAGAAAAAAAATATTACAATTCAATTCCATAATTTAAAGAACAATTTTATACACATTAAGGTGCTAATATGCAATATATTTGTGCAACAATAAATTAATGATAAAGAGTGCTTTTTAAGTGACAAAGATGAATGAAAACTATAATAAAATTCCTATTTAAAATACTGACTGCAAGCTGCAGATCTCTTATTTATAGAAATAAACATTAATTTACATTTTAAAAAAATCACAGGGTTTGGTTATCTACAGCTTTGAAAGCATAATATAAATGCATTCTCTGCATTGCCAGTCTAAAAAATTCGAGGAAGAAGTCTAACAAAAAGCAAATATTTTCAAACAGTCATGTCCAACTGTGTTAACCACTCTGATCTATCCAAAATCACTTTTCTTCCTCAATAATTCCCTACCTTTATTAATTAACTAGCTATGTACAAGATGCAAAAGGCTTTGTTTTAAGGCTCCGGTTGGTAGACACAACCGATTGCCATTCTATACCGACTCATAGGAAAAAATGCAGTTATAACTTGTAAAGAACAGGTTTTACTGTTTAGGGTCAAAGAATACTAGTTTTGGGTTTACACAATGATTATTAAGTTACAAATACAATCAAACAATAAGAAATAATGAGCAGAAATAACAAAAATAATTTGGTACTAAAACATTGTTTTAAACATATTATTCTTCCAAGAGATCAGTACCATTTTTCCAAACCCTTTTTGACAAACAGCCTATAAGCAAAACCTGTTCTATGACTGCAAGTACTAAATATAAATGATCAATGTGTGTTAAAACAAGAATCGCAAGGGGACATTAGACAATTACACAATCAGGTTTACGATATGATACAACTGGTGTTCCTATAGAACAGTGAGACAATAATTCTTCTTTGTATAGCAAAATATCATCACAGATTACAGGACTTTAGTCAGAAATAGAAGAAACACACATAGTTCTCCATCTTGTAATCTCTGGTCCTCGCAGCACCTGCAAATTTAAGACAAATGAATGATTAGAATAAAAAAACTGTATAAAAACATTTCAAACTAATTATTTTTTGTGTGATTTATGGCTCTATAACAAGGACATCAGAGGTAGGGGACTGTAAAAAAGGAATGAGAAGGAAAGAAGCCATGGACAACTTAGTGTTTGTCTGAACTAATAGCAGAAAATCATGAAAAACCTAAATCTGGATGGCCTGACCAGGAATTGAACCCACATTCTCTCAGATGACTGAGGATGTGAATGTTACTTCTCAGCAGCCATCATCAGGACACTGTGCAAAGCCATCAAAAAAAAATTAATAAGAAAAAAAGGAGTTACGTGGTAACAAAAAACTATAAATAAAAAATGCCGTATTTTGTGTTTGGACCTTATATATGAAAATGGAAGTTAAAGCACCTGACTAGGTTAACATTTGAACCAACAATCAAACTGGCCATAAATTAATGTGCCTGGGTTGGATTAGCTCCGAGTAGGTAAGAAAAATAATTTAACAGAGCATAATAGATTTTACACTAAATGAACAAGTGGACAAATATAACAAGTGTTACAATTAGCAATGTGTGGTGTAAATTTTGGATTAATTCAAACAGAATTTGGGCTTTTCAACAATAATGATAGTTACTTAAATTAAGTTTGATGTCAGTTTTTCTCTTTACGGAACTTTTTTGCACCAATAATCAGAGGTGGTTGTTTTTAAGAAAAATCATAGATAAAAATGAAAGTATTATCCTCAATGAAATATTTAAGTATTTTCCAGCTTTTTCTTCAAATGAAATTCTGACAAACCTCTCAGTGGATCCCCAATAGCTGAATGCTAATTTCAGTGGCATAGCTAGGTTAACAAGGGCCCGGGTGCAAAGAAATATTTTGGGCTCTCAGGCCAGATAGGTGATCTTTCCCTTTCTTCCCCCCCCCTTTTTTTTAGCTTTACCAAGTATTGTGAGGTTTGCTGGCAGGGGCTCCTGAGCTTTAGGGGGCCCCAGTGCACGGCCCCGCCTAGCCCTCTGGGCCCCAGTGCATGGCCCCGCCTAGCCCTCTGATAGCTACGCCTCTGGCTAATTATTTCCAGGTGTTCTCTGAACAAAAAGTATGTAATGAAGAGAATATATCCCTAGTTCACACAAAGGTAAGATTGACAGTTTATTGCAGTATACTCAGCATTAATAAATGAAAGTCAATTGTAACATCCCTGAGAGTCCAACACTTCAACATTTCTGATTTCTAATAACTATTCAAAAATTGTACAAAATTATGTCGATCATGCCATGATGGTAGCTGTAGATGGCACCACACTTTCTCAGCGGCTATTTGTTTCCTCACTTCCAACTAATAATCAACTGTGGTACATTCTACAGCATGAGGCACCTGGCCAACACAACAGTAATTCACTTGCAACCAATTAGCATATGAATAAAAAAAAATAGATACTTCAATTGTAAGGTAATCATAACAGCATTTAAATTTTTGCACAATACCAGCTGCCACAGAATAGTCAAGCAAATCTTACCACACACCACTATGCAAGAATTTTCAGTTTATAAAACATGTTCTTTTTCCTACCACAGAACATGAATCACGTGAAGATTGTTTACAAAAAACAGACATTGGTCTCATACAGTATAGTTTTGGTGAGCAATTTCTCATCGCAGTTCGCAGCACTTTTCGGATGTGCAGTTTTTCCAGAGGTGCGACACTGGCCTGTCCATAGCTAAAGTAACCTGCATGGGCATCAATACGTAAAGTCAGAATATCCAGAGGATGACAAGGTACTGAACTTGGTGGTTATTTTAATACCAAACAAGTTAATAATCCCCCCCCCACACACACACACACACACACCTCTTTCCCTATCTTTCTTCACATTTTTTTTTTTTTAATGGAGTGATAAATTCAGTGTGGATTAAAAAAATATACATTATAAGCTTTATACTTTTCAAAACTACTAATGTGGTTACTAATATTTAACAAATTACCACTTTCATTTTATTGTTTACTTTCATCTACTTACCAATAGGACAAACTATTTCTTTTTGGTTGGATTCCGGTGCGGTGTAGCTGGTCTCCCAGAGTTCATGCCAGCGTATTGGTACTTAGCTTTCTTTTCTGACGGCTTCAGAATCTAAAAAATTGGAAAAAAGTTAATACATTCACTCAACACTTTAAAACTCTACATAATCACTAACATGTTTAGTAATTGTAAACTTAAGATGCAGCAACAGTTATGACAGCAAGTTCCTGCACATATGACTAAACAGTGAAATAAAATGGTTAATACATATTTTCCTATTTATGTTTCAGACAAATGGCCTAATAGGAGGTAAAAGATATTTTAAACAAAAAACCAGCAGAACTAAAGGCCAGTTCACACCAGAGATCAGGTAAGGTTAGCTCAGTTCATGATCCAGGATTTTGCCAATAGTATTCACACTGTCAGTCATGTTAGATATCATATATTAAACCTTAGAGTTTTTACTTTCAGTTTAACAAAATAGTTGATTATTAACAAACAAAAGAGAACAATGAATTGAATTCTCAATATTTTCAATGTGAATGATATATATAAGTATAATAATAATATAAATTAATCAAATTTTTTCAATAATTCTACTTGTTGCAAAACATTGTAGAATTTTATAATTTTTATTTGCTTACATCGAAGCAGCTTTTACAATCTCTGTACATAGTGTAGTTTTATGAAATTAATTGGAATATTTTTATGAGCAAAACCATACAAAAATGAAACCTATGAAATATCTGTTGTCCATGTTGATTTGATCTGATCGCACGTTCACACTAATGGTCCAACACCTCAGGTCAGGAGCCCTCCCGTCTTGACTGTTATTGTTTGGTGGCAGGCTGACCTGTCTTGCCCTGACCTGACAGGACAACACAGTGAGATTGCTCTCACTGGATTAAGGGTAGAGCGACTTTAATCTTTGCCCTGGCCTAACTTGATCTGAAATGATTGCATCTCTAGTGTGAACCAGTCTTAAAAAACTTAACATTTTTAATCTTAAAAAAGTGTCAAAATTAACACTGCACAATTAATACATTTGTATTACCTTTCTTTCATACAAAATACACTACACTATTTTGGAATTGAATTCCCCAAGTAAAATATTCTTTTATTCCTAGTCTATATGCCTACTGTCTGTCATATCAATATAACGCATGTGTATACTTACAGTGATGTTATATTGAAAGACAAATTTTACGCAATACGAAAGTTGAAGAGATGGGAGCAGCAGCATCAAAAAATAACTCATGAACAAAAAACATAATATTTTGGGCAAGAAAATACAAGAAAAGAAGGCACATATGGTTGAGATTGCACAAGTGCCGACAGTCAACACAGCCACACCAGAAATGGAATTGAATGTTGGAGGTTGTTTGAGGGAGCAACAATATCATCAGAAATATTAATTGCAAGAAAGAAATTAAGCAAAATAATAAAAGGAGGAATTTCTTTTTTACATTTTTAAAAGATAATGACAAAGTAATAATATTGCCACCAGAACATGCACTGCTGCATCACAATTAAATTAAATTAAAATAATACAAAGAATAAATACAATAATTAATTACACTGGCAAGTGATGGACATACCTGGCTGAGAAGGCAAGTATAATCTGAGATTGAAGCTCAAGGGATGTCTGGTCTACAGAATGTGCTGGAACAACAATTCCAACCTGCAGAGAGTGTAACCAGAAAGTACTCAAATGGATCTAACTATGAAACAATTATTGAAGTATTGCGAGTGCTGACATGGAGAACAACAGATGGTCTAGATTTTTGGAGTAAACTGTGACCATTCATTCTGATGGATAACGCGTTCATTGTGAAGGCGATGTAAGATCTTTGGCAATTGAGACTGGTATATGAGATGAAATTAAAGGTGGCATGGCCTATGATGGAGTAGGTTTCACCAGTGGTAGGGTTATAATATGTTGTGGTGGGTGGATGTATACTGCACATTTTGCAACATGACCTGTTACTATCAACTTGAGAATTTGCTCGCACAGTGTGAAAACTAACATTCCATTAATGTAGCTTTATTACAATATTCAAATGGGATAAGATTGTGGAGAGACAGTATTAAATCAGCTATAGGCAGAAAAAATGGATAAACAATAGTAAAGTTAACGTAAAATAAATTACAAAGAAAGGGAAAATGACTCATCACTCACTAAAGTTGAAGGCAGCGACGGGAGAAGAATATATATCACGAACACACAAATATACACAATATTTCGGTCTAAAACCTTTTCATGTTAAAGAGAATGAGTCATGTGGTTCAGGAGGTGTGCACACGCCGAAGTATCCTACATGACTAATTGGACGAAAAAGCAATTTAATGCTGTTCCTTTACTATTAGTCTGAAGCTGACAGTTGCGAGAGCCTGATGTGAAGTTTTAGCATGGCATATTGTAATAGTAGTGTGGGCCAGGCTTCCTATTATTCATTATTAAGTGGACTAAAGCAATGTAATGTTGTCCTTTTGGTATAAACTGCACGTGTTTCGAGAAGAACTGTGAGCCGGTAGGATTTTGTGGTCGACACGGATAGTATAACGTTGTCGGACCGTAGCACGGTCAGAATCTGCAAACTGAAAGTGAAGAAGTTTTGACAGCCTTATCAACGGTCAAAGTAATAAACTAATTTAGTGGTTGTGATGGGTAACGAGTATATTGTGTTGATAAAACCAGTGAGAGTGATACGTGTTATTTCTGGACAAAGTCGAACCTGCAAGCCTTAGCATTCAGAGACTGAAGCAAAAGCATCAATGGCAGACCCTAGCATCTCTTGCGATGAAGCAACCGCATGTCTTTATTGGCACAGACTGTTTTTATCACCACAGCATCTTGTATGTAATGATCTAATCCTATAAATATCTGATTACACTGGAAAGAAAGGTGTCTGCTAGAAACATTGCAGTAAAGCAGATAGACCTTAGAATTGCAATAAATGAATTTATTATTTTAAATACTTGTTCAATAGCATAATCTCACAAGTACACATCAATTGCATTCAATTCCATGAAGAAAAAGAATGTGTGTGTGTGTGTGTGTGTGTGTGTGTGTGTGTGTGTGAGTGAGAGAGAGAGAGAGAGAGAGAGAGAGAGAGAGAGAGAATCACGGCATTTATACATTTATAGCAAACTAGATGACCCGTGCAAAAATTTTGCGGATGTAGTGGTTAGTATGGATTGTGGTTTGTATAAGATGAAATAAGAACCACCTCATTTGTAGGAATTGTTTATTAGTTTAGTGTAATAGGTATATAATAAAATACTTACACCATATTACAAAACAATTAGGAATTTGAACTTTTGAAGGCGTAAATCGTATGTATTACGAACTGTCACTGACCTTAACAGATCACAGATAACCAAGCAAAATACACACAGAATATCCACATCTCTGTGGGGTGAGCGTAGCCCATGAGAACATTTCATGAATAAAAATGTTTACATAGGAATTGTATAGAAAAACAGAAATGTTTCTGTAACTGAAAAAATATCCGATAAGCTAGTTATTGTGCTAAAAACAAGCAGTTTATTGAAACCTCTGCGATATGTGGTGCTCCTCATAATTTTACTTCAATTATTGATTTCAGTTAGGTATCCAGGGAGATAATTGGCTCGAGAAACAAAAAACTCATTTTAGAAATTCTGACATTTTTTTCCCTTTAAGGGCCGAATTTGGAAAAAAATTGTTTCTTAACATACGATGTCACAAAAGTGGATACCCTAAAATTTAAAATAATACCTCATTCATCGACTTTGGTTCAGTATGAAGGAAGATAAAAACTTGTGACAAAAAAACACCTTTTAGAAATAATGTATATGATACTGGAATTATGAGTCACTGAATAAAATAACTAAAAATTAATGTATGATAGATTAAATGTATTTACCTAATGAAGCCTAATCATTAATAAAGAAAACTACTAGCCGAAGGTAAAATATTTTCAGAATACCTGGAAAGAGCACATCAGGGTTTCATCTACAGACATCATTCCCCCAGCATTGTCAAACTCGCCACAATAGTTTGGTGCTGAAAAAAGTGTCACCAATTGTCTCTTAGCGAAGAATTCATATCCATCTTCCACAACCTAAAGGAAGACATCACCATATTAGAAGTATAATTTAAAATAAACTGTACACAGCTACAAGGACATAATTTTAATAGTTTAAATTATAATTTGTATGCCTAAGCTGGTAACATTGCTTGACAGACAGGAACAAGTCATAAAGTACTCAGACTGTAGTATTATCTGTTCAGCATGAGCGATGCTGGAGTGGAACTTAATGTACAAGTTTTCACTAATATTTTTGCCAAATATAATAAATTATTGTGATTGAAGAAACAGCATGTCAATATACTGGCAATAAGACAGTCTATTGAAAAATAATAGTATTTAAACAATCAGAACTTAAGGACAGGGAAAGTAAGCCCATTGTTTATAAAAGCTTAGGGCAGTAAGGCAGAGATGGCCCAAACAAAAATGAAAAAATTATATACTGTATCATCAGATTTGTTGTTGCAGTCCTGTTTACTTCTGCTATACTCCATTGATATGATATTGTCTTAAAGCACTTTTATTTCAGTTTTTGCAAAATATTTGTTTAATGTTACATTTTGAACAATTGATAAAGTATAACTTAAATGCCTCCGAAATGATTCACTGAGGCAAAGTGTGTTACATTCTGTCAAGCAGTGTGTGAAACTGAACAGGGACACACCAACCTGATGCGCACGGCAGATGAGGTCAAGATCATGTCTGTTGAGGAACTTGCTAACCACATCTGCGCCGAAGGTGAATGATACCCCACGGTCGTTCTCTCCCCAACCTTGGACATCCTTGTCAGGGTCAGACCACAGTAGATCACATAACAAACCTGCAACATAGTTTCTATAACTACACCGAGGCAGAAGTAAATATGTCACCATTTGCCATTTGTGAACTGTAGTAAGTTTTTGTCTCATATATAACTTGTTAATTTGTTTTTGTTGCAGAAAAAATGGAGCTGGAAGAAATTCCATGAAGTAATAATACAGAAAGGAAAGAAAGATTTTCTAAGTGTCACTACATTTTTTCCCCACAACTTAATGATATGCTATAGTATACTAACATGAACGTCATCCGGTCAGCAGATTTAAATCAGCTTGTAACAGCCCTCAAACCTAAACTTTAACTAAAATTGTGTTTTATGAAGCATTTGTAGCAAGCTAGAGTGTGATTGAAAATGGTTTTGTATATTTGTCTTGTATTTTATTGTAAATCAGTGTAAAAGGACTTTGATTAAAAGAAATTATGTAAATTCCATTAACTATGTTTAAGGACAGAATTATGTAAGAGAATTACTTGAATGTTTGTAATTTTGCTGGTGTTCTATAACCTTTCTATCTAAACGTAATTGTAACTGTAGGTATTAAGGTGAGCTATGATGTTCAATGGAAGATTTACTACAGTTTAAAATGATTTATGTGGATAATTTTGTGTTTAAATATCTTTAATTTTCAATTTCTAAGCATTTTGGAATAATTGTAAGTGATTATGTATTAATTCTGATTGTTATTAATATGTGTAAGTATTGTTAATGTTCGATAAATATCTGTCGGAAGCCTTTGTTGTCTTCTAGAACTTTCGATGGAACTTATATAAACCCATCAGCAGAGACAGACAGGTTTAGTTTTTCGACGAGTTTATGAACACGGTGGTGTGACTGTATTGTCTTTGGAAGAGGTGGTGAATGTAATCGCTGGAATTGTTTACATACGAGGTGTGTTAGAAAAGTAATGAGACTGATTTCATACTAACCAAAGTTTTTATTATTTTCAAACAACAATGTTATCCCCTTCAAAGTAGTTCCCTTGGGCAGCTATACATCGGCGGAGTCGTGATTCCCACTCTTGGTAGCAGCGCTGGAAGTCTTCAATTGGTATGGCTTTTAACTGGTCGGTCACAGTCTTTTGAATGTTCTCTAGAGTTCCAAAATGACGTCCTTTTAGGTCATGTTTCAATTTCGGGAAGAGGAAAAAGTCACAAGGACTTAAATCAGGTGAATAGGGGGGTTGAGGAACAACAGTAATGCATTTCGAGGTCAAAAATTCACGGATGAAAATGGCCGTGTGACACGGAGCATTGTCATGATGAAGCATCCACTTGTCTGCAATTTCTGGTCTCACACGGATCACTCTTGTCCTCAACTTTTCAAGGACACTTTTATAAAACACTTGGTTGACAGTTTGTCCTGGTGGAACAAATTCTTTGTGCACGGTACCCTTCCTGTCAAAAAAACAAATCAGCATGGTCTTGATCTTTGATTTGCTCATTCGACATTTCTTCGGCCGAGGAGGTGATGGAGTGTGCCATTCGAGACTTTGTCGCTTTGTTTCAGGATCGTACTCAAATATCCAGGATTCATCACCAGTGATCACACAATTGAAAAATTCTTGGTCATTAGCAATCCTCTCAAGAAGATCAACGCACACGTTTTTTCGAATGTCCTTCTGTTCAGTTGTGAGATTTTTCGGCACCAATTTGGCACAAACCTTTCGCATGTTTAAATCATCTGTCACAATTTGATACACAGTGAAAGTGTTTAAATTAAGCTGTTCACTGATCATCCTTATTGTTAAACGACGGTCTGATCTCACAAGAGCCCTCACACGATTAATGTTTTCGTCAGTTTTTGAAGTTGAAGGTCTCCCTGAGCGAGGTTCATCTTCAACGTGTTCTCGGCCTTCCAAAAATGATTTGTGCCAGTGGAAAACTTGTGCTCTCGATAAGCACTGTTGCCCATAGGCCTGTTTCAACTTTACAAAAGTCACACTCGCGGATTCACCAAGTTTAACACAAAACTTTATCGCACAACGTTGCTCTAAATTCCGACTCTCCATTTCTGTGACGCACAATGAAAACACAACTTTATTAATGGCACTGTCAAAACTAATGTGTTAACTGTATGGAGTTGTAACTCAGACTGAGGAAGTGGAAGGGATCAACAATCAGATTTAGCATCAGCCAGTAGACACAACAATGCCAGATCTCCCGCAGTGTTGCCAATCTCATTACTTTTCTAACAAACCTCGTATGTCCAGTATCTATGAAGTTCGTGCTTATGAAAATAAAACAAGTTAAAATTTCAAACTCGATCATGGATTAGTTGTTTTATTATATGTAATTAACACATGAGACATCTAACATGGCGACCGAAACAGTGACAAGAAATCATTAGACATCTGTGAGATGTTAATTTTCTATAATAATCTGCAGCGGATTTTCAATTCGTCTTCGAAGTTAGACTGGCCACGACGCTTAGAAGAGGTCATGATAATTATGCAAGGAGAAATGATGATGGGAAGGTGAGAGAACAGAATCCACAGCCTGATATGAAAAAGCAGCATGAGGAGCAGTCAAACTAAGGAACGCCACAACAGTGGTGGGAAAGAGTTTGGGTCCAGGTACTGTTTCCCATGGGGTAAATGCTATAGTTAAAAACACTGTTAGTTCAAAAGCTACTAAGGATTTGGTTAGTGGTAAGTCAACAGTAAGTGTTCATGCAGAAGAATTTGGCTACTAATAATAAAATTAGCCGAGAGGTGGAAGTCATTCCTAATATTGACCAAGTAGTTGATTTAACTGTAAAGGAAGTAGTTTCTGATAATAATGTATCCATAGTAACATCCCCAGTCTGTGACAAAGTTGTAACTCCAGACTGTGATGGGAAACATACTGAATGTAATGTAGAAAATAGTCCTTTTGTGGTTGATAACTTGATGGAGGGAGCAGCAAATGAATCTCAGGATAGGGGTATGAGTGGTGTAAATAATGATGATGTTGATGCAAGGGTTGATGACAGGATAGAGCAGGAAAGAGACCCCCATAGTACCTTATCACTTGTGTCAGTATGTGAAAGTAATAAATTTCGTGTTGAAGATTTACGTAATGGTCACAGTTTAAACACCAAAAGGGATGCACAATTTATAGTACTTAGTACAGTGTGACTATCTGAAACTGGTGTGATCCAGCATGGCATAGTTGGGACTATTTGTGCTTGTACAGGTGGTGAGGAAGTCTGTAAAAGTGCTGAAATTGAGGAGTTTCTGAAATACCTTGATGAGGGTGATAGAGTGGTGTGGATAGGAGACCCAGATGAGGAGGAGAGTTGGGAGTCAGAATGTTTGTCTACTGAAGAGAGAGAGAGAGAGAGAGAGAGAGAGAGAGAGAAGGGTTGATTACCAAAAGTTGAACAAAGCGATTTGAGGCAATGTTGTTAAATTACAACTTGGTACTAAAAAACAAAAATGAAAACCTTCAAAGGAAATTTCCATTTCCTTTACAAAAAATCCTGACAGCAAACAAACTACTCTTCCAATTTCTGAGAAGCGACTATTTTACCAATAAATAATGACAAATTTTACATCAATAGAAATGCCACATCGCAATAATGCCATCTAATGAAAGTTTGTAAAAACTTAATAGGCAACCCTTGTAGCATAAGTACAAACTGAGAAGGAAATATTCCAGGCTTGCATTTTAACCTCCTTTCACATATCAGCGAATTATTGAAATCAGAGGAAGCAGAATGACATCTGAACCAGTGTTTTTCGAAAGGGTATACGTGACCAATTGAAACCTCTCAGAAAGCTAACAAAAAACCAATCCAGAACCCTCATTAGAAATTTTTGTTTAGCTTCATATGGTATTTTCATTTGTATCACTATGCCCTACAAGAACTCAAACCTCAAGGAACAAAAAATACCAAAAAAAGAAAAGTGAAAAAAATGTCGATTATGCCTTTTCAAAAAATGCTGATTTGTAGTATCAGTGATTAATTTATCTTTAGTAGTAGTTACAAATTCCATTAAACTGATAAAAGATATAGAAGATTTTCTCTTGGTTGTCCAGGTGAAGCTGAAACACCTGGACAGCCAATGACTCCACCTACTGTAGCCTATGATTACAATATATAGAGGTGCTTCATTTGCAGCGACGAGCAACATATACTTTGTTTCTGAATTTTCTGTTCATATTAACAGTGTGTTAAAAATATCGCAAAAATCACTGAAATTGACAGGAGTCAAGATCATGTCTGTGAAAAGTTGATGAACCAAATTTGATTGAGATTTTTCAAAGAAATACCAATTACCCCCAAATTTTGATTTTTCAAAGCACTGTAAAAATCGTTAATCTTTTGTTTGGACTGATACATTACATACATTATCTCAAATTTTTTCTGTCCGTATTTATAATTTTTACACCAGAATTTTTAAAACCTCGTGGGTGGTTCATCCCTTGAATGACCAGATTGAGAAAATTACACTTGTTATCCATTCTTTAGAAAAGCATTTTGAATTTTTTTGTCAAATTGCTTTTTTTTTCTAAATGAAATGTCAAAAAAATTGCAACCTCAAATTTTAGTTTACTGTAACATATAGCAAAACAATTAAAATTTGGGAGTGATTTTTGAGGAACTTTTCTTGTAAGTGTTGGATCTACCTTACCTTTCCACGATTTATAAACATGTATTTCTAATACAAGATTACAAAAGTAAAGTCAACTATAGGATTTACAGCACCTTCTAAATACTGCACTAATAACTCCACTTAAATACTCATAACTTCATGAGGGAGAAAAAGAAATCAGGATGATAGCTAGCAAACAGGAAATAAAATGCATTAAATAATTTATCCTTGAGCTAGGTCCTATCCTCAACATTCATATCATCGCTCATGAGCCAATGCTTTCCATAATAAGCAAATCACAAATGAAATGAAATGTGTTTTGTCAGATTTTGTGGGAAACTAAAGAAAGCCCCTGATCAAAGTTTAATCTATTTGTTTGGTTCTATTCCCAAACATAGGGTTACAATTTAAGTTCTGTTCTTGCTGATGAACTTATATATTAAAATAATGTAATTTTCTGCAAATCCTGAAGGATATTCAAGGTCGTCTCAGAAACATATAGGAAAACTACATGGTTCAAATTCATTGTCAAACACTTTTAGACAGGGCCCGCAGGTACAACTAGAGTTATTCTTCATTTTTATGCCTTTTTTAACATTGATTCTGTTGTTTCCAATGATTCTACCACCTTTCCTCAAAATGCCCATACACAATGAGACAGTACAAATAAAAAAGCTTCTCTTAGATTTTAACCAAACAGTACCTTAATGTTTTCCAAGACTATCATAATGTATTAAGATGCAAAAGACATGACAATAACAGATTAACTTCTTTCTGGGATTTTTGATTATTACAGTGTCTACAATCCTCATCACAGAAACATACGAGATTTTCTTAAAGATCTTTAAATTATTTATATACAATATAACTACAAGGCAGCTTAAAATAGCCAATACATATTAGTTTCATTGTGCGTCACAACTGTATATTTCTCATTATCACCAGACATGAATCTGTTTACTGCTAAGATAAAGGTGCAAACACCATTTATCGCCAATTAGCGCACGTGTGATCAGCAGTGACAGGACTCCCAAAGTTACTTTGCCAATTGGCACTAACATGACACTTCAGTCATGTACCAACAGGATGTATCTGATTTAATGAAGCTTGTAGGTTAATGTTTCAGAATAATTCTAACAAAAAAAGCAATTTAAAATATGCACAAATTTCCCATTCTTCAGCATTAGAATCTTATAACTTACTAAAGTAAGTCTGAAATTTGAAAAATAAAAGGTCACACGTAAAACTACAGAACAAATATATAAAAAATTAGTGGAATCATAATGGTATAAAATTTCCATGTTCATTAAAAACAGCATTGCTTTTACTTACAATTGTATAAATTTTCAACTATACAACATGCATAATCATAATGCAGAAGAGTTTTAAACACACCAGTTAACATTTAATATGTGCTGCCAATGGGCTATATTAGTTTTTCAGTATATATAAAACAGATTCTGGTTCTCATTCTCAAATATTACACAGTACCAAAGCTACTGGGGGGGGGGGGAGGGTTGAAATCTGTGGCTCACACAGACAAAAATTACTAAATTTACAGTTTACACCCGTATGACCAGGAACTAAGCTGGATAGTACTGTATACAAGACTGGAGGTTTTCTCAGTGTTGAAAATGAATAATATTTTCTTGGGTAACTAGCTGAGTTAGTCCATCAATCAAACACGGCGTTTTGGCGGTCCTGTCACTTGACAATGGCGGCCGAGATTGTGACCGCTGAAATGTCGTGTTTGATTGATAGACTATCTCGGCTAGTGACCCAAGAAAATTTTATTCAAGTACTGTATATGTTAACTGATGACATATTAAACTGTTGTGTGCAGTCTTGTTGAAATCTGTCCATTAGTTTTTGCAAACTGAACACACTTTCAAATTTTTCCTTTTTTGTACTCTGTATCTTCACAAAGTATGTTATAATCTGGATATCATTATGTTCAATTTCTTTAAAATCCATCAGTTAGTTTTTGCATGATGCGTGAACAGGCAAAGAAAAATTCCAAAATTTATGGTTTTGGTATCTCTATCATCTTTAGAGTACATTGCAATTACTTTTTCTGATATAATTTCCATATATAGACACAACTTGTGAACAGTTTTATTAAATAGTACTAGTATACATTAATCCAATAGCTTTTATCGCTGAGCTATTATCAAGTGCCATTCAATGTTTTTGATGATTTATCAAAATAAATATAAACAATTTTTGTTCAGTGTTAAATATATCCAGTTTCTTCATCAATAAAACCATTTTCTTATACTGTATTAGTTCACCCACATTTGTTGTAAAAAATATAAAATACAAAGGAAACAAGTTTATATGCTACATCCTTGGGGCCCCATTTCATGTCTCAAAAATTTTGCACATCAAATTCTATCTCTTCTATAATATGGTAAGCTGGAAACAGTTTGATTGGAGCAGGGCAAGAACACGATTCTGCAGCATAATAGTGGAAGACCTTGCCTGTTTCACTACATCACGTTCTGTCAACTGAGAATGGCTTTAGGGGTTCCAAAACTGGAGGAACCCCTAGCTTACTTGACAGCTAAGCTTACAACATGTATAAAAGTCACTTGAACTTATGATTTATCAAGTCTGACAGTCCATTTGTCAGAAATAGAATGTATGGGACTAATAGCAGGGCTTATAAACTGACTATATAAAATACAATTTTGGTTTAGTAGATCTCTAAAACTCTGGTAGAAATTGCAGGTACAAAAACACTTTGACACAGTCAGTCTCACCTGTGTCTGGAACGTCTGTGGGCCTCATGATGCGTCTTATTTGTTCCATACCCTGGAGATCAGGGCTAAGTCCACCATGACAGCAGAAAATCTTCTCATCAATTATAGCTGCTATAGGCAAGCAGTTGAAACAGTCTGTAAACGTCTTCCATAATTTGATATTGTACCTCCTCTTACCTGTAATAGAAAAATATCTGCTACCGTTCATTTATTTTTTACATGTACCCCAAAGTATTCAACTGTTCTGGTTTTTGGTACATTGGACTAATATTTGCTAGATTACAATAACCAGTGTGTTAAATCCTTTCAAAAAAATCCAGATTAAAATTTTCAAAATTCTTCTAAAGGTTAGTAGTTTAAATTATGGCAAAACTTTCAGCAGATCTCAAAATAAAACTGATAAAAAGAATTATCTAAAACAAACATTGACAAATTTAATAATCTAATGAAAAAAAAAAAACATGACAGTGAAACATAACTCGGAAAATCAACAAAAAAAACAGGACCAAAATATGAATAAAATATGCTCTTTCACATTTACTTAACAAATAAATCTGCACCGAAATCTTAATCAAAAATTTTAAAAAGTGACATAAATTAAAGTACAAACCACAACTACAACTTAAGACTAATTAACTTTTGTGAAGAATATTCAGAAAATTAAATTTTTGGTAGTTAAGGCCTAAAGGTTAAGGTATACATTTTTATTTTATATAACTATTTTTTTAAATTACTTGTAAAAAAAACTGGAAAAAGCAATGTGAAGAAAGCACTCTTTCACTGTACTTCAATAGAAGTTGTTTGTTTACGTATCATGATTTAATTTAAATAAGCAAAATCCACAGAACGATATTTATCGGAATCAGAGGTAGTTGCAATAACAACAGGACCACCTGGATCATCAATTCAGATAGTTCAGCCAAGCTGACTTGTGCTACCATAGAGCACTGGATGCAGATGGTTAGCATTACAACGACACTGTGGTGGCCGAGCCAACCACCCAGCAGTTATTTCAAGGGGCACTGGAGACACTTCACAGGAATAGTCTGCTGGCACTGAGTGTCTTAATGGCAGTGTAGGTGGAGGGTTATGATGATAAAGCAAGTGAACCAGGAGTCAATCTTCATCACTGTGCACAGCTCAAGTGAAACCTTTCACCTTTTCTGGGGGAAATACATTATGTAAGTTTGTATCAAGCTCTAGGGATAATAAATGGAAAAATTTAGTCACTACCCTAAAATGTGCATATTGCAAACACTGAAATATTTTAAGGCTGGATAATTTTTATAAAAGCTGAAAAAAAATACAATACTCAATAAACCAATTCTCAATTATTTTATGTTCAGAAGATTCTTATCTTGCTAAACCAAATATCATTAACACAGCATAACTATCACAGAACAATACTGTATATCATGTAAAGACAGCAGTTAAAATTTCAGCAACAGTCGGAAGCAATGACTTATGTCATATCATATAACTGCCAACTCATCTTACTTTGACCACATCAAACGCAGCATAGTACACATAATTACTATCTTTTAGGTGGCTGTGTTAACAGAAGAGAGGTTATGACGGAGCATTAACTAACTGCAGACTGAACACTGTGGATTAAACAAATCCCAAAGTCGCATGTCACGCATGCCTACACTCAAGATTTCATACCAACATACAGAACTACATTTGAACGGTCCAATAAATAAGGTGGTGAAAATCCTTTAAATATTCTGAATAATCATCATTAAGAAACATGGAGAACCGTACAAATAAAACTAATCACTTGTCGTTCCTTATATATCAACCAAGAACAAAATAAACTATTAAATATATTTGCCCCAAAACAACACTGACTACATTTTAATACATATTCATGACATCACACACTGTCACAGACAGAAAAGAAAAACTTTTCATCCCTCTATCTTTTTTGTGGAGCCACTTTAGTAGTTTTGGATAAAGATCTGTTCTGTGGACATTCTCCACTGAAAAGGTAGCAGAATTATGACACACAAATGGATGGGCATGTCAAATAATGGTTCTGTAGTTGCCAAGTTGGTTATGGAATACTACAGGAGACCACCTGAGGACAGATAACCAAAAACTCTCTAAAAACAACAGCTTGATTTTCGAAATAAGGTGTCAAACATGCACAAGGTGCCACAATAAACAATTAGTTATTACAAAGGAAAACTCATCTTACAGAAAATATGTATTTAAAAAAGTTACAACCTTAGACAGCAAATCACTTTTTAAATAACTTTTTACTGCCATTAATTCATAAATGAGAAACCCAAACAATGTTTACTTGGTATTCATAGTCATCCCACACCATTAGCAACATGTATGGTATTACAGTTCCGATGGCTGTAATTATTTTAAGTTTGTCAATGTTAGCCAACAGTGGTGGAAAAAAACATTAGATTTTATGTGTAACCTCCCACCCAAAAACATAAATAAATATATGCAGGGCATTAGATAAGTGCTTCTTTTGAGCATTATCGTGATATGATATGTGACCAATTCATTGCCATGGCAAAATTTCATTCTAGCAGTGCCAAACAAATAAAACAACACTGTCCACCTCAAAATGATCTGTAGAACGGCTCTCTAGTAGTTCTGGAGGTACTGCTTTTCAAAATAGGGATATTCGTTTGTGATCACTCAGTATTTGCGTGGGATCAATATTTAATTTAAAAAATACATTAATGACTTCAATCTTGTCACATAAATGAGATAATTTAAACAGGATAAAAACTTTACATAAAAGGAATTGATCATTGTCTTTATGAAACAATACCAACCTTCAATGGAACTTATTTAATGAAACCATGGAAAACTGGCATTTGGATCATAAATCAAAAGTGGGACCTCCTGAGCAGGCTATAATATTAGCACTCACTCTTTGGTCTCAATGACTGTGAATAAGGAATAATTTGCAAGTGAAACATACATCACATTTTTCACATCATCATTTACTGTAATTTTATCTCATTAGATAACTGAACATATACGTATTAAAAACTGTTAATAATTCCCATGTTAAAGGTCAAGGATAAATTACACTGAAACCTTACAGACTACTAACAAGAATATTTTCTGTACTTACATTCATCATAAAAGCCATATATCCTGTTGATGCTGGCACATTCATGATTCCCCCTTAACAGGAAAAAGTTCTCTGGATACTTGATCTTGTATGCAAGTAGGAGACATATTGTCTCTAAACTCTGCTTGCCACGATCCACATAATCGCCCAGAAACAGATAATTTGCCTCTGGTGGAAATCCACCATATTCAAACAAGCGAAGCAAATCTGTGTACTGTCCATGAATGTCACCTGCAAAATTTGAGAGATGGTTTACATTTAAATGGTTTAACAGATTTTAGAACTTCTGTAACTTTAAAGCATTTAATTTTTTTGTCTCCAAAATTCAATTTATAATTTATCTGTACACGCATGAAACACCTATGATAAAATAAATAAAGATGAAAATAAAAGGTCGAAGATCAGTTTACATAATTTAGATTGGCTAGTGCCCAGAGTAACAGCACTTCCATTTAAACATAGCTGTGCTATTTAGTGAGATAGAAAATTTGTTTGGATACACGGATCAATACTATTCAATTCAATTAGCACGGATATTAATAAAGACTTCTCTGCAGTTTTATCTACAAAGTTGACTGCACCGTGGAATTACAAATATCATCTTAGACTTAGTTTTAGTGGTATACAACCAAAATTAAAACTGAGGCACTTACTTAATTACTGGTTCTATTAACTGCCCACTGGACATTGACAACGGAAGCTGTTTTTAAAAAAGAGGAGTTAGTGGCCGCAATGTTACTGCAATATGGTCATGTGTGCGGGCAATAATGCCGAGTTGTCCGCAATACGTCCACCTTGTAGCTGGTATTGCCGAGTGTGGTGGGCATGTTGACGGTGAGATCGCTCATTGGCCGAACATTCACAGCAACTTCTTGTGTTGCGGCCCTGTAGCGTAGAGGCCAGACCTTGGCCTCCATACCGAGGGTTGCCAGTTTGAGCCCGGCTAAGGGCAAAGGTGGCTTTAATTAAACATTGTGTTACTCTTTTGTCTTCTATATCCTGCACTAAATTAACATGATAAATATATATACTTGAGCAGAAAACATATATACACCGTTGTAGCTGACTGTAATGCCCAAATGGCTGAATACCATTTTTTATGTAAAAAACACAGTGTTTGAGTACGATTTTATTCATTTGGCAAGAAGGCATGTTAATAAAATCATTGAAATAGTTCAAAGTGCTGAAATGCATTACTTGTCAACACAAAAGACTAAATTATCAATGAAATGCACTGACACCCAAGTTACGGGATGTAGAAGTATCTGTTTACAAATACTGGTAACAAAAAGACAACTGGAGCTACATATACCTCTATGTATTCTTTTAGTGGTTCCTTCATTACTTTGCACATTTCTGTTTCAGTATGAGAAACGGATGATGATCCTCTGAATAAATACATAAAACTTTTGTACAAGTAACCAGTAACTATAAATAGTAGTGCGACAGTCTATATGGTATTACTTTCCTAGTGACATGATCACCCCCCCCCCCTAAAAAGGAAAAAACCATACAAAGCAAATCTTTTAAACCAGTTTTTAATCTCACATAAAGCTTTCGAACTAGTAATTATCCCATTCTATTTCTCTAATGGCGGCTATTTTGGCTCAGTTGCGGCACCATGACGATGCCTGGAACTAACACGTGGTTAGCTGGTTCAAATCTCGGTGGTGGAAGAAATTTTCATCATCAGGATTTGGCTGGCAGAGCAGGAGAGGCAGTGGCGCACAATTCCTATCACCAGATTGTGTGTCAAAGACCACAGTTATATCCCAAACCTCTTCCTAGTACTTATGGAGTGAGGGCATACATCAGTTATTTCAGCCTGAATGTGCCAGCACGGCATTTCACCCTCTCCCTTCTTCATCTCTCATTTCATACATCACATACACTGAATATATACACTATCGCAGTCAACCACACTTACAATAACAAATATGAACACACTGGGGTAGGCAATGGGAAACCACTCCAGATCATCTCACAAAGGGAGTAACCCCCTCCCCCCCAGGCTCTTACACCTGTAAACAGGCATGAAAATCAGAAAATTTCTGTGCCAATAGGAGTAATCATATCATGTTTAGTAGTATGGTAAGAACACACTCATTTTAATCCATTTTATAATTTTCCAAGATGACTTATCAAACAGCCATCTTCATCCTCTGCCATGATGTCGAACACACAATGTGAGTGAACAGAAAATGAGGAATAAGAAAGCATATCAAGTGCCTGGCAATAGTTGAGCAACATAGACAGAAAAGATAAAACAATTTTTTTAAATGGTTTTACAACTTGTCATCATCATTAGAGGGGTAAAGGACTGGGGACAAGGAACTAGAAGGGATTCGGTCATGTCCTTTTGAAGGAACCATACCAGTATGGCCTGGAGTGATTTCAGGAAACCATGGAAAATTGAAATCTGGACAAACCAGATGGCGATTTAAACCTGTGTTGTACTGAATGCGAGTCCTCAGTATTACCAATCACCAACCACAATCAGATCAATTCTTTTAAAGAAAACAATGACAGTGTGTCACATTATGATAGCTTATCAGACCTTTTAATTTATGGGTAGCATAAGACTCAAAGTCGAGTAACGGGTATGAGTTCAACTATCGATCTCAGTGATCGATAGGAGTATCGCAGATCTATGGCAGAAGGTTGCGTGTTATGCAAGCGCGTGTGTGCATGGGTGTAATGAACAGTGAAGTAATCTTGTGCTAAAAGAAGTTTCAATTGTGCTACCTTGAGAAGTGAGGGCTGGCTGTCATTTTTCGTAATGCCTGTTGAAGCCAGTCACTCGAAGATAAAGTGATTAGTCAGTTTGACTGCTGTGAGAATGGTGGTGTTGAAAGTAGCAGTCATCATGGATACAAATTACGCTCTTCCACGTCGGTTTAATTAGCTCTGGCCGGTGTTTCGTACTGTTGGATAAGCCAGAGGCTACTAGTGAATGCTGGGTGAATACTATAGACGTTAAACTGCTGTTACAAGCATATTACGATTACGACAACATAACAAAGTACCGTGTTGTGATAAATGTGGAATGTTGCACTCGTTTCGAACTCTTCACGAACAATTATTCAGAGTAATCATTAATTCTTCTTGATGACAAAATAAATATGGTTTGGTGGTGTAACTGAAAAACTTAGTGCAATAAATAGTGTTTGCGCGTAGCATGCGTCTTTGTGAGTTTTGTTCAGTTAGAATATTTGAAAAGCACTCCTACCCTCCATACAACCAGGCGGCTGTGTTAATAATACCTGAATAATTTCTTTTATGGACGAAGTACCGATAGCCTAAAGGCAAGATAAAATCAGATAGACGATAAGTTGTGACTGTGCTAAATACTTATTATTGGTTAAGAAAAACAGTCATTTAATAATTCCACAAGTGGTACCACATTCCCCTGTATAATAGTGAAAGACAGGAACCATTCATTACCACA
Source organism: Vandiemenella viatica (assembly GCA_031002005.1). NCBI lineage: Eukaryota > Metazoa > Arthropoda > Insecta > Orthoptera > Morabidae > Vandiemenella > Vandiemenella viatica. Next base: position 113,805,276 of record CM061918.1, read on the forward strand.
GATGACAATAGTGTAGAAATAATAGAAACTCTCAAACAGAAAATTTTCTGTGTGTATAATTACTATTTCTATGACGTACTGTCATCTCCTGTAGCAATTCTTCCTCTCTCGTTTGCTAATTGCCTTCTCCCCCCCCCCTTTCCCATCAGGGCAATAGCGCAATCACTGGGACTCAAGGAATTGTCGTTTTGGTCTGAAAACTGTTGCACATGTTGGTTTGGAGATACTATTTAATACATGTTGCTCTTAGAGATGTAAAATGTATAGATAAATCACAAACTCCACTCTAAAAGTGGTGTAACACTATACCGTGAGCGACTGGGAGAAGCCTTATAGCAAAGTACAGGGCGTTCGCCGGGAAACGCAACCCACTGTTAGCGCTACAAGGAAGAAATTGCTCCCGGCAAGCGAGCGGTCAGCTTCCGGCATTGTTCGACCGTCGGCCGCGGACTATTTCATAATAATTACGCTTCATAAACTTGTATGTGCTAAGCATTTAAATGTGACGTAATTCATTAGCTTACCTTATAAAAGATGCTGGAAGTGTTGACCCTCTTGTGTAATGCACATTTCACATCTTCTGAACATATTTCGAGACACACGCTGCCCTAACTGACTTAATGATTTTTTGGGTGACTGTTCTAGTCGAAAAGCGATATCGTCAATTTTCTCCTCTGTGAGAATACGATTGACCGACAGTCTCTTTTTGTTAAAAAATGAACCCGTTTCTCTTACTTTTTTAACCAGACGCAGAATTGTTGATTTAGCTGGCAGTAAAGCGCCAGGAAATTCGCGACGAAATTTACTGCGACACTTTTTAAACGACTTCTTCTTCACATATGTATCGTAGAGAAATATTATTTCTTGCAAACTGTAACGTACCATAATTTTACTCACACTCAAACACGGTACAGATTAGTAAGAGTATAAAGCCCCAAACCAGCCAAACCGCAAAGAAACGTTTATTCACAACACTGATTAATAAGAGACTGAAGTCACAAACTAGCTACAATGCAAAGAAACCGTTCTTAACAATGTAAGGGTCCGATTATACTGTTGGGGCAGCGGAGGTGTTAAACAGTGCGGTGATTCACGGTGCCGTGTGCCGGCAGTTGCTGGCTCCACTGACCGAGAAAGTTGCCGACGGCAACAGACTGGGAGGGTAGCGTTTCCCGGCGAACGCCCTGTATAATGACCATGCACACGTTCTTTGAATGATATTATTTGAGAATATGTTTTTATAAAAGTATAAATATGGAAAAGATTACACACTAAAAAAAACTTTGAACCGTAAGCGATCGTTGGTTGCCTCATTTGCGTACACATACGCGACGTCCAACGATAACTCGTACATCGTCAAGAAACATATCCGCATGTTATTTCCAAGATGTTAATATTCTACGGCATTTATCGAAGTAGGTTGCGGCAATATTAACGTAGCTTTTGTTTAGGTTGAAAGTGCGGCAATAAGCTTGTTCCAGCATTAGGTCGAAGGAATTTATTTTTTATAGTTGTAATGCAGCCTGTACTAATATGGCGTTTCGTTGTTGTTAAAGCATAATTCGTCAGAAATTTGGATTTATTAAACATTTATCATGATTTTCAAGCAGAATCATTAGCGGCACCTGTGGATAGGTTGGAATGCAGCCTGGACCAAAGTGGACATAGACGCTTCCTTTTGTAGCATAATGAACTATAAATTTTGTTTTATAATAAAGTTAGTTTGGTTTTCATCGTTGTTGGTTGTTGATGCATTTTGTTGCACGTAATATTATCGCTGGAAGTCGCATATGATAACAAATGGCATCCTCTCATCGCTTAGTGTGTATACTGTTACAGCAGTTTTTTTTTTTTATTTTTTGCATGAATTTTGTGCGTTATACACTATCTTCATGGATGTAATAGAAACAAAAGTTAATAAATAATATAGTCGAAGGAACGATAGAGTTATCATTAAACATGGCAATATGCTTTCTCCCAGTCGCTCGCGGTACAGCATTACAGCACTTTTTGAGTGAAGTTTGTGAGGTATCTATACATTTTACACCTCTAAGAGCAACACATATTAAATAGTATCACCAAACAAACATGTGCAACAGTTTTCAGACGAAAACTACAACACCATGATGAGTCCCAGTGATTGCGCTATTACCCCCATCAGATACATTGGGTGGGAAATATATGCTTCTGGTCTCTAAGTTAAATCATACAGAAACCATTCCCAAATAATTGAAGAAAGCGTAGATTCATATGTTCTCTGGCTCAATAAAATTCATATAGCTGTTACTGAGAATGTAATAACATTATATTTGTAGCACAATTTTGTCTATAAGACTGGACTTTAAATGGAGTTAGTGCTGTATTTGTTTAAGATAGCTGACAAGGAATAAAATGTTTGCAGTGATATCTTTTACCATAAATTATCAGTGGTTACTGTGCAAAGTACGGCCAGTAGAAAAAACTGTTAATTCTGGTTGAAAATGCTACTAGCTTCTTCCTTGGCGCTTACTCTTTAAGGAAAAGTGTACCTGAAAGCCGTAAAATATGTAACAAAGGTGTAATCCGCGCCGAAACATACGTTTACGCACGTTACTTACTAACTTGGCTTTAATAGAGATCTTGAGCCGCCTGTGACGTAATTATAGTCAGAATTTGGAGTAGCCGTTGTCTTCTTCACTCAAAATCCTCTAAGCACCATGGAATATTAGTAGTCATTTGGGTCCAGGCTGCCATTCAGCCTAAACACAACACGGTTTCGCATATTACGGCATTAGCGGCAATAGACGTCTCGTTCCGTGTGTGACGTCATTATAGTCAGAATGCGTCATGGCGGCCTCCTTAGTCGTTCAAAATCCACTATACACTACGGAATATTAGTCGTAATTCCGGTCCAGGCTGCATTTCAACCTAACCACAACGTCCACCAATACAGCTATTTGAACGGGGCCCTTGTTGACCTATCAACGCCAATGGTACAGCTTGAGGAATAGCACATTGGCGGTAAAAATGGCTGCTACACATCGGCTAATACAGCACGTAACCCGACGATTTTCACTATATTACTTCTTTCCTACCTGTTTTATCGGCTTCGGGTACACTTTTTCTTAAATAGAAATGCCTAAGGAATGCGTTAATCACATTTTCATCGAGAAATAACAGTTTTTTCTACTGGCCGTACTTTGCACAGCACCCTTATCAGTTTTTAAGAATGTAGAAATTTTTAAAAAGATGTAGGAACAACCCGGAAAGATTGAATAAGGGAAGCCACAATAGGCCAATGGGCCTAAAATTCGTGAAAGGGAAGAAGTACTGTTCCCATGATAAAATGGTATGCAACATAAATGTATCATTCCAACAATTACTTGGCAGTTATCAAACGAACAGCCTGCTTCAACAAGAAAAATTCCACTTACTTCTGAAATTTAGAGGACACACATTTGCATGAAACCCATACACAAACGTAAGAAATGGCGTACAAAAATTTTAAAAAATTACTCAGTTGAAGCAGCAGAATTTGCAAATGAAACAAAAACTACAGTTCTTGTTATTTCAGCTTATCTCTGTTGCAAAAAGTCATAAGAAATTAAAGCTAGCAAATATTTTCCATGGCTTAGCGATAGATACATCTCACCCTGTTGAATCAAAAGGGATCAAGTGCATTTGTTGTTTGCATAAAAATCTCATTTCAATGGTTTTATGAAATTTTTCTCTTGGTGCAGGCTGCATTTCAACCTAACCACAACCGCTAGGAAGAAAACAAAACAGTTTAGGCTGGTATAATTATTCAGTATTTGGGGAAAGTGTTTAGACCACTG
>CM061918.1:113810090-113825678 GCA_031002005.1 Vandiemenella viatica
ATTTATGTGTATCTACAAGACATGTAGAAGATAAAAAGTATGCAGTCATTTTTTTAAAAAAAAAGTTATTCATTTGCAACCTGCAGTACAATAGGCCTTCCCCTGCATTTCTGAATGAGAAATTAAATTTTGCTTTCCTGGTACTGTGATTTATAAATAAAACCTGTAAAAAGCAGACTTATTTTACCTACAGTACAGTAAGAATACTACAGTTGCAATCCTGAAATTTTTGTTTAAATGTTGTAAGTTGTTTTACCATCCTCAAAAACTAAGTATATTGTTTTAAGTTCAATAGTACACTCTGCTTTGTTCTTTGCATAAATGGCTTGCAATGCTATATAATATTTGTTACTTTGGAATTATTTTTAACCATTCCGTCTTCACTGGAAGTTCTTCAAGTGGTGGTAAAATGTTTTGTTGCTTTCTAAACTTTACTGCAAAGAAAGAAGAAGGGAAAAAAAGGAGAGTAAGAACACTGAAAAGTGTGGACAGTTTTGTGCCCTTAATTTTAAAATCTATAAATTTACCACAATAACAGTCGAATGAGTTTCATCCACAGGGTTGCATGACTAAAATTTTGTGACAATCAATTTCAAACAAGTTGAGAAAGAAACCATAACTTATCAAAAGTGAAACGTTTAGTAAATAAGAATGTAATTTTTTCAACATGAAAGAAAGGTACCATTTATCACAAATGACAACATATTAGAAGAGAGACATCAAAAATTGCAGAGAACACTCAATAAATGAATTTTTTCATTGGAAAAATAATGAAATGCAGTATAGAAGAGAATTTGTGTTAAATAAATAAATTATTTTAAAAACATCAACTGTAGCAAGTGGCTATTTCCATTGGGTTAGATGAACTGGATTACAGTAGAACTCCAATTATCCGAACTCCGACTATCTGAATCGCTGAATATCCAAATCGCTTTTTTAATTAAGACGGAGAAACGTACGGCGATTCACAAAATAATGATTCTACCTACGCGCTAATGTCCTTCCCAGTGGCAGATCTAGGAATTTTCCAAGCCGGGGCAAAAACTGATGAATACAGTCAAACAGCTTACTTTGACCAAGATGTTCAGCAAGCAATGACTTTTATTTACAGCACAGTACGCTTAACATGTAAAAGTGCTGCTTTTTCATTTAATTAATTAAAAGCTCTTTTTTTATTTAAAAATAGTTTCTTTCTCTTTCATTTTCAACATACATACAGTAATTAATTAGAAAGACCCTTTTTTGGAAAAAAATCCAATTATCTTTATTTTTTATTATCTGAATGGGGTCTAGTCCCAATTGATTTGGATTATTGGAGTTCTACTGTATTGAGAGCTATCTTAGACTGAGACATGGAAATTGTGTGATTCTTGTTTATTCATAAAGAGTGAATTGGAATCATAACATCACAGTTTTTGCCAAAACCATGTACCATCCAGGTGGATAATTGATTCATAGTCATACATATATCTTTTTCTGCTGTCTTACTCTTTGAGGAAATTGGTTTTAATAGATGTTGGTTAGGTGGTAGGGAGAGGTTTCAAAATCTTGCGTCTACTGGAGAAAGTAGCAGATTCACCAAGAAAGTGTGCAAAATGAGATACAATAGCTCGGTCAGACTATTGCTTGAGTGTGTTGGGGTGGTATGGCTCTCACATTACGGATATTGGAGTTGCAAGGATTTCGAAGGAGGGTCACTAAATTTGTTTGTGGAAATTACTGTAGAACACAATCAGAAACTGAAATTATAAAGAAGCTGGGTAGAATGTCATTGAAAGACAGAAGGTGGATGAAAATGTGCTAAAAAGTGTATAAGGAATAAATGGGGATTAGTCCTCGATGGAAATAGAAGAATTGGGAGTAGTACTTGGAAGGAAAGTAGTGGCTATCACTACAAAATAGTTCTCAATTTGAGGCATTAAGTAGCAGAAAAATTTCCTTTCAGAGGTAAGGGAGTTAAATAAATTACTGACGGAAAAGCTGACCAATTTTCATGAAACCTGAAAGAATTTTAGATAAAAATTCATGAAATGTGAAAGTAAGGAAATTGCTAATGATCACAATTAAATTAATATTCTTAATGCTGAGCTATATACCATTGGGGAACTATAAATCTGAATTCGAGAGACATCTAGATTTATTGGTCTTGTGAATTTTGGAGAGAAGATAGAAAGTGAGTGTGGGTTTTCGGAGGTCATTGGCTTTGTTGAGGGAAGCTAACCTAGAAGAAACAAACTTCATCACAGACAAGTTGTCAGATCATCAGTTGAGGTTAAAAGAAATAATTAATCTGGAGAAGGCATGTGGCTAAAATTTCTGAATTGACTTACATCTCTCTGTACTGCCCCATTTCCCCTGGAAGTAGGGTTATAATGCAAATGAATGATGGAGTGGAAGTTAAAGATGAGAAAGGTGTGTGCAGAATTTCGTCCAAGATTCCTCTGCCACCAATATCTCCTATTTACTATGGTTGATGTTTTTATAACTCCCCATTATTTGAACCGTTCCTTATTTTTTTAAATTTATTTATTTTTTGTGTATTTTTCTGTATATTTGACCCCAAATTCATTTATTTCTTCCATACATTTGTTCCTAATTTGTACCTTCTGTAGTTCCTTTTCACTAACATACTAATATTGGTTCCCGACAGTACATGTCCTGCTGAGGAAGTTTTTTTGTATCTGCACAATGCTGTGATAATGTTTAAACGGTGCTTTTTATGTCTTATTTGCTGATTTCCACCTTCTTGTTTCTTGTCACTCCCCCGTTACACAATGATAATTTACACTTTTTCATCAGCTTTGGAGAGATTCCAAACTATCCTTGTCACCTCAAGTGTTTAAAAGTTTAGTGCTATTTTCTCACTGTTTGTACAGTGTTGTGATTCTCCACCATCTGGCACATAAACCATGGTAACAAATGATTTTTTTCTTTATCCACATATGATACCAGTACTTTTCTATGTGCATTTATGTATGGCAAACAAGGAAGGATAATAAAGAATACTTATTAGAGAATATGTTTGTCCTTTCAATAGTCTGTACTATGAACTTTGAGCTTTCTTGCCCCTGATGAAATTAAAAACATTTGTCTTCTGCTCAACTGAATAAAGAAATGTGAATGAAAATTCAAAGTATTCTTAATTAATTTGTTTCATGTTGGTAACAGCTTTTCATGCTATGTTCTTAATATAGTCTAGTTAGAATGTTTAGAAACTCCAGGTAAATACATTTTTGAGGTGGGGGGACTTCAGACCCCTAGCCAACCCCCCCCCCCCCCTGGATCTGCCACTGGTGATGGGTAACGTCAAGTTTACTTGTGGGCATAAGTAAGCTTAATGCAGCTCAAAACTTTACTTGATGAGCGAAGCACTAGCTGCAAAATCATCATAAGTTTACATAAATTGTGTAAGTATGAACAAACATTTGGGAAGAAGAAAGTAAATATTTGCCAAAGGTGATGAATAGTCTAGTATTTGATATATATGTGAAGATATAATCTCAGACATGACTAAGCTCTTCGCCCAGAACCTGCCTTATGTCTATATTTGTCACTAGTCTGTCCATCACATATTGTAACTTTGGTTTACTTTCTCCTTTCTAAGTTCTTATTTTGTTATTTAATACATTTCTTCTTCCACCCTGAGGCTATTTAAGTAATAAACCTGTGGAGAATAAAGGCGAAGAACATCAGTTTGTATCTTGTTTCCTTATTACACTACCACACCTGCCTAATGTAAAATCTATACTTATATATATATAAAAAATCACGCGTCACGATGTTTGTCTGAGATGAACTCCGAAACTACTTAATCGATTTTGATGAAATTTGGATTATTGTGTGTAATTTGGTCCAACTTAAAAGATAGGATAGTTTTTATCTCGATTATTGGCCTAAATATTTATTATTGCTAATTACAAAGGGAGGAGGGGAGCGGACAAGGAACGGAAAAGACAATAAGTTAATTCTCGCAGTCGAAAATTCACAGCAGCAGTTTATAAAAATCTCACATCACGATGTTTGTCTGAGATGAATTTGCACTTAACCCTGCCTTCACTTCCGGCACAGCTTGCTGTGTAATGTGAAGTAAGCCAGAACATTTGCATGATTCAAATTCCACGCTAAACTGTAGGTCCCCTTTATCCGGCAGGATTAGCGGGTAAGGTTAAGGCGCCTACAACGGGCAGAATATGCAGCCAATAGAAACCCATTATGACCACACAAACTAATATAGTTCCATACGTTTCTAGGTGTACACTTATTTACGTCATATTGATCTCTCAGGGGATACTTTCCGTTAAGTAATTTGTAATAAAATGTAAATTAAAAACAAATACGTTTGTTTGTCCTTTATTTTAACTCTCCGACAGTCTTTACCAATTACTTTTGAAAACGTTTTTATCTTTATTAGTGAATATTAATTTGACAACATTAGGGAGTTTCGAATAACATTGCTGAATCACAGCAACGCGTGACCGGGTCAGCTAGTACATAAATAAAGTTTACTATTTATGCACTACTATTATTTGAATAAATTCCTATTCTAACCTTGTTGAAAATTAAATTGCTGAGAAACACTACCAGAATTGCAGTTTAGAATCAAACCATGTAGTACAGTGTTTCCCAGCCTTTGCCAACCCGAGGACCAATAAAATGTGATAAAGTATTCTACTGATCACTAAATTATGTGAGACTACATATTATCCATTTGCAAATTACTAACCAACTCTACTAATTGTTATCAGCATGTACCGAGGTCCCTTAAAACACCCTCAACAAGGCCCTTATAAAATGCTCATTAACCTAATTCTCAAAGCATTTCTACTCTTTTTGATGCTACTAGAGACATATTTAGTGAATAAGACTATTATAGTAACAATGCAATTGTAGCCTCATATCCTGCAATTACCAGATTTTTGCTGGTGGTTTGAAATAGTCATGGATTTTGAAAGTTTGACTTATAATTTATACTCGCTTATTGCCTTGTACAATATGAGTAACATATCTAATTTATGTGGACTTTTTTTTTTACTAATTTATGTTTTGTTTTGATATTTTTAATTCAGTTAGAATTATTTTTTAATATTCTGCCCGCAGACCACCTGTCTTACCTTCAAGGACCTACGGTTGAGAATCATTGGTGTAGAGCATAGAAAAAGAATCCATCATAGTAGAAGGCACAGTAGCCTCATTGTAGGTGCAATAATGAAACAATATGTAAAATCTCTAGGGAAAATTTGTAAATGGTGAGGCCATTTATATTGTGATTTTACAGAAACCCTTTAGCAAACGGTGGAATCGATACTGAAACCTGGAGTAAATAAGGGGAATTAACACCAGGCGACCAAGGGTATGGACAGAAACCCTATTGAGAGGAATTTGACTTTGGTCAGAGAGAGAAAAGTAAGCCCTATTTATAAAAGTAATAACAATAAGAAAATAAATGTGGTTGGTGATGAATTGCTTCATTTGGTTTGTGGGGTAGGATTTATGACTGGAGGGAAAAAGAAGGGTTAGGGGCAGAGAAATTGCAGGTATGCTGAAGAATAGCTCTAATAACTCATTATAAAATTTATTAAGAACATTAATATAATGATTGGTTGTAGAGGCTGTTCCTAAGTATTTACAACTTTGTCCATGACATATCTGAATGTATCCATTCATCCCAGCAGGCAGAAATGTAGTAGTGCAATTATGAGGTAAGTTGTCAGTGAATGACCATGGAAATATAATGTGTGACTATGTGTTGTTTCTCTGCTGGTGGGATTGAGGTAGGAGATTGGATATGTAGAATAAAGCACTGCCAGTCATAATTTCAAAGCAAATAGAAGGGAGGCAGTTTCTATACGATGTGGTGTGTGAAATCATACATCATAGAGGAGGATTAGTTGATTTCCTCGAGAGGACAGTAAAACAAAAACAAATCCGTAAAATTCAAGTTACTCTCACCTAATTAGGGTTCCATACAGAGATTTTTTTTGGACTTTATTAAAAAAAATGCAGCAACAAATTATATGTTTCGCCAAATTGTCTATTGAATTGTAATATATAAATGAATTTTAGTTTTTTAAAAAAATAATGGGGTCTTATGGAATTTTTGAGAATGAATATTTTTAAAACATATTTATGATCTGATTCAATAAATTCTCTGTCCTATGACACATCTGATTTTTTTTATCAAAAAAAAAAAAATGTGCTGGAGTACAAATTTGTTAAGATTAGTTATTTTGTTACTTTGCAAAAACCGTACATGCTACAAAGATTTGATACATTTTACCTGTTAATTTCAAGGTGGCTATTAATCACTGTAAATTTAGAAAGCACTTTCAGATCAGTATTTCTGGAGATATTAATGCTGAAAATATAAAGCCAGTAATAAAGGTGTTACTGTAGCAGTAATCAAATTTGCAAACTTAATAGAGATACATGAACCACAAGTATTTATAGGGATATAGTCTTCGTTGAAAGACGTACTAGACAATGAGGTTTTTCCCGATGGTTGCGGAGTGTGCCATAGAGATGGAGGAGTTTTCATACTAGTTAGCAGAAACTACCACAGTTCACAGGTGTTTATAGATCATGACCATGAGTTAATTGCGGCAGATTTCTGAGACAATAAAAAAGAAAAAATCAGGGTGTTGGCTGCTAACTGCAGTGGAAGATTGACAGATGAAGATGAGGCTTGTGGGGAGAAATTAAATTCATACTCAGATTTCAGAGGTGAGAATAGAATGGAAGTATTAGTGGCGATTTAAATTTTGCCAGGTGTAAACTGGGTTGGAAATAAGATTAATAACACAAGGGAACAGAGATTTGCAAATACCTTAACAAGGGAAGGAGGATTTATACAAGTGCTAGAACAGAACACTAGGGGACAAAATATTGTGGATATATTCCTAATAAAGCCTAATGATAACCTTGTGGGGTGCCAAGTAACTGAAGGAATAAATTATCATGAAGCAGTTCTGATGAATATTAGAGGATTCAGTGAACCAGCAGCCAAAATTAAAGGGGGAAATAGGTACAGTTATAAAAAGGCCCAGATTTAGAACTTGAAGAGATATTTCAGAGAATGTTTGAGCTAAGGAAGGCACAAGTACAGTAGAGTCAAGGAGGGAAGAGTTAAAGGGGGATGAAAATTTATTCCAAAACAGAAAATAAAGAGAAGTAGAGAACCTGTGTAATATAATAGGTAGATGAGGAGGTTAAAGAGGTTGATAAGAGAGAACATTATGGAGTTAAGAGACAGCAGGGTAGTAGGGAATATTTAAAACAACTAAACAAGGATTTAAAAATAGCTAAGAAGGTGGCTAAAGATGGGTTTATGAAGAGTACTGTCAGTGCAGAGGGGCCATTGACTGATGCATTGAGAAATTTCTATGGCTATGTTAGAAAACTGAGGGGAAGGGAGGGTGTTGGAACACTTGCAGATAAGGATGGAAAATAATTTGAAAAAGGCAGAGATTTTAAATAACTGAGTGCATTAGGGACAATAACTCAGAAACGGGAGGGTCTAAATCGGATAACAAGCTTAACAACACAATTAGAAATGAGCAGACCAAAAATTTGAAATTCATCCTGAGGATATCATGAAGGAACTTAGAAAGTTGAAAAAACATTACTGGTGTAGATAATATTACTACAGATGACTTAAATATATCAGGATATGACATTGTACCTTATCTTGAATTATTATTTAAATTAAGTCTGGATACTTGCTGCTGACAAGGGGCTGGAAAAGTGCGATAGTAGTGCCAGTGCATAAAGGAGGGTTGAGAAATAGAGTCAAAAATTATAGGACAATTGGTATTACATTAGAGGTAGGTACATTAATGGAGAGATTTATATGCAGCCCCATCAGAAATATATGTGAGGAGTGTTAGTGGTTCACAATTAGGGAACATGGCTTTAGGCAAGGATATTCATGTGAATCTCAGTTATTGGGATATAAGCAAGATAATTCAGATGAAATGGACGAGGCAGGCCAAATTGGTAGTGTAGGACTAGTTATTTCAAAGACTTTTGACAGAATGAGCCATAAAATGGTAGTAAATAAGGTAAAAGCTTTTGGAGTGAATGAGAAAGTGATTTACTGGGTAGAAGAATTTTTAAAATGTAGAAAACAAAACATTAGGCAGTATCAAAAGAAGTGGAAGTAAAAATGAGAGTAAAACTGGGTAAAGTATTGGGACCATTGCTATTTATTATTCTAATGAATAATTGTGTTGATCGTTTACTATCAGAAATTAGATTGTTTGCGGATGACATAGTGCTGTATAAAAGGATCAAAATAGCAGATGACTGTAAACAGCTGCAGGGTTATCTGGACAGGATATCTAGTTGGATAGGTAAACATGGGATGAATATAAATGCAAAGAAGAGTCAGTTTATTAGATACACAGATCAAAAACTAATTGTTGTTTATGATTATAAGATGGGGAAAGAATTGCTTGTTGAAGATTTGAAATGAAAATATCTTGGCATTACATTGATAACACGCTTAACTGGGCAGGACACATTGGACAGGTAGTAGGAAAAGGTTTCAAAATTCTGCCCTTGGAGGAGTGATGAGGGGATGTACAAGAGAAATGAAGGAATTGGGTTACAAAACTTTGGTCAGACTATTGCTTGAATATGGTAGTGTAGTATTGAAACCACGTTTTGAGTATCAAATACAGGAGTTGGAGAGGGTGCGAAAAAGGGATGGTAGATTTGTTTCTGGAAATTACTGCAGGAGGCAATCAGTAACAGATATGATAAAAGAGCTGAAATGGGATTCATTAGAAGACAGGAGGATGGTGAAGAGGGCAATGAGAGTGTACAAGGCGTGTATTGGTGATGAGGCATGGAAAGATATTGATGTAAGAATGAAACGTAATGCATGGAAGGGGAAAGATGACCATAAGCTGGTACCTGATTTCAGGCATAAGGGTTTAGGAAGATTCTCAAGTGTGTCAGGGATTGGAATAAGTTATGAAGAGAAATGATGACTACTTTACCAATAATGTTGAAGGAATTCAAAGTTGAAATTTGTAGAGGGCAAATGTAGGATGGTGGGAAAGGGAGGAATATCCCCACATTTTGACAGCGGTATGCCATCTTTCATTTTTCAGCCTTGAAGATTATCTAAAGCACATTTTTATTTTCACTCCTCATGATTTTGCCAAATTTTATGTTACAAAAATAAAGTTAGTAAGAACTGAAGGTTTATGCTGTTACAGATTTCTTATCGTAAGGATTTAAAAGTTGTGACTGGTTGTACAGTGATTATATAAGAATTCTGCTTTCATTCAGAAGGAAATGAACCCTAAAAACTTCCATTTCACCTATTTAACAAAGTTTTGGAATATTATTATTAACTATTATACAACTCCGTTAACACAACTAGACACACTCGTAGGATCTGAACATTATGAAAGTGCCTTCAATGCGTGGAATAGAAATACTGTATGGAATAATATGAATGATGAGGTTACCCCCTACATCAGATAAAGTTTATTAAACGCTTATGTCAAGACAAGAAATAGAAATAATCAAAACAATTAAAACATAGATGTAAGATGGGTATAGTTTATCACCGACTACATTTTATATATGTGCTAATGACATTGTATACCAATGGAGAATAGGTTTTAACCCAAGACTAGTCTGCTATTTGTGGACAACCAAGTTATATTCCAAAAAAGTTTAAAAGATCTTCAATCATAAACCAAACTAAAATATGGAATTGAAGAATCTAAGAATGGTAAAAAAGCATGAAGGGGACTGTGGATAAATTATTGTAAATAGGGGGATACGGCTATGTAGTATACTTTGAAATATTATTTGAGACTTGCTGCTTACCAAAGGACTAAATAGGTGCCATAATAGTACCAGTCAATAAAGAAATGGTGAAAAATATGGTTGAAAATTACAGCCCTAATCAATAGCAGATAAGATGATGGAGAGCTCATTTGTAACCACATCAGAAATTTCTGTGAGAAAATCAACTGGTCTGAAAAATGACAATCTGGGTTTTTAGATCAGCATATTCTTACTAATCTAATTTGAGATAGATGCACGATATTTTGGATGAAGTGGGCAAGGGAGAATAAGTTGATAGTGTTCCACTATATATCTCCAAGACATTTTACAGAGTAATTGGTAAATAAGATAAAAACTATAGAATGTATGAAAAAGTGTCTTGCTGGTTGTATGAATTGTTAAATGGTAGAAACCAAAGAGTTATGATAAAAAATGCAGTATCAAAAAGAAGGGAGTGCCACAGGGTAGTGTAGTAGGACTATTGATATTCATTATTCTAATGAATGACTGTGGGGATGATTTACACACATACTAAGTTAGTATGTTTCCTAATGGCATAATGTTATACGACAGGATTACAATGGGAGAAGACTAAACAGCTAAACAAGGACCTGATATCAACATGGAATGCCAATAAATTGCAAGAAGAGTCAGCTTATTAGATAAACAGACAATTACATAGAATCTGATTTAACTTATGAATACAAACATGAAATGAGAAACAAAAACCATTAACAATCTGTGGCATTATTCACTGGCTCTGCATAAAATTATAAGGAATGATACCTGAAGGAAGATTCATAAAGCAATGCCTGCACCTGTGTTAACATGCGATAGCTTAAGCAGCAAACAATCAAATTTGTTTATCAAAGAATACAGTCTGCAGGGATGAAGTTTTTAAGGAGGATAGGCTGTTAACAAGATCAAAAAGAAACAATCATATTAGAAGGGAACTGAAAATTTATTCTGTTAATGACCAAATCACGTATGGAATAGAGAAATGTGTTCAGCATATACCAGTAGCAACAATGAGAAAACAAAGTCTTTTATAACACACTTGTTGAATACAAACTATTGTTGTGGCTAGAGGTATTGGTGGGCGGCTGCAGATGGTGCACTTAACAGTTAAATTCATCCATTAGCTTATAGTAATAAATTGTGCATTGGTGTTCTTACTATGCAAAGCAGTGTTAGAGAGAGAGTGCTACACGAGAATTTTCTGAAGTGTGGCAACAGCGCAATTGCACTCATCCACCAATTTCCCTGGCAATAGCTTTTGTTGGGACCCAAGGCTTTCTAATACCTCTAAAATAGAAATGGCTTAAAACCTAATTGATAAAGTAAAAAAGAAGAATATTAACCATAAGATGGAGGAAAGAACTAACAACAAAGTTGACACAAAGTTAGCCTTGGTACATGAAAAAGTTTAAAATTCACAGGTACAAATGCATCATTAGCAGAAGAATGTGGTGTGCATGAGGTGATTTAAGAGTGTGAATGGGATGAGTTAAAAAAATCAGTAAAACAGTGGAAGTGGAGTTGGTTTAATATATGAAAGAGAATTCACATGTATTTTACAAATTCAGAAAAAGATAAATGAATGAATGTACATAGTCAAATAATAAATCAGTATATGGAAAAGAATACCTCCCTAATGCAGATAATTTTGAATTTTGGCAATATCAACTGTGATAGTGGTGGTTTCTGTGCAACCAGAGCAGGAAAGGGAAGGGAATGACAGTTCCTTTTCTATCCTTCTTTTATTTTACTCTGGTAATAAATACCACTAATTTTACTCAGACTGTTAGCAACATTCTGTATATATTGAATATTAATTTACTGACCACACAATGAGTGCTTTCCAACAAAATTGGCAGTACAAAGTATCTGTTGTGTTTTAATATCAATTCATGTAGTGCCCTTAAGTTCTTGTTATTGCAACAAGGCTAAGTTAAATCTAATTTGATTGTGATCAAGTGCATGCTCCAGTGGCAATTTCCCTACTTACATATTTTTATTCTTTCTTGTATCTGCCTACCTTTGCCCTCTATGAATTTTAAATTCTTTCAGTTTTTGGTAAATTGTTCTTCACTTTCCTTGGTAATTTAAACCATTCCCTATCACCGTTACCAATGAAAGAAATTTTTCCCACACCTTTATGCCAGCATGTGGTCATAGTCACCTTTTCGCTCCATAAACCACTCTTAATTCTTCCACCAATATCATTGCATGCTTCACCAATAAATGCTTTATACACTCCCACACTCTCTTCACCTTCCTCCTGTCTTCCAATGAATCCCATTACCGTTCCTTTATTGTATCACTTAGGTACTGATTGTGTTCTACAGTAATTTCCATAGACAAATCACAGCCCTTCTCAGAACACTTTCCAATTCTTTATTTGATACCAAAAATGTGTGTCACACCACCATAATCAACCAATTGTCTGACCGAAGTTTTGTAACCCAATTCCCTAACTTCTCTGGCACATCTCCTCATCGCCCATTCAAATAAATGAAGGATTCTGAAATCTTTTCCTACTATGTGCCCATTTGTGCTTATTACCAAATTTTATGTCAAGATATTTACAGTTCAAGTCTTAAACAGATAATTTCTTCCCTACCTTATTATCATATTCAACTACGCAACTTCATTTCCTCTTTTGAGTTTCCATCTTTCGTCGCCAGTACTCTTTCTCTGGTTCACTCTTGCTTTTTGTTCCTCCGAAAATGCCCTCTTTTTCCTAATTGGTTTGTCTTCAGTCTCTGAATAATTCTGTCTTGTATGTCTTCCATGCTGATCCCACATCTTTTCAGATCCTGATGGACCTCTTTCACCCATGGAACTTGAGTCTTCCTGTTCTCTTGACAGTTGAATATTTTTATTTGCCATTCTTTCTGGTTCCAGTCTCTTGACGTGTCCATGGAACGCTAATCTCCTTTTCTTCATTGTGTTTGATACCTTTTCAAACTTGTATAATTTGGTTCAATCTCAAACGGAAATTAAATTCACTTCCTGTCACTTTTTTGGTCCCAAATTTTCCTTAGAAACTTTCTGTCTTTCTTTTCTATTTCTGTCAATACCTTTCTGGCTAGTGTTTCTGCTGCGTATAAACATTCTGGCTTCACTACCGTACTATAGTGCTTACATTTCTTTTTATTATTAAAGGGATAAATTTTTCTTTAGTTCGTGATTTATTATAAAGGACCTAATCGTTCAAAATAAGACTAACTTCTGTAGCTGAAATATGTTTACCTTCAATCTTTTGAATCGTTTTGTGGAAAATAGAAGCCTGATTATGTACAAAATACATTAATATCTCCAATAATTCATAACTTAAAAAGATTCCTGAATTTTTAGACATTTGCCTAAACTTAAAATTTATTTATTTCGTATGGCAGAAGAAATACAAAAACAGTAACTACATTAAAACTTAAAATAGGAGTACACTTTTCGAGGAAGGACAGAACTACAAAAGGAGGACTGTCCTCCCTAAAGGACGATTGGTCACCTTAATAATATTAATGATACTATCAGTTTGGCCTTGTCCATTTCATCCAAAATATCTGCCTTTTTTTTTTTGCTGTCATCAGTCTTTCGACAGGCTTGATGCAATCCTCCATCCTTTCCTATCTTGTGCTAACTTCTTCATCTCTACATATCCCTTACAACCCACGTCCTCAATTATCTACTTCATATATTCTAATCTCTATCTTCCTCTACAGTTCTTACCTTCGACCGATCCCTCCACCAGCAAATTAACCAATCCAGCATGTCTCAAAATATGACCTACCAGCCTGTCTCTTCTTTCTGTAAGCTTCTTGCACAAACTTTTTTCCTTACCCATCATTTCCAAAACTAGTTCATTTCTTACTTTGTCTGTCCACTTAATTTTCAGCATGCTTCTGTAGTGCCACATTTCAAATGCTTCAATTTTCCTTCTTTCTGGTATTCCTAAAGTCCTGTTTCACTACCGTAAAGTGCTGTGCCCCACACATAGAGTTTTAAAAAGTTTTTTCTAATTCATTTAAAACTAAAAGATTTCTCTTTTTCATGAAGGCTCTTTTTGCTAGTGGTATTCTGCTTTTAATATCATTCCTGCTTCGGCCATCGGTTGTAATTTTGCTTCCGAAATAACAGAATTCACTTACTTCCATATGGCCCTCTCAGGACGGCCCTAGCAAGTTTTTCAGATGGTGCGAGATTTCATTGTGGCGCCCCAAATGTGAAATCACTTATTTGTAATTAAGGTTCATATAGATAGATTGAAGATAACATACATTTCTTACATCCTACTAATATGATAAATTTAAAAGTTTGTTTGCTTGTATGTTTTTACTGATTCACGTCGAACCGACTGAACTGCTTAGGATAAATTTGGAGTAATGTATTTTCCATCTCCTTTAATCCCAAATAGCAGTTCCCGTGGGATTCGGATACGGATATGTGTATGAATTCCACTCGTGCAAAGCCGCGGGCAAAAAATAGTCTTTATACTTGATAATAACTCAAACATCGGAAAGATGAGTATAGGACAGCAGCGGTATGAATGAGAAACAACAGTATAAACTAGGAATACTATATGTTTGAAAAGGTTTATTTAAGCTACTATGGCGAACACAATGCTCACTCACTTCAGTTACACGTCAAATTCACAGTTCTTAATAATTTTTTAAAAATTTATAAAATAGAAAATATATGAAATTAAAAATTCCCACTTTTAATACCGAAAAATAAACTTTACCAAAATTTTGTCAGAACCCTCGCTGACTAATGCTTAAACAGGTATTTTTTCCCCAGGTAAAACTATTTTCAAAAAGTATTTTTTTTTTGTATCGATCATGTACTAAAACTCGTTCATTGTAAACAATTCTTCTGGATCTGTCGCTATCTCATTTACGACTCATACTCAAATAATCTTCACTTTCTTCTGCATCTGACTGTGTTAACAATAGGAAATGTTCCACTCTGAGAATCAATTTCTCTAGCTTTCTTTTATCGGAACCGGCACTCTTTCTAAAATTCCGAGCTGTTTTTCAGCAACTGTGAAGAGTTTCACAAATCCACATTCAGTCTGCATAGCCTTTGCTTACGATTTTTACTTGATACATTGTATTAGACCAAGTCACCACTCTAATTATGAACTCAAATTGTTCAATGATCTGGCTAAGTGACGAGGCATCTGTTGCTGCAACTGAATAATTCGTTTCAGAAGGGAGTCACGAAATGATGAGTAGTGATAACGAACTGTAGCGATGCTAGAAAAGATGCTTGGAACGAGTTTCGCAAATTATTTGGCGATGGTCCTTCCAAGTGCTTGAATACCACTTCCCATCGCTTTCTTGATCGAGAGAGAGAGAGAGAGAGAGAAAAAAAAGCAAATATTCTTCAAAGAAATCCCGACAAGGAAACCGATTCAACAGATGTTTTGGTGGCACTTGCTATTACTAAATTTAATGACAGTTACGTGGATTAAAAATTGCTCGAAGATACTGGTTCAGAATTTTGCTTTGGACACATTTGTTTCATCCTGCCATATTTGATCCATCGTCATATCTTTGGCCTCGACAATCGTTCATATCCAAATCGAACTATTGCAAAGTAGCAATGACAAACAAGACACCGATTCCAGCTCCCAGGTCCCAAAGAGTCACTTTTCCGGATTGTAAGTACAGCGAAATACTCCATGGAGGAAGGAAATATATGGAGGAGAAGTGTCGTTAAATCTGTGAAGCAAGCAGGGCCGGCGCTAGGGTTTGGGGCCCGGGTTAAGCGTCTTAGCAG